>CM042569.1:7364432-7394432 GCA_023630585.1 Cranoglanis bouderius
TAATAATGGATTGTGATTTTAACCAAAAAAAAAAAAAAAAAAAAAGGACTCCCAATTTGAGAACCATTGTGGGATGGGATTAGGGCTCTAACTACATTCTGTATGAAACAAGATCTTCAGGAGCAGGTAGATTCTGATACACCTGTATTTGTAGTATTATATTGTCTTACACTTGTCGCATTATTTGTACCTTATGTAGTTGCGGGTTTGGAGACTGTGTAGACTCTTCTATGTTGCACTTTGATTTTCGAGGCACAATATTTCATCCCATTATATGTGTATATAAACAGGATGATAGTAATCTACCTGACCTGACCGAAGTATGTGTGTACTTTGTGCAAATGTCTCTAAAAGTCTTGCGCCTAGTGTCCACATACTAGTGTCCACCTAGTGTCTTGAACAGTGAACAAATTAAACACTCGAGACATGAATCTTTCTGGCTGGTCATCTCTGGGCTAGAGCTGGGCAGTGTGACAACATTATATACAGCATTATTGGGATCAATTATGTCACAATATGCTTTTCAGAAATATCACAGGTATCATCATCTTTTTCTAACATTTACAACATTTTAATAACAATTATAAACTGATTGAAAGCAGTTGATTTTAAGTCACAATTTTGTTTACTTTTTTATTTTATTATTATTTTACATAATTAAATAATTTATCTTTTGAAGTAATTCATGTTCAGTAAATGTTTTATCCCAGTCGGGGCAGTTGTGGATCCAGAGCTTATCACAGGAACACGGCACAAGGCAGGAATACACCCTGAATGGGAACCCAGTGCATCACAAGGTACCATACACACTCACACACTCATTCACACCTAAGAGCAATGGAGCCAATCCACCTGCTGCCATATATTTGGAAGTGGGAGGAAACTGGAGAACCTGGAAGGACACTGATTTGGACAAGGAGAGAACAAGCAAACACCACTTTGTCATGTGTAGACATTAAATAATAGTATCATTTAACTCTGTTTTAACATGTTGTTTTACTGTTTTGCTGGCAGTTTGTTAGCAATTCTATATATTGATATGTATTGTGTATTACAGAAATGTCTTTAAGTATTGTCTTATGATATTTTAGTCATATCGCCCACTATTACTCTGGACACGAAGACAGCCTGAGGTAGAGCAGCTCAGATCTAATGCTCAGGGAACACTGCTTCAGGCATGCACTACTGGAGAGACATGTACAGAATCACTGTAGTGTGCTTGATTTCTGTCTCATCGCTACAACAGCACTGGACACAGACTCCTCACAATAAATTTGCACTAAAAGCAGAATTTTTTTCTATCTAGATGAGAGTGGCAGTGAACGTGCTTCGCTGTTTATAGTTTATCTAATTTGTGTGCATTTTGAATAGAATGATTTGTGCCATCATAAATGTGTGTGAGCAATGTTTGTGTCTTTTAAGATGACCTTGGATGAAGTTATGTGTGTTGTGAGTTTGGCTATATTTGTGCATGTATGATGCATGCTTGTGCAGTGGAGAGACACAGTGATGAAGGGCACGGTGTTCATATAGACAGCAAGACTGTGTGGTCATGTTGGTGAATGTCTAGCTTTTAAAATGCAGTGATCAAGGCTAATCTTGAGGACAATGTTTCTGTGTGTGTCTGTGTGTATCATAATGTAGCATCTACAGTGGGTATAGAAAAGAATCACCCCCCTTTAAAATAATCACATTTTGTTGCTTTTTAGCCTGAAATGAAGACGGACACAGTTTTTGTTTTATCCAGCTGTATTTACTCAGTGCAACTTATAACATCCAAGGGAAAGATATAACACCAACATGTCAGAAATAAAATAAAATACCAGAATCACTGAGTTGGAAAAAGGATTGCCCCCTTATGACAGTATTTTGTTGAATCACCTTTTGCTTTAATTACACCCTTTAGGCTGTTGGGATATGTCTCTACTAACTTTGCACATCTAGACTTTGCAATATTTGCCCACTCTTCTTTGCAGAACTGCTCAAGTTCAGTTAAATTTGATGGTGACTGTTTGTGGACTGCATTCTTCAAGTCATTCCACAGATTTTCAATGGGGTTTAAGTCTGGGCTCTGACTAGGCCATGCAAGGACATTCACCTTTTCTCCTTCAACCACTGTGTGGTCAGTTTTGAAAGTGAAAAAAAGTGAAAGTGACATGTGAAGGCCAATGTATGGTAACCCATACTCGGAATTTGTCCTCTGCATTTAACCCATCCAAGTATGCACACACATTAGGAGTTGTGAGTAGTGAACACACACACTACAAACCGTGAACACACCTGGGGCCCGTTGCACCAGCTGGACGTACACCTGGTTGTAAGACTAGGCTGGACATAAAATGCACCTTAAGTCCTACGTAGAATTAAACCCTGTTGCACCATCTAGGCGTAGTGCTACGTCTGAGACTAAATCTTACGCCTAGTCAAAGGTAGGTGTAAAGTGAAAAGTCTTGACTAGTTTCCAAGGTAAAAATAAAAACGTTGATATAATGGCACGTCTAATATACAGGCTACACGATCAGCGGGCTTTCAGACGTGAAAGAATTATGAGAGACTGCATCAATCCTCTTGATATATATGGAACTTATTGAAAGATTTCGTTTCAGTAGGGCTGAATTGTTAGAATTAATTGACGACGCGAGGAACGGCGCACTGTCCCCAGCACTGCAGGTGCTAATTTCTCTTCGATTTTATGCCAGTGGATCTTTCCTAAATACAGTCGCTGATATGGTGAATGTAAGCAGAAGTACAGCATGCTGAGTGATACGACGAGTTTCTCTGGCCCTTCAAGATCAGGCTCACCGATATGTTCGTCTACCCACCCAGGAGGAGGCTACACACACCAAGGAGAGATTTCGCAGAGACTCCGGCATACCTGGTATTTTTGCCTGTATTGATGGTACTCATGCGCATCCAGGCACCATCTAAAAATGAGTACCTATTTGTAAACAGGAAAGGCTTTCACTTAATTAATGTTCAGGTTGTGTGTGATGCAGACATGAAATTAATTGATGTGGTGGCGCAGTGGTATGGATCTGCCCATGATGCACGCATCTTGAGGGAGAGCGCACTGGCAAGAGTGTGTGAGGAGGGACAGCTCTCTGGCATAACGTTTGGCGACAGTGGCTACCCTTTAATGAAGTGGCTGATGACACCTGTTATGGTACCCCAGACGGGGCAGGAAAGGCAATACAGCTATGTGCACTCACGGACGAGGTCGATCATTGAGCACTGTATAGGAGTGCTCAAGCGCAGGTGTGTGCGTGGCTTATGTTTAAGCCTGTTTATTTTAGCCTGCACTTAAAGTGGTATTGGTTATTATGCATAGCTACTGCATATAGACATACTAATGACTTTTTTTAGATTCCACTGCTTGCACAGTGAAATCAGGATGGAGCCAGAGAGGGCATGTACCATCATGTGTGCAGCAGCTGTGCTGCACATTTGCATAGCCAAGAGAGTGCCTCTCCCAATAGAAGATTTGGGACCAGTGGAGGCAGAGGTGGAACAAATCAGAGAACAAGCCACAGAGGAGGATGTGACGGCTCGTCTCTTCAGAAGCAATATAATTCGACTGATCAGCCTATTAAAAGAATTGTAGCTTTTTAATAACTTTATTACATCAATATTTCATATTGTTATTGTCTCAAAGCATAAGCAAAATGAATAACAAAGTCAAGCTGTGCAAAACAATTGCTGGCATAATGTTTTTATTCATGAATATTATTTCGTCAGCTTGTAAATAAATTATTTATTGATTAAATTGTGTATGTTGAGAAATAAGATGCTGTTGATGTTTTTAAAAAATTATTTAGATGTATGGGATTTATTCAGGGATTTATAGTATATTTCTTTTATTTATAATTATTGTTTGGGATTATTAGATGTTCATAAACACACTGTCATTCTCGATTGTGTAGCTGGCCCTTCGCTCTAATAGCTGGATTTCTAATGCAAGTTTCCGTTTCTCAAGCTCAAGCTTCTCCTTTTCCACCCTTAACTTCTCCGTCTCCATCTCCACTCTCATAATTTCTTTCTCCAGTAAAACAGATTGGAGATCCGGATCTCTTATCCTTCGAGCAGGTACAGTTGGCATGTTTTTCGGAGCTGTCCGCGATGCTGAAAGGGGGTTAGGATTCTCTGCAAGAGATGCAGCTCCATTAAAATAAAACTTGCTTCATAAATTTGTGTAGGCTATTACGTACAGCCAGTGGATACAGGTTTATTATTATTACTATTTATTAGCCTACTAATTTTAAGAGGCCATGTTACCTTCATGACTGGTGTCTGATGAGCTTGCATTTGATGTGGAAGAAAAAAGTCCTCTTCAGCTTCAACTTGCTTTTCTTCCATTAGGCCTACATAGCTGGCAGTAGTGTCACAGCCTCTTAGCCCGCTGAAAGCTGGCGAGTCATCTCCAAACATATGCATGATGATAGTGCTGTATGGTGAGATTTTAGGAGGGGGTCCTCCACCTATCGGGGGGTTTTTGAGCAGGCTAGAGTCTCTCCTGGCTGCCTGAAGAAGGTCTTTCCATTTTTTCTTCACTTCCATGACTGTACGACTTCCTAATCCACCCTCTGCTTCGTTGACTGCCGCTGTTATTATTTTTTTTCGTTATGGCATTATTTTGTTTGCATACTAAAATATGCATATACTTACTATAGAGTTCAATAATTATTCTTGTTTCATAATCTGAGTAATTTAATTTTCGTTTTTTCGGTTCAGCAGTCATTTTTAATCTAGGTATTCGTTGGCGCCAGTAAATTTAAGCTTGTGACCATAGCAACGTGAATGGCTTGGCAGCTATAAGTGCAGTAGAATGTGTCCGCGTGGACGTGCATCGGCCACGCCGGGCGTAGCTGCGCCTAGTTGTAGTTTTAGATGGTGCAACAGGTGTAAATATTTATCACAAGGTTTGACGTAGCTAGGTTTGGCAAAGGTTTGCAACCCTCCCATATAAGCCACATTTGTGGAGAATTTGTGATATTGTTGTCACATTTACCACTCTTTGTCATAAATTCCTGCAACTGCTGTAGGCCTCTCTGACCAGTTTCTTCCTGTCTCTTTCATTCAGTTTGGAGCGACATCCTGACCCAGGGAGGGTCTGTGTTGTACCAAATACCTTCCACTTCTTAATAATAGACTTCACTGTGCTTCTAGGCATTGATAAAGCCTTTGAAATTTTTTTGTATCCATTTCCTGACTTGTGCCTGTACACAACTTTATCCTGGAGATCTTTTGACAGTGCCTTGCCACCTATAGTTGATTGTTTGCTTCAGTTGCACTACAGAATGCTCCAGGAAAACTCTTTTCATGCTGAGCTAATCAAAATGACCACAGCTGATCACAGCTGAAAGTCAAATGGCTTTGTGTGCCATTGAGAAGGTGATTAGCTACACCTGATTGAGTTAACAAGTCATTTTTAGGAGGGGGTGATCCTTTTTCCAACTGATTGGCATTTTATTTTTTATTTTTTTTCTGACATGTTGGTGTTATATCGTTCACTTGAATGTTATAAGTTGCACTGAGTAAACACAGCTGGATAAAATAAAAACTGTGTCCATCTTCATTTCAGGCTGAAAAGTAGCAAAATGTTATTATTTTAAAGGGGGGTGATTCTTTTCTATATCCACTGTATCCGGGTATGCAAAGTGCACTTTTCTATAAGGTAACAAGGAGCAGTAGCTTTTGATGAATATTGCAAGACCCATATCTATCCCTCTGCACCTCTTTCTCTATGTCTTTCTCTTGGCCATGCTGGACCTCAGCATCAATGTGCACTCCTGTGGAACCTCTGGGTTGTCAATCATACGTTGCCATAGTCGCTGCTCCTCGCCGTAGGAATCATTCCAGTCCACCACCTTCCCATAGCTCAGACCTACAGGGGGGGAAAAAGTCAGCACCAAGCAACTTTGTGCATGCTGAAACATTCATTTCCTCCATGTTATAAACCCCTGTGATTAAAACAGCTTGTTAATCTGAAGCAAATGGATGGAAAAAGCTTAATGAAAGAAACTATTCAAGAGGGAGCAGCCGGAAACCAAAGCAATCTTCTTGAGTAATGTGTGTCTGGATGTAAATGAATGTGCTTTATATATACAGTGAGGGAAAAAATTATTTGATCCCCTGCTGATTTTGTACATTTGCCCACTGACAAAGAAATTCAAGTTCAGTTTATTTGTATAGCGCTTTTAACAATGGACATTGTCCCAAAGCAGCTTTACAGAAATATATATATATATATATATATATATATATATATATATATATATATATATATATATATATATATATATATATAAGAATATATATATATATATATATATATATATATATATATATATATATATATATATATATATATATATATATATATTTATATAAGAATATATATATATAAAAGAAATGATCAGTCTATAATTTTAATGGTAGGTGTATTTTAACAGTGAGAGACAGAATAACAACAAAAAATCAAGAAAAACTCATTTCAAAAAAGTTTTAAATTGATTTGCATTTTAATGAGTGAAATAAGTATTTGACCCCTTCGACTTAGTACTTGGTGGCAAAACCCTTGTTGGTAATCACAGAGGTCAGACGTTTCTTGTAGTTGGCCACCAGGTTTGCACACATCTCAGGAGGGATTTTGTCCCACTCCTATTCGCAGAGCCTCTCCAAGTCATTAAGGTCTCGAGGCTGACGTTTGGCAACTCGGACCTTCAGCTCCCTCCACAGATTTTCTATGGGATTAAGATCTGGAGACTGGCTAGGCCACTCCAAGACCTTAATGTGCTTCTTCTTGAGCCACTCCTTTGTTGCCTTGGCTGTGTGTTTTGGGTCATTGTCATGCTGGAATACCCATACACGACCCATTTTCAATGCCCTGGATGAGGGAAGGAGGTTCTCAACCAAGATTTGATGGTACATGGCCCCACCCATCGTCCCTTTGATGCAGTGCAGTTGTCCTGTCCCCTTAGCAGAAAAACACCCCCAAAGCATAATGTTTCCACCTCCATATTTGACGGTGGGGATGGTGGGTCATAGGCAGCATTCCTCCTTCTCCAAACACGGCGAGTTGAGTTGATGCCAAAGAGCTAGATTTTGGTCTCATCTGACCACAACACTTTCACCCAGTTCTCCTCTGAATCATTCAGATGTTCATTGGCAAACTTCAGACGGGCCTGTACATGTGCTTTCTTGAGCAGGGGGACCTTGCGGGCGCTGCAGGATTTCAGTCCTTCACAGCGTAGTGTGTTACCAATTTTTTCTTGGTGACTATGGTCCCAGCTGCCTTGAGATCATTAACAAGATCCTTCCGTGTAGTTCTGGGCTGAGTCCTCACCGTTCTTATGAGCCCCAGACCGAAGGAGACTGACAGTTATTTTGTGTTTCTTCCATTTGCGAATAATTGCACCAACTGTTGTCACGTTCTCACCAAGCTGCTTGGCGATGGTCTTGTAGCCCATTCCAGCCTTGTGTAGGTCTACAATCTTGTCCCTGACATCCTTGGACAGCTCTTTGGTCTTGGCCATGGTGGAGAGTTTGGAATCTGATTGATTGATTGCTTCTGTGGACAGGTGTCTTTTATACAGGTAACAAGCTGAGATTAGGAGCACTCCCTTTAAGAGAGTGCTCCTAATCTCAGCTCATTACCTGTGTAAAAGACACCTGGGAGCCAGAAATCTTGCTGACTGATAAGGGATCAAATACTTATTTCACTCATTAAAATGCAAACCAATTTATAACTTTTTTTTAAATGCGTTTTTCTGGATTTTTTTGTTGTTATTCTGTCTCTCACTGTTAAAATACACCTACCATTAAAATCATAGACTGATCATTTCTCTGTCAGTGGGTAAACGTACAAAATCAGCAGGGGATCAAATAATTTTCCCCTCACTGTATATATATATAAATATATATATATATATATATATATATATATATATATATATATATATATATATATATATACTCTATCCAGTTCTAGATCAAAAAAATTTTGACATTTTATTTTATTGTCAGTATTTTATTTTATTTTTTTACATTTCTGTAATTTGGTTACACATTTTTGTACACATCTCTAAAGAAATGCTTTAAAAATAAATACTGAATGACTTAAACCTACTTAATCTTGACTTAAAGAAAGGGAAATTTTTTTAAAATAATAAATAGCAATGAAACAAATGTACAGAAAAGGCATGGTGAACAAACCGTCCTGCGGCAGTGCAAAACCATCTCAGTTCGTTATACCTTATTAAATTGTCTGTACAAATAACTCCAAAACAATCATGGTGTAATTATGGTCTAAATCAGGGGCCTTCAATCTTATGCACAATGGGCCGGTGTGGCTACAGACTTTCATTCCAACCAAGCAAGTGTCACACCTGATTCCACTTGTTTAATCAGTTCATCTTGGTCCTATCAGTTCATCTAGCTCCTATTTGGCTGGAATGAAAGTCTGCAGCTACACCGGCCTTTTGTGCATATGACCGAAGACCCCTTGTATAAATAGTGCATTAAGAGTTGTGTTATCTGACCATCACTCACTGCATGTGTGTATGAACATTTTCATCCACTTGTTAATGAACCAGCCTCAAAACAGTGTGAAGGTTCACCCTCCATAACCCCATGGCCAATAAGTACAGTAGTACTTTATTTCTGCAAGCAGTACCATTGTAACACAAAAACATAAGTTGCCTGATCTCAATCCGATACAGGACTTGTGGAATTATTTGAATAACAGGTTCAAGACACCAGTGGATAACTGGTAAAAATTTTTTTAATAACTCAAGATTCTGACTCTGAAACATGTTGAGTTTATCACCAGCTAATTGTTATGTAGTGTTTTGCTAAAATATTTATACATTTTTGATGGTTCAGATTTAGCAGTAAAAACTCCATCTAATAAGATTAATGGAAGTTGTTTAATCCGTTAATGTGTTGGAATGACTAGCACTAAATGGATGGCTAGATGTGGAATGGTGATTTGTGCTAACAGGCCAGTGCTATTTTGCAAATACAGCAGATCACTGAAAAAAAGTTTTTTTTTTGTTGTTGTTTTTTTTGGATCTTTGGTTGTTGTTGTTGTTTTTAAATAAACTGTTCATGTGTTGATCTGTCAAGTGACCAGGCTGATAGTAAATGGTCTGAATCTTCTTTCTTTTAGGTGTGACAGGGATAAATGAATAGTTTCACATAATTCATTAGTTACATAAAGGACAGGTTAAGAGAGAAAGACTGACCGCTCCCAGATCCTAGTCGCAATCCCCCAAGGAAGACGTTGCTGGCGAGTGGCTCTTTGTCCCAGACAGTGAGCTCCAGACACACACTGTCCAGGTCACTGTGCTGCAGGCCGCAATAGGTGAAGGTGTGATTCCAGCGTGGGTTCACCGAACGCTTCACCACTGCAGTCTTGTGTTTTGTGCTCTTCTTGTCATCAGGCAGCAGGTACCTACACCACAAAAGAAGATTAAACTAAGATTTTACTTATACAGTTTATGCGTATGCTTAGAAGCATGCATTTTGTGAGTCTCTGCTTTCACAATAGACAGTAGACAGAGTCTGGTCTTACCCTTTGACAAATGGATCAGAAGAGCCTGATTTGACAGCTGTCAGGTTTTTGGCTTCTTTAACCAGCAGCTCTACCATGCCCCCTTTTGGCAGAGTGATACTCTTCTTCCCTTTCAGAAATCCCCTTTTAACTGAGAGAAACAAATTGCTCATTAGCTTCATTCATTATGTCTGGCAGGGTGTTAAAGTGTAAAACACAGCAGGACATCAGTGCCATACTATACTGGCAGACAAAAAAAAAGTATGAACAGAAAATCAATGGATTGATCCATCACTGCAGCACATTAGGGAAGTAGGTAAGAAATAAAGACATGGATTTATTCAGTGGCATTTCTCTGCACTACCTTGTATTTGGTCCAGTGGCAGTGAAAGGTTCCTCTCTGCAGGAATGTACTTAAGCACAACAGTCAGCTCTCCCTTATACTGCATCAGAGAGTCTGTAGAGCACTCAGCCTGCAGAGAACCCACCATTAGAGAACATTATAGAGTATTACACTGTGCACAAGTGTTAGTTTCACTATCTTTGTAAGGTCATTTGTTTGACTCTGGATTAAAGCTGCATTTTAGGATTCATCTTTCTTAATAAAGACCAGCCAAGCGTTCACCCAAGGCCAAAGATGTCATGAGTTCCTATTATTATAAGGAAATCTGGTTAGACATTTGTATGTGTGTCTCTCACTCTGGGTTGCAAAGGGAACCAATCCTCTATCTGTTTGTCAAATTCCCAGGAGTCAAAGGTCAGCTCAGTCTCTCCTAAGAAGGTATTGTGTCCAAAGCGGTCATGATGCCACACAGAAACCTGTAGAGTACGCGTCTCCAGCTGGGAATGACTCACCACATACTACACACAGAGAGGGAGAGAGAGTATCTCATGTATGCTGTTAGAGAAACACACTGATAAGCAGATACATGTGAACACAGGCCTGTCTCACCCTCAGGTTCTCGTTGAATACTGGGTCGGTGGTGTTGCTTTTGATGCTGGTTTTTCGTTTGCTCTGGCGTGACTTGTCTGGTAAGAGGTAGGTTTTGACATAACTGCAAAACACACAAATACACACAAGCATATGCAGTTCTGCACAATAATTTTTTTATTAAAAAATAATTTAATTTCCATACTGACTGACGTGAAACACTCTTTTAAGCCATAATCAAGAATTCTATACATAGCAGCTGATTTAATATTGCAATGTCATATGCCTTGATAAAGCTCTAAAGTTGAAATATATAGTGTTATGGCTATCATTATGATTGTCAGAACCAGCGCTAATGCAGCTGTAGTGCTCTTTTGACAGCTCATATTTAGTGAGTTAGATAAGCTGCAGTAAATAATCTTAAAGTGGGAAAGTGTTAATTTTCTGTGCTATTATAATATGTATGTGTATGTTGTGCTTGCACGTGCAGGATCTTACGGGTCAGTCCGCTGTCTCCGGTCATCTCCGGTTGCTAGGCAGCGGCACTCTCGCACTACAACGTTGAGTGCTCCTGTTTTATAGCTGTAGGAGATGTTCAGCAGGATCTCTCCAGAAACGCGCGCGTTGCCGTAGTCTCCCATCTCACTGTACACGCTCATAATACTGTTCAGACTGCTCTGCAAGAGTGGGGACACAACTACTTTAAAACTCAGACTGAGTGTTTATGCGCGTGTGTTTGTGTGCATGTTACAGACAGAGGCAGCTGTCAGGAATACACAGCAAGCATACGTAGACACACATAGAAAGAGCACTCACAGTCTCAGCATCCGAGTCGGGTACGTTAAGGTAGCCCCACTTTCGCTGCGAGCCTGGAGTGGAAGACTAGGAGGAGGAACAGAGCAACGTGAAAGAGAAGAAAGAGTGACAGACTGAAAGCGGAAATGTCGGGAAGAAATAGAAAGAGCCAAAAAGAGTGAAAGAAAGACAGATGGCAAAAGGAATAACCTAAAGCTAATGCTGTTCATACCCAGATTCTGCTCTTGATTTAAGTTACTACAGACTCCATTTACAAAAAAAGCTTTTACAGCAAGAGCTTACTTCTAAAACTCCTTTGTCTCCTTTAGCTCAGTACAGTTCACTGGTTGCAGCATGACTCACATAGAATTTATGCATAAATAGTGTGCTGCAAAATACTTCATGAGCCCATCAAACAGCCCACCTGTACTTTATCAATTTTAATTGCACTTTCTTTATGCTTTATATTCTAATGTGCATGGAGTAGGTGTATGTAAGGAAAAATTAAAAAAGCAGTTGCCTGTGTGAGTGTGCACCTGTGTCCGTATAAAAGAAGATGAAAAATGTACTTGTATATGTGTATGCCTGCCAGGGTAGAGCAAACAAAATGCTCTAAAACAGAACTTTCCAAAGCAGAAATGTTAACATACATAATTTACATACAAGCACATCCACATGACACAAACATCTCCACATATATACAGATACAAAAGACTCTACATATATATAATCAGCTGGACCGGGGGGGGGGGGTATAAACACAAAGTGATGTGTATACTACAAGCACTTTATTAAGAACACTATACTAATCCTGAGTAGGGCCTAACTTTACTCTCAAAATAGCCTCAATTCTTCATGGCATGGATTCCACAAGACGTTGGAAACATTCCTTTGAGATTCTGGTCCATGTTGACATGATTGCATCACGTAATTTCTGCAGATTTTTCATGTGCACTTTCATGGAGAGAATCTCCCGTTCTACCACATCCCAAATGTGTTCTACTGGATTCAAATCCAGTGACTGTAAAGACCACTGAACTCATTGTCGTGTTCATAAAACCAGTTTGAGACGACTTTTGCTTTGTGACATGGTGCATTGTCATGCTGGAATTAGCCAAGAGAAGATGGGTAAATTGTGGCCATGAAGGGATGCACACGGTCAGCAACAATACTCAAATAGGCTGTGGCATTCAAACGATGATTGATTGGTATTAATGGGCCCAAAGCATTCCCCATACCATTACACCACCTGCCTTGTGTCAACAGTCCATGGATTCATGCTGTTGGTGCCAAATTCTGACCCTTCCATCTGTGTGCCTCAGCAGAAATCAAGATTCATCAGACCAGGCTATGTTTTTCCAGTCTTCAACTGTCCAGTTTTGGTGAGCCTGTGCCCACTGCAGCCTCAACTTTCTGTTCTTGGCTGACAGAAATGGAAGCCAACGTGGTCTTTTGCTATTGTAGCCCATCCGCCTCAAGGTTTGACATGTGCATTCTGAGATGCGTTTCTGCTCGACACAAGTGTACAGAGTGGTTACTGTGGTTACTGTAGCTTTTCTGTCCACTCAAACCTGTCTGGCCATTCTCTGTTGACCTCTCTCATCAGCAAGGTGTTTTTGTCTACAGAACTGCTGCTCACTGTATGTTTTTTCTTTATTGCACTATTCTGAGTAAACTCTAGAGACTTTTGTGTGTTAAAATCCCAGGAAATTATAGAAATTATAGAAATACTCAAACCAGCCCGTCTAGCACCAACAAACATGCCATGGTCAAAATTACTGAGATGACATTTTGTCCTCATTCAGATGGTTGATGTGAACATTACCCAAAGCTGCTGCCCCTATATGTACATGATTTTATGCATTGCACTGCTGCCACACGATTGGCTGATTAGATAATTACATGGAAGAGTAGGTGTACAGGTGTTTCTAATAAAGTGCTCAGTGAGTGTATGTGTGTAAGTGTTTGGGTATGGAGTTAATACCACAGATTGAGCACTGCTGACACTGCGGGTGGTTTTGTAATGTGCAGACATCAGGGCATCAATGTCTTCATCTGAGTCCTACAACACAAAAACAAACATCAGCCGCACATTCTGTGAGCCTTTCATTTGCCATCACTCACTGACCTGATCTTCAGCCAATTATATTGCACTCTCTATATACACTCACCAATCATATATGTCAGTTACAAGAAATCAGCCAGCAAGGTAATGCTCCTTGACCAGTATTGTCAAGTGTCACAATTGTCATGTGAACTTACGGCATCATTGAGCCCAGGAACTGAGCGGCAGCGGCCAGGCAGGGGGTCATTACTAAACCCGTCACCAAGATTACTGAGATCAACCTCGGAGCGACTGCGGTCTGGAAAGACAGACAAACACAGAGAGAATAAGATACACAGATAAAATTTGATCATGATTCATATCCCACATACAGTATCTCACAAAAGTGAGCACACCCCTCACATTTTCGTACCCACCCTCACATTTTTGTAAATATTTTATTATAACTTTTAATGGGACAACACTGAAGAAATGACACTTTGCTACAATGTAAAGTAGTGAGTGTACAGCTTGTATAACAGTGTAAATTTGCTGTCCCCTCAAAATAACTCAACACACAGCCATTAATGTCTAAACCGCTGGCAACAAAAGTGAGTACACCCCTAAGTGAAAATGTCCAAATTGGGCCCAATTTGCCATTTTCCCTCCCCGGTGTCATGTGACTCGTTAGTGTTACAAGGCCTCAGGTGTGAATGGGGAGCAGGTGTGTTAAGTTTGGTGTTATCGCTCTCACACTCTCTCATACTGGTCACTGGAAGTTCAACATGGCACCTCATGGCAAAGAACTCTCTGAAGATCTGAAAAAAAGAATTGTTGCTCTACATAAAGATGGCCTAGGCTATAAGAAGATTGCCAACACCCTGAAACTGAGCTGCAGCATGGTGGCCAAGACCATACAGCGGTTTAACAGGACAGGTTCCACTCAGAACAGGCCTCACCATGGTCAACCAAAGAAGTTGAGTGCACGTGCTCAGCATCATATCCAGAGGTTGGCTTTGCAGAATAGACGTATGAGTGCTGCCAGCATTGCTGCAGAGGTTGAAGGTGTGGGGGGTCAGCCTGTCAGTGCTCAGACCATACGGCGCACACCGCATCAAATTGGTCTGCTGTCGTCCCAGAAGGAAGCCTCTTCTAAAGATGATGCACAAGAAAGCCCGCAAACAGTTTGCTGAAGACAAGCAGACTAAGGACATGGATTACTGGAACCATGTCCTGTGGTCTGATGAGACCAAGATAAACTTATTTGGTTCAGATGGTGTCAAGCGTGTGTGGCGGCAACCAAGTGAGGAGTACAAAGACAAGTGTGTCTTGCCTACAGTGAAGCATGGTGGTGGGAGTGTCATGGTCTGTGGCTGCATGAGTGCTGCCGGCACTGGGGAGCTACAGTTCATTGAGGGAACCATGAATGCCAACATGTACTGTGACATACTGAAGCAAAGCATGATCCCCTCCCTTCCGAAACTGGGCCGCAGGGCAGTATTCCAACATGATAACGACCCCAAACACACCTCCAAGATGACCACTGCCTTGCTAAAGAAGCTGAGACTGGCCAAGCATGTCTCCAGACCTAAACCCTATTGAGCATCTGTGGGGGAGCGCAAGGTCTCCAACATCCACCAGCTCTGTGATGTCATCATGGAGGAGTGGAAGAGGACTTCAGTGGCAACCTGTGAAGCTCTGGTGAACTCCATGCCCAACAGGGTTAAGGCAGTGCTGGAAAATAATGGTGGCCACACAAAACATTGACACTTTGGGCCCAATTTGGACATTTTCACTTAGGGGTGTACTCACTTTTGTTGCCAGCGGTTTAGACATTAATGGTTGTTTGTTGAGTTATTTTGAGGGGACAGTAAATTTACACTGTTATACAAGCTGTACACTCACTACTTTACATTGTAGCAAAGTGTCATTTCTTCAGTGTTGTCCCATGAAAAGATATAATAAAATATTTACAAAAATGTGAGGGGTGTACTCACAATATTTGTGAGATATTGTACTTGTAGCAAAGTTGATGTGCATGTTTGTGTAAGTGTATTTGTGTGTGTGTGTGTGTGTGTGTGTGTATGTGTGTATGCGATGGTGATACCTGATGAAATGGAGGCTCTGGACACAGCGATAGAGGGTGTGCCTGAGTCTTTTCGCTTCCCTCCAATGCTGATCTTCTCAGGAATACTGTCACTGCTGTGTACACTGCACACACTCTCAGCCCCATCGGGCTATAGACACAAATAAATAAACATCTATAAAAAGCCTGTGTCGTAAATGCTATGTGTTTATATATATGTGCATATTCTGTATTACAAGTAAAAAAAAACCTATCTGAACCCACAAATTTAACTTAAAGCAATGTGTTCATGTTACATACTCTAAAACTATAACATCTAAGTAAATATTAGACATAAATGAATCAATACTAACAATGTCTATGCGTCTTTTCTCTACAGCCTTAAGTGGTTTACCCTCCAAATGCACTTGCCGCTGATTTAGCATCCCATTAGGATCTGATACATGTTTATAGGGCTGTAACAGACATATGGTTACCCTTTTCCTTGCTTCAGCCTGTGAAGGTGATCGCCCTGGGTTTGAGCGCATGTTATTCGGTGTCGTCGGTAACCCTGATGATTCTACAGCCACCGGTCTGGTCCTAAGAAACACAAACAGCTTCAGCTTTAGTAGATAGATGACGTTTATATTTTATAATGCAGAAGAAAACATGATTAATATAGGCTGTGTGCAGAACTTGGTGTTGCTCCAACACACCTAACTCAATGCTAAATTGCTAAACAGATGGGCTATAGAAGACTAATTACCAGGATCTTAATGAGTCTAAATGGGTGTGAAAATTTATTTTGTATGTGTACTAAAACAATTATATAGGTTATGTACACACAAATCACACTCCTCACCCTTTCTTCTTGAATATGTACCGGCCAACACTCCTCTCAGATTGGGGCGAGGCTGAGCGCTCAGGCTGAGGTGTGGCTGGTCGGTCCAGTCCTGATGGGGAGGGCTTCTTCTGGCCAGAGTGTCCATCTTCAAACAAGAAATAAATATAAATTATTAAGGTCAAAGTTGACTAAAGATTTTCGCAGATTTCTTCACAATAGATGTTTTCTCAAAATAAAGAAATCTTTAACTCGTGTAAACCCTGTGAGTGTGTAACGCTTTTCATTTAGGTTATTTTAATAGTTGGCAAAATGAATGTGTAATTAGTGTGTAATGTAAACAAGGTGTGTTGTTTACCTGGAACACTGCTGAGGATGGACTGTTTGACAACATCACTGCTAGGGACTGTCATGCGTTCAAAGCGCTTGGCCCGTTCTTCAAAAAACCACTCACCTGTGACCACCTTCAGCTCCCTAAAAAATACAAAAAGGTTTTAACTTGGTTGGTGTTTATTTCCTAATCAGTTAATTTATGTAGATTAGAATGTGTCGCTAAGCAGCTCAACTAGGAGGCACTGTAAAAAAAATTGGCACTATGTTTAGAAGTTCTTTTACACAGCTAGCTGTGCATCATAGTTTCTTTTTCCCTGTTGATAGAAAATAATGATAGCTAGAACGTCTGTTAGGTCACACCCACACACCTACACACCTACACACCCACACACACACACACATATAGGGTTGAGCAAGCAGTTAGCATGCTTCTCCAAGCATGATGAGCTGGTTTGTTTTGTGTGTGTGTGTGTGCGTGTGTGTGTGCATGCGTGTGTGTGTGTGCGCATGGCAGCTTGGAGACATTGTGATGGGATTCAAATGACATAACATTTATACAGTCCAAATTTAGTTGCTATCGTGATGACAGAAACATTTATAGTGGCCAATGATGGGCTGTGACTACCTCTGGGAAACAACTAGGCAAAAACATCTGTTACTCGTGACTCACGCAGATTTGGCACAGACAGTGCACTTGGTGTTGCCACTGTTCGAGGACATGGCTGTGCAGTAGCTGCAGACACGACGGTGACACTCAAAACACACACTGCCTCTCTGGAGGATCAGACCTAGAGTACGTAGACACACGCCACACTCCCGCTGCTCCGGGTTACCACGCCGACCACGCCGATTCAGCTCCAAAAGCTCGTTCTTCAGCTTTCTGCAGACAGCAAGGAACTTACATGAAAAACCACCAATCAGAAATTGCTGCTATCTGCTATTACCATGGAGAATTAATACTCTGAATCAGGGCTTCTTAACCTTTTTGCAGTCTGGGACCACCTCAGCACAAATTGATTAAATGTGTACCATAAATCCATCTTTACCAGGGTGCCAATTATTCTGGACCTGGCTGTACATGAGAGAGAACTGAGATACTATTATAAAACTGCAGACCATTCCTTGCAGTCAGACAGCAGCACATGGCTCTCAAGGGACAACTGACCAGAGCCACGTAGCTGCCGTTTTTAATTTGCATAAAGCCAATCAGCTACCTGATCAGTGTTCTAAAATACTTTCAGTGCTACAAAAGTACTGTCAATCCCTTTTTCCATTAATATATGTATAAACTCAGAGTAAAAAGATTAAAAATGGAGCAACTACCTGATGCGCTTCTCCTCTCGTTTGCGGAGTTTCTCGTCTTTTTGCAGGACACTGAGGATCATCTCTCGCTCGTGCTCCTGGAGGAAGGACAGGTTCAGGATTTCTGTTGTCTTCGCCATGGCACTTCAGTTGTCCAATCACTGTGCTTAATCACTGGGGCTCCAATAATCAGATTGGCCGGTGCACATATCCAATAATAACAAATTTTTAATGCATGCCATGAGAGTCCTCGGTGTGAAAGGCCACTACACAGTGTCACGAGACCCTTGGGTTATGTGATTCATCATGGGGTCCAGAGCTTGAAGTCTGCTGAGTGCTTTTACTGACTCTTTTTCACCCACGTAAGACTGCAGCCATACTGTTTGATCAGAAATAATCTGTTAGTACGTAATCGTGATTCACATACAGTATATTTTGTATTAGAGATGAGTCATTACTTTCACATCCTGAAATTACAGTCAGCAGTGTGAAAGATACCACTGTGCATATTGCACTCACTGAAAGAGCAAAGTCATCATCTCACTATCGCTAGATTTGAGAAGCAGTTCATATAAAGGCAGAGTGAGCATAGCAGAGTTTTAGCACTTTTAAGCAAATAGCCAATTTGAAACAATACACCACTGAGTGTGACCATATACAGTCACTGAGCACTTTATTAGGAACACCTGTACACCTACACTTTCATGCAATTATCTAATCAGCCAATCATGTGGCAGCAGTGCAATGAATAAAATCATGCTGATATGGGCCAGCAGCTTCAGGTAATGTTCACATCAACCATCAGAATGGGGAAAAATGTCATCCCAGTAATTTTGACCGTGGCATGATTGTTGGTGCTAGACGGGCTGGTTTGAGTATTTCTATAACTGCTGATCTCCTGGGATTTTCATGCATAACAGTCTCTACAGTTTACTCAGAATGTAGAGACCAGGTCAATGGAGAATGACCATAGTGGTTTGAGCTGACAGAAAGACTACAGTAACTCAGATAACCACTCTGTGCAATTGTGGTGAGAAGAAAAGCATTTCAGAAAGCATGACATGATAAACCTTGAGGCGGATAGGCTAAAACAGCAGAAGACCACGTTGGGTTCCACTTCTATCATCCAAGAACAGAGAGCTGAGGCTGCAGTGGGCACTGGCTCACCAAAACTGGACAGTTGAAGACTGGAAAAAAGTAGCCTAGTCTGATGAATCTCGATTTCTGCTGAGGCACACAGATGGTAGGGTCAGAATTTGGCACCAACAGCATGAATCCATGGACCCAACCTGCCTTGTGTCAACCGTCCAGGCTAGTGGAGTTGGTATAATGGTGTGGAGAATGCTTTCTTGGCACACAATGGACCCATCAATCATCGCTTGAATTCCACAGCGTATTTGAGTATTGCTGCTGACCATGTGCATCCCTTCATGGCCACAATTTACCCATCTTACACTGATCAGCCATAATATTAAAACCACTTGCCTGATTATATTATATAATAGTATTGTGTAGGTCCCCCTTGTGCCGACAAAACAGCTCTGACCCATCAAGGCACTAACTCCACAAGACCTCTAAAGGTGTGCTGTGGTATCTGGCACCAAGACGTTAGCAGCAGATCCTTTAAATCCTGTAAGCTGCACAGTGGGGCCTCCATGGATCAGACTTGTTTGTCCAGCGCATCCCACAGATGTTCGATTGGACTGAGATCTGGGGAATTTGGAGGCCAAGTCAACACCTTGAACTCTTTGTCATGTTCCTCAAACCAATGTGTCAGGGTGCATTTTCCAGCTGAAAGAGGCCACTGCCATTAGGAAATATGAAGGGGTGTACTTGGTCTGCAACAATGTTTAGGTAGGTGGTATGTGGCAAAGTAACATCCACATGAATGCCAGGACCCAAGGTTCCCAGCAGAACGTTGCCCAGAGCATCACAGTTCCTCCGCCGGCTTGCCTTCTTCCCATATTGCATCCTGGTTCCATCTGTTCCCCGGGTAAGCAATGCAAACGCACCTGGCCATCCAAACGATGTAAAATCCAAAAGATGCTCCATGGTCCAGTTCTGATGCTCAAGTGCCTATTGTAGGTGCTTTTGGTGGTGGACAGGAGTCAGCATTGGCACTTGGACCTATCTGTGGCTACGCAGCCCCATACACAGCAAGCTGTGATGCACTGTGTGTTCTGAAACCTTTCTATCATAGCCAGCATTAACTATTTCAGCAATATGCGCTACAGTAGCTCTTCTGTGGGATCAGACCAGATGGTCTATCCTTTGCTCCCCACATGCATCAATGAGCCATGACCCTGTCAACGGTTGTCCTTCCTTGGACCACTTTTGGTAGGTACTAACCACTGCATACCAGGAACACCTCACAAGTCCTGCTGTTTTGGAGATGCTCTGACCCAGTTGTCTAGCCATCACAAATTGGCTCTTGTCAAAGTTGATCAGATCTTTACGCTTGCCCATTTTTGCTGCCTATAATGCCCCACTCTTTGGCAGGTTCCACTGTAACAAGATAATCAATTTTATTCACGGCACCTGTCAGTAGTTTTAATGTTATGGCTGATCGATGTACAATGTCTACTTCCAGCATGAAAGTGCTTGTGAAAAATCTCAAAGGAATGTTTCCAACGTCTTGTTGAATCCATGCCACAAAGAATTAAGGCTGTTTTCAGAGCAAAGTGAGGCCCTACCCAGCATTGATATAGTGTTCCTAATAAAGTGCTTTGTGAGTGTATATCTAGCTTGAAACCACACAGTCAACATTTCTAGCCATTATTGTGTAATACAAACAAGCCACAGACACACATGTAGACAAATATTATGTAAAACAGTCTTAGTCTTTTTTTAAATACCATTTTACATCCTGCTTGAGATTTAAGGTTGCGTGGTAGTGAATAAGTGACTGATTGACCACAGACCACAGCTTGTATACAGAGGCAGTGAATGATGTGGGAGTGTCTCTTCACTGACAGGAATATGGTCAGATAGATCTATAAAGGGGTTTCATTTCCTGTATTACACTGAATTATTGCGAATCGATTTCCTAGAACTGTCTAATCTAGCTGTCGGATCTCAGAGCTGGGAAGGCAGCTCATATAGAAGATTAACTGCTTGTGTGTGTGTGTGTGTGTGTCTGTGTGTGTGTGTGTGTGTGTGTGTGTGTGTGTGTGTGTGTGTGTGTGTGTGTGTGTGTGTGTGTGTGTGTGTGTGTGCTTTGTCAGGTTGTGTGCTTTGCTTGTTTTGTAAACCACGTCATTATAATGGAGGTTGTTATTCTTGTCTCAAGAGCCACTCAACATAATGAGGATATTCTAATGCTACTGTTCATCACATCAAGATCACACACACACACACACACATACCCGCACAACCTTCTTACCATTTTACTCGACCAAAAACATTGATGTGACAAATTTTGTTGCCTCAGTTGTGTGTGCGCGTGCGTGTGTCCTGTCTCATTTGTGAAGTCCTGTCTCGTTTCAACACACATATACACACACACACACACACACACACACACTGAAATACCCTGATGTCTCTGCAGACAAAGGAAGTAAAAGTTAACTGGATTTGCTGGCACTAATGACATAGTGTGTGTGTGTGTGTGTGTGTGTGTGTGTGTGTGTTGTTCAAGCTGTTTTGCTATCCATAACTTAAAGAAAGGACAAAAGGAAATAACTAAATATTGTTGTACGCTTAGGCTGTTGCAATGAACATCTCCACTGCTCCATTGTTGTTTCACTGGCTTCCCACCTTGTGCACACACACACACACACCTGTAGGTGTACACAGTGCCCTGGGCAAACACACTCACACCATCACCTTACCTCTAAAATGTTACCCACACAGGCTCACACACCAGATAGACGTGTCCTAATTACACCACAGCAGTTAGCACAGTGACTTAGCACCTGTTAACACCCTCTGTTCATTAGCACTTGTGCCTATTGTGAAGCAGAAAAAAAAACAACAACGTGACACATGATAAACCTCCCAAGGCTTATGGGAAATGGAGTTTATCGCACAAAGGAGCAAAGCGAGTGACTAAGGCCTCATGAGCATAATTATATCTAACGCTCCTTCCACATTCATCACAGACGAGCTTCATGAATCTTTAATATGTTTAGGAGCGGCTCTATTAACGTGATTAAACAACACGAGCACAAAACTGACCACTGAAATGCAGATTAGTATTACACTGTTAGCTTCAACTTGCATCCTGAGCACAGTGTTCCTTTTAGTTTATATACCATACATATTGGAATAGGAGGAACTCAAAGAGAACAGGGCTGTTTGATGGAGATGCACACATAACAAAACATGCGCATATATGTATACAAAAAAGGTGGTGCTATCAGTTCCTGCTAATGACCAAAAACCATAAACCAATCCATTCTCATTCAAGCAGTACTCCCCACACACACCAAAATCAATAGGAAATGTCAGGTAAGCACAGTGTACAGCCTCATGAGAATGGGCAGGAATGATAAAGAAGCTTATGGTGACCTTGTGAGCAGGCTGGCCACAGAAGCTCCAGGCAAATCGTTAGACGGCATTTACAATTCTGTTTACTTGGTCCCATTGCACTATGGAAGAGAAAACTCAATAAGTCTTGAATAAAATGCTAATCTTTTTTTTTTTTTTTTTTTAATTGGCCCACAGCTTTAATACCAGTCATTTTCAAAACTGTTCAGCATTTAAAAAATAAATATATTTTTAAACTTTTAAGAATAAATGTTTTACAGTAATTACAGATACAATAACAGATACAGATACAATTTTTGGCAGTCCATAATCTACCATCTGACAACACAAACAGATCACAGAGTGACACAATTAACACGCTTTGCTCTTACATTACTTTGGTCAACAAATACTGGCATGTTTCATATGAACAGAAAGACATTCGGTTCTCTTTCACAAAACTCGTAAAACAAAAACACCAATATCTATGGTTAGCTACACACACAAAGCCTGGTTTTTATACACCGTCATCACCCATTCAGAGCACGACATGACTCGTCCTATTGGAATGTTAATGAGCTTTATCAGAGATGGGATAAAAGCTTCCACTTGCTTCCATTCATTTCTGCTATCTTTATTTCAGACCTGATCTTCTCTGGATGTTAACATTGCCATGAGGTCTCAATCTCTTAGACACCCCTAAAGAATTACACATAACACAAGTAGTGAATAGTGTGAATTATTATGTATTGTAATACAGTGCTGTGCAAACGTTTTAGGCACATGCAAAGAAATGCTGCAGAGCAAAGATGCCTTCAAAATAATAAAGTTAAATATTTCTACATTTACAAAAAATACCCTAAAGAGCAGTAAACAGTCAAAAAAAAAAAAGTCAATATTTGGTGTGACAAAAAAATAAAAACTAAAATTAAAATAAAAATAGTAGTCTTGATAGTATATAGCAAGTAAATCACCAATTTCCCCATCTTTCCACTGAATATTCACTATATGGCCAAACATTTGTGGACAGCTGACCATCACAAACTGTTGCCACAAAGTTGGAGGCACACAATTGTCTAGAATGTCTTTGTATGCGGTTGTATTACAATTTCCCTTTACTGGAACTAAAAGGCCCAAACCTGTTCCAGCATGATAATGTCCTTGTGCACAAAGCAAGCTCAATGAAGACATGGTTTGCTAAGGTTGGTGTGGAAGAACTTGAGTGTCCTGCACAGAGCCCTGACCTCAACCCCACTGAACACCTTTGGGATGAACTGGAACACCGACTGCACCCCAGTCCTCCTCACCTGACATCAGTGCCTGACCTTACTAATGCTCTGGTGGCTGAATGAGCACAAATCCCCACAACCTAGTGAAATCTCCAAAAAATCTAGTGGAAAGCCTTCCCAGAAGAGTGGAGGTTATAATAACAGCAAAGGAGGATCGAATCGGCAATGGGATGTTCAATAAGCACATATGGGTGTGGTGGTCAGGTGTCCACAAACTTTTGGCCATATAGTGTGGACACTATATTTGTTGTCCTCTATTGTTGTATTGTTACACTGCTGACACTGGATGATGATGATGACAGGGTGCATTGGGGAAAAAAGCCACATGAATGGCCACATATTGGACATACAGTTGCAATCAAAATTTTATTGCAACTGTATATCCAATCTAGGACCACATATAAGTGGCTCAAGGCCTGAGTTGAAGACTTGAGATTTTTGTGTCCACAGAGTCCTAAAAAAAATCTACATCCCATTAATGCTGAAGATTTGCAGATTTGTGTCACTTTAACCTGGTAATGTGAATGTAGCTGTAATTGATTCAGTTGTCAGACAGCTGAAATGGCCTTCTGTATGGCCACTGTATGGCCACTTTAGGACAGAGAGATCCTTCTGACTCCTTATCATACGTCAGAAAACACATATGAAAAAAACTTTGCTAATCCTCCTACCCTGAGCAGAAAGTCATCTTTATATAAGTCATCCATACATTTATCATGTATGGAAGGAGTCTCCAGTGTCAGTGATTTCTATCAGTCTGAGGTTTTCCACCATGGGAAAGTCTTCAAGATAGAAAATGTTGCATTCTCTCAGTAACAAGCCACATATTCTTAGTGTTACTGACTTCAAGAAAACTTTGTGTGACTGTTTGTAACTTTTATAACTTTTGTGGAAATCTCAAGACACATTAAATGTAATCATAAATTGTATGATGTGTCCATTATTAATTTTTTTTTTTAATGCAATTGTTGGAAAATTGCATTGGTATAAGAGGAATAAACATATTTTGGGATGTGCTGTAGGAAAATAATTAACTTTGGGGTGGTGAAAACCCCATTTAACCCTGCTGATTAATTTCCTATAACAGCATACCCCATTATGTTTTATTTCTCACATATCAAATTATGACATGCTCATACCACTCAACTTTTTCATAATATCATAAACTGAGTGCATACATAATGCTCTCTAAATCAGTTTTGTCTCTTGAAGTACTGAGGTTCTCTTGAAGTACTGTACTTCTCACTCTTGAAGTACAGATATGTACTGTAGCAGAGGAGTTAATAACTTAAGACTCATGTTTTTAGTACAGGGGTACTAAAAAGGATCTTAGTTTCAGTATTTTATCAATGCAATTAAAAATGTCTGCCTGCTGTGTTTGTAATTTACAAGGTTTGCTACTCTGTTCTAAATACAGTGCTGTGAAAAAGTATTTGCCTGATTTCTACTGTTTTTGTGTATCTCTCATACTAAATAGTTTTAGATCTTCAAACAAAATTATTCAAACTAATTTATTTTTAATTGAAGCAGAAAAAAGGTATCCAACACCTATCACCAATGTGAAAGACTAATTGCCCCCTTAAACTTAAAATGTGGTTGTGCTACCTTTAGCAGCGATAACTTCAACCAAACGCTTCTGATAACTGGAGATCAGTCTTTCACAGCACTGTGGTGGAATTTTGGCCCACTCTTCTTTGAGCCATTCAGAGGTGGACTTACTCCTATGCTTTGGATCATTGTCTTGCTGCATAATCCAGTTGCGCATGAGTTCCAACTTACAGACTGAAGACCGGACATTCTCCTTTAGGATTTTCTGGTAGAGAGCAGAATTCATGTTTCCCTCAATTACTGCAAGTTGCCCAGGCCCTGAAGCAGCAAAGCATCCCCACACCATCACACTGCCACCATCATGCTTGACTGTAGGTATGATGTTCTTTTTGTGGAATTCAGTGTTTGGTTTATGCCAGATGTAACGGGACCCCTGTCTTCGAAACAGTTCCATTTTCGACTCATCAATCCACAGAACATTCTCCCAAAAGGTTTGAGGATCATCAAAGGGTGTTTTGGTCAAATTTAGACGAGCTTCTTCTGGGTTAGCAGTGGTTTTCACCTCACCACACTTCCATGTATGGCATTTTTGCCCAGTGTCTTTCTGATAGTGGAGTCATGAACAGTGACCTTTATTGATGCAAGAGAGGCTTGTAGGTCCTTTGGTGTTGTCCTTGGCTCTTTTGTGACTTCCTGGATGTTGTGCTCTTGGAGGAATTTTAGAAGGTCGGCCACTTCTGGGAAGGTTCACTGCTGTGCCGAATTTTTCAATTTGGAAATAATGGTTTTCACTGAGGTTCTTTGGAGTCCCAGAACCTTTGAAATAGCTTTGTAACACTTCACTGACTGATGTATTTCAATCACCTTCTTCCTCATAATTTCTGGAATTTCTTTCGACTTTGGCATAGTGTGTTACTGGATAAGACCTTTTAAACAACTTCATGCTGTTGAAAAAGTTCTATTTAAGTGCTGATTTGATTGAACAGGGTTTGCAGTAATCAGGCCTGGTTGTGTCTAGTCCAGCTGAACCCCGTTATGAATGCAGTTTCATAAATTTGGGGAATTAGTAACTACGGGGCCAAATACATTTTCACACAGGCCCTGTTGGTATTGGATAACTTTTTTGCTCCAATAAATAACATTATTACAATACATTTAAAAACTATATTTAGTGTTTACTCAGGTTGCCTTTGTTTTATCTTAGATTTTGTTTTGATTTCTAAAACAATTTAGCATGCAATATACACCAAAACATAAGAAATACGGATGGGGAGAAATACTTTTTCAGAGCACTGTATCTTGTAACACAGCAGCAAAAAAACAACAACAACAACAACAACAAAAACAACAACAAAAACATTTCTGTATTGTGTCAATATTTTAAAATGTCTACCATAATGTTACTGGAACAACTTGGATTGCACCACACCACTTTTTCTGGCACTCACTTCTGTTGACAGGGTTTGAAATACCACCACATCCTTTACCCTATGACATTTGCACCCATTACTCAGTCCTTCAAATGCCAGATGCCCAGGCTTCCAGTTCAAAGCAGAGCACGCCCCTGACTCCAACCCAAGTTCAAACAGCTTGATTCTCTTCCACAACTCCACAATCAGTCTACACAGCACAACCATTAACAGCAGGTGTGGTGCAAAATGAGACTGAAAGCACACACACAAACACCTGCTAAGAACAGGTACAAATTACCACTATAACACTAAAAATAAAACCTTTTAAACAACACAGGCGCTCATGGATTTGAAAGTACATCTTAAAAGCTATTTTCTAACCTCTCTCTCTCTCTCACTCTCTCTCTCTCTCTTTCACACACACACACACACACACACACACACACACACACACACACACACACACACACACACACAACATGTTGAAGAATCTGTCTCCTGGTGAGAGAAAGGTTTTCAAGCTAAACAAACACACACATGCTCAGATCACCTAAAGCAGTGGTTCACTCAGATATGCACTAGGCACTTTAAGTCTTTCTTTCTTTCTTTCTTTCTTTCTTTCTTTCTTCAAAACTTGATCATTTACATGTCTTTAAATCTATTTACATAAACATTAAAACTATTCACTGGCCAGACTATGCCCAAGTTTACAGAAAATGTGTGAATAGTGTGTGTGTGTGTGTGTGTGTGTGTGTGTGTGTGTGTGTGTGAATGACTGAAACGTGACTTGCTGGGTGTGGGTCTGAGACTGGTTATGTCATCTCCCTGTAGTCCTGTTAGCTGCATGATTAGGTCAGGTCTGGGTCTTTAAATTGTTCAAATGACAAATGAATGAGCATGTAGGTCAATGTGTAAACCCGCAGAGCACAGTGTAATTGTGTGTGTGTGTGTGTGTGTGTGTGTGTGTGTGTGTGTGTGTGTCTGCCTTAGATCACTAAAGAAAAGACGATATAGAGGGTTTTATACCATCAAACTGTTCATAATGTAACACTGTCATAAAATGTTTACAGCACATTAGACACACGTAATGAAGCGCTCCCCAAAATCAGACGCTAAATAGGACTTGTGATGTGTGTGTACAGACCTTCTCCTTCATTTGATTTAAATTGATCTCTGGACGCTACCATACTGATTTTTAAGGTGACTGGATCACTCATCTAATACAGACATTCAATAATGTAATGTGCCTCAAGAGCCTAATCCCAAACCCACTGTTGATTTATTTGTGTATTGAATGAACACAACTCACATTTAAAGATGACTTCTTGTCGGTCCTTAATCATTCGAATCATTAAAATCTCAGGCTAAACGAGGAACAATATAAGCTGATCTATTTCTCCTGTAAGCACAAAAAGGCAATTATAAACTTGTAATAAACATTTGAACCGGCTGTGTGCTGCATTGCACCTGTTCAAACAGCTGTTTCAGGGATGTACCTCCTCACTCCTGCTGGCGAAAATCCTGCCTCATTTCATCTACCTCAGCTTTCTGAGTCTCATTTATGGGCTTTAACAGGATTCTGAGGAAAAGACAGTATTCCCATGTTAGCGGTAAGGCATTAAAGTAGCCTGAGGCGCTTTGATACATTTCAACGTTACATTTAAAACACAGCCTTTCACCTCCGGAAGAACCTTAAACGATAAAAGGATGGTGAAGGTTCGTGCTTGGTCTATTAAAAATCCCATCTCCTGTCTTACATCTCTGCTTCCTCACATCTCCTCAGTCGCAGAGGCTCGGCTCGCCTCACTGGGTTTCCCCCTCATTTGTCACCGCTGAGGTGAATTTAAAAAAAAATGGTAAATGAAGCAGAGCTTACCTGTCCGTGTCGTGTGTCGGTTTATACCGTGAAGTAAACGAGTTGAGTGTAATGAAGTCTAATGTGCGTGTGTGTTTGTCTCTGTGTGTGTCTTCAGTGCCAGCCGTTCCGGTTACTATTGGGCACGGAGAGGACCGAGGCAACCCCCACCCGCCCCATCTGCCCCCGCGCGTGCTTCACACAGGGGGCGTGGCCTGGAGTCCCCACACTGCGGCCACGGCTGCATTTTGGCGGCACATATGTTATAATAACATAAATCCTCTGCTGCAGAAACATGCAGATGCCCAGTAGAGTAATAAAAAAATACTGCAGTCAAATGATAAAGGCGCAAACGCTTATAGAATATGTCAAATAACGTATACATACATACATACATACATACTACTACTACTACTACTACTAATAATAATAATAAAAGTTTTGTACTGGAAATGCTTCTTGACTTGTCTTGTAGCGTCAAAGTTGCAGCCATTGACATTCATGCATTATGCAGACTATTTTATCCAACGCAACTTTATTTTCTTTTAACCAAAGCATCTACTTTCCAAACATTTAGCGGACCAGATGACGGTTAAGTGCCTTGCTCAATGAATCGTCAACCTGAGGTTTAAACTAACAATCTTCCGATCGCAAGCTCAGCACTCACCATTTGACACTGCCGGACAACCCCCAGTATGCGCCCCCTTGGTCAAAACAGCTGACCAGGGAGCCAGTATGGTAGACAATATGCCATAGAAGTGTGATCAAGGTCGCCCTTACAGTGGAGAAAACGTGATAAGGTGGCCTAATGGCTGCCTTTAAATGGGGGGAAAAAATGAAATGCAGTCTAGGTTCCCACTATGTGCAAAAAAGCATGATCAAGTGCCCCCTAGGGTGCCCTTTCAGTGGAGAAAACGAAATACGGTGCCCTATAGGCTCCTCTCCGTGCACGAAAATTTGATGAAGTGCCTTCTAGGTGCTCCGAGGTGCAAGAAAATGTGCCCTCTAGGATGCTTCTATAGTAGAAAAAAAACAACATGAGTTGACGCTCAGGAGTCCCATTCACTGCCATTCCTTTGCTTCTACAAATCTGCACCAAGAAAGCTCTGCCTGTAGACCGCGTGTCTTTGGGGTTCTGTGTAGGTGTAGTTTTTATGACTACACTAGAAATCTTTAATTGAACTCTATCTCTCTCTCCCCCCCGACCCCCCCCCCACAGTTTTCTCATTTTGCGTATCACTATGTCGCCATCTGCTGTTCACTTTTAATAATAATAATAATAATAATAATAATAATAATAATAATAATAATAATAAAAGGCTTTTTTTCCTAATTAAATGAACAAACACGTATTATAGTTGAATACAAAGAATTTATTTACAGCAAAATATTTCCAGAAAATTTTTCAGAAAGCTAATTCTAAGGTAGTATAAAATTCTGTAAGCTGTGTAGTTGGTGCAGTAAACATGAAGTGTGTGTATGTGTGTTTGTGTGTTATTGATACAGAATATAAGTGTGTAGAATGTGTGGTAACTGGAGAACTCTGGCTTTGGTCAGTCTTTTTTGGC
>CM042569.1:7396932-7611932 GCA_023630585.1 Cranoglanis bouderius
TTTCAGGAACGTAAATTTGAAGTAACCTTCAAGTGTATGGCTTGTTGAGCTGTAAATGTAGATTATAGCAGTTTAGAGTATTGCTAGCTGGAACGTCAAAACCTTTGATGTCCCATCTTAAAACATACCTTGACCCACATAATACTGAGGCCACGTTGTTACATGCGTATACTTGGAAAGTATTTTTTGTTGTTGTTGCGGTTGTATTGTGGAACAATGGAAGCAGTAATAATATGTAGTTATGTGAATAAACACACCTTGCTTTGCGGCAGCGTGGATAGGTGAATTACGCAGGTGAGCTGGGTGATTGACAGAGCTTTGCGTTAGAAGGAGTCGGAGAAGGGCGGTGTTACCACTGAAGCATGCATTGAAGAGAGGCGTGGCTCCATCAACAGACACAGCGTTAGCCTGAAGGAACAGACACACAGAGAAAATAACTTATTCGCGTTGCATACACTTGTATTTATGACTAGTAAATATTCAGGTAGTTCAGGACATACATCAGCCCCATGTTCCAGCAGCAGTTTAGCACAGGCAAAATGGCCCCCTAGACAGGCCTCGTGTAATGGAGTGATGCCATCCAGCGTGACCACATCAACATGCATCCCCTGTGCAAACACAAGTATTGGACGACTGTTAAATGCATTACTTACTTGACTTTTCTTGTAGGGGAATTCACAATTGACTTATATAATGTGAATTAACAAACAAAAGCTCTCTGAGATTCAGATTGTGTGCGTCATTCTGTACCTGAGATAGGAACTTCTTAATTGGGAGTAGCCGGCCCTGCAAAGCTGCATCATGGAGAGGAGTTCTGTCTGCCCAAGAACCTTAAACACACACATACACATGTTTGTATCTTTGTGATAGCCTTCAATTGTTATAACTATTCATGCAGCTAATTAATGCTATGCCTACACCTAGACCTAAACCTAACCAAAGGAAACTGTTTGTCGATTTTAGGGGGGTTTTTTTTGTTTGTTTTCGTAAAAGAAACCATTTTCCTTGTGAGAACCATCCAAAAGTCCCAAAAGACATTTGGTCTGCACTAAAATATTAACACACACCCATACACACTATAACATTCAACTTGCTCATCCAAAGGCCCATTGTCCACAAACCCATGGGGAAAAAAACATTTAGTTTTACAGGTGTACAGTAAAAGATCAAACTCACCTTCCATGAGTGTGTTACACACCTGTCCTCCATAGACCTGAAAATCGTGTTGCCACAGTTCATTCCAAACACACACCTCAGCATGGGCAGCAGCCATCCTTCAGGCTCACAACAACTTGTGTCTTGCAGAAACAAAGCTCTAATATGTTCAGTTTAGTGAAACTGTGTTTGCCAACATTATATGGCCTCTACAAAACACTCCCCCTGACAAAACTGTACCTCCCACCAGTTATCATGCAAAATACACACATCAGCCTCCCCCAAAGGAGCACATAATAATTTACATAAGCTACATAACAATGGGACAGATTCCCTCACACACACACGCCCTCTCTCTCTCTCTCTCTCTCTCTCTCTCTCTCTCTCTCTCTCTCTCTCTCATTCATATGCTCAGATCACCCAAAGCAATGGTTCACTCAGATATGCACTAGGCACTTCTTAAAGTCTTTCTTTCTTTCTTCAAAACTTGATCATTTACATGTCTTTAACTCTATTTACATAAACATTAGCACTATTCACTGGCGAGACTATGCCCAAGTTTACAGAAAATGTGTGAATAGTGTGTGTGTGTGTGTGAAAGTGTGAAAGCATTTAGACAAGGTGAGAACAGTGTGTTAACAAGGCTCCTCTGCTCAGCCTTGAATGGAGAATGTCTGCTTTATCAGACATGTTTGGGTTTTATTGAAGTCCTGAATGTCACATCCTGGCCATTATCTTTCAAAATAACCAATTATACTTCTCTCTGCTGACTATATGAACTTTGTTTGTATTACTTTTATTATCTTACTTGTAGTCTACACTATCTACTATACAAATTGCTTCATGTAAAGTATGCACCACATGTCAAAAATGTGATTGTGCAGTTAAGAAAGAATTAGCATGAACACAAAGCAAAACATACACTTAAATTTCTTTATTGCTGTCTAGATTACAAAGAAAAAAAATTTCAAGTTACTGCATTATTTTAAATGATAATATACTGTAGATAACCTCAGCCCAGTCATTTTTACAATAGTAAGTATGTGGTTCCTTTGAAACTCAAATAAAATATTTTTGTTACGTTACTGGGGTGAAGAGTCAGATAGGATGCACTCGCAGGGGAAAGTGGTCAGTTTATTAGAAACAAAAAACATCAGGCACATTCAAAAGTGAAAACATCAACATAATAAATAAAGAGCAATCGCAAGGTTTACAGGGCAAAAATCCAGGAAGACAAATCGCAAGGTTTACCGGGCAAAAAATCCAGGAAGACAAATCGCAAGGTTTACAGTTCAGTTCAATATCATTTTCGTTCGATCTAACTCAATATAACTCAATACTCCGCAAAGATCTGGACAAACTTAGGGGTTTTAGTATCCACGGAAATTAAGCGCGAATCAGAAGTAATATATGACACCTGGAAATAATAATTAGAAGATAACCATAGAACCAATGAGGAAACGGGGGCAGAGACATGACGTAAACAAAAACAAAGAATCACATGGCAACGTAAACAAAACCAGAGTCTTTGTTATCGGAATGTCCAGCGGAGAGTTCTTTTTTAATACTAGCGCTAGAAGGCGCGTAGACATGCTGCTCCTTAGCGGGGCAGCGATTCATGCTGCTCCTTCCCGAAGCAGCGATTGGCGAGAGCTCTAACAGAGCCCCCCCCCCTAAGGCGCGGCTCCCGACGCGCCGCAAGTTTTGTCCGTTCTGGCGGACCCGGACCCCTGGGCAAGATTAGCACATCTGCCCCCCTGGAACCGAGGCTGGTGCAATTTAATGTCCCGCAGCCAGAGTCGACCGTGTCGTGACGAGGACTTGGACGAGGACTTGGACGAGGACTTGGACGAGGACTTGGACGAGGACTTATGCTCGGCCTGGATCGTGGAGTAGCGCGTGATCTGATGCTCGGCCTGGGTCTCGGAGTTGCGCGTGACCTGGTGCTCGGCCTGGGTCTCGGAGTTGCGCGTGACCTGGTGCTCGGCCTGGGTCTCCGAGCTGCACGTGACCTGGTGCTCGGCCTGGAACTCCGAGCTGCGCGTGACCTGGTGCTCGGCCTGGAACTCCGAGCTGCGCGTGACCTGGTGCTCGGCCTGGAACTCCGAGCTGCGCGTGACCTGGTGCTCGGCCTGGAACTCCGAGCTGCGCGTGACCTGGAGCTGGACCCGGATCTCCGAGCTGCGCGTGACCTGGCGCTCTGTCTGGAACCTGCTTCAGCTCCTGGATTAGAGACAGTGGAGTGAGTTGGGTTGGAAACAGAGGAGGAGACAGGGTTGGAAACAGAGGAGGAGATAGTGGAGTGAGTTGGGTTGGAAACAGAGGAGGAGACAGGGCTGGAGACTGAGGAGGAGACAGGGCTGGAGACTGAGGAGTGAGCTGGGTTATGAGTGGTGCTGGGAGTGAAAACACCCTCTGCACTGAGGAGGAGGGCTAACACCCATCCCGAAATTAAACCCATGTAGCCCTCATAAAAATCAGAAACTGAACTTGGGAAATGATTGGTAATGGGGCTTGGAACCGGATTGAGAACAGGACTGGGAACCGGATTGAGAACAGGACTGGGAACCGGACTGAGAACAGGACTGGGAACCGGACTGGGAGCAGGACTGGGAGCAGGACTGGGAACCGGACTGGGAGCCAGACTGGGAACTGGACTGGGAGCAGGATTGGGAACCGGACTGGGAACCGGACTGGGAACCGGACTAGGAGCAGGACTGAGAACAGGATTGGGAGCAGGACTGAGGACAGGATTGGGAGCAGGACTGAGGACAGGATTGGGAGCAGGAGTGAAATCTGGACATGGACTTGGAGTGGAGGTTTCTTCTAGAACCTCTGAGACGAGCAGGCCAGGAGAGGAGGTTTCCTCTTTATTCGCTGGCTGCTGCTTGGGGCTGGAGGTCGCCTGGTTAACCTCCAGTTGCAGCTCCGCTCTGGAGACCTTCTGCTGGGCCTCCGGCTGGAGCTCGGGGCTGGAGGTCGCCATGTTAACCTCCAGTTGCAGCTCCGCTGTGGAGACCTCCTGCTGGGTCTCCGGCTGGAGCTCGGGGCTGGAGGTCGCCTGGTTAACCTCCAGTTGCAGCTCCGCTGTGGAGACTTCCTGCTGGGTCTCCGGCTGGAGCTTGGGGCTGGAGGTCGCGATGTTAACCTCCTGTTGCAGCTCCGCTGTGGAGACTTCCTGCTGGGTCTCCGGCTGGAGCTCGGGGCTGGAGGTCGCCTGGTAAACCTCCAGTTGCAGCTCCGCTGTGGAGACTTCCTGCTGGGTCTCCGGCTGGAGCTCAGGGCTGGAGGTCGCCATGTTAACCTCCAGTTGCAGCTCCGCTGTGGAGACTTCCTGCTGGGTCTCCGGCTGGAGCTCGGGGCTGGAGGTCGCCATGTTAACCTCCAGTTGCAGCTCCGCTGAGAAGACCTCCTGCTGGGTCTCCTGCTGGAGCTCTGAGGGTGCCCGCTGGTGGAGCCGCTTATGCACCCGCCAGCTGCCCTTGAAACAGTTTTGGGAGCAGAAGAAGCTGCTCCTTACTCCCTGGTTCCTGCAGGTGGGGCACTGCAGGATGGCTGGGCGGGTGCATCCCTCAGTGGAACACTCCTGGTTTTGGGGATATGAGGAGCAGGCCGCCACGTTAGCCCGCTTACCCCCATAATACTCCAGGAAAGAGTGGCTAGGTCGGTCGCCCAGACGGTCCTTCCCCAAAAAGGTCCTGAGGTCGGGTTGGAAGTCTGGGCTTCCGAACACCTGGACCAGTAGATCCACAAAGCCCGAAACTGTATTGAGCTTCGTGGATCCACTGGCAAGGTGAAGCTCCGCCCATTGGCGAGCGGAGCCGACCAGACGGGAGAGAAGGAACCCCAACCACTGCTCCTCATCAGGCTTGGGGTCCTCCAAACTAAGAAAATAAATCTGTGCCTGCAAACAGAAGCACTGTGGCCAGGTGGAAAAGCCATCAAACTCATCGGGGGGAGAAACAAACGTCCATTGGGGGAAAAAAATTGAATTGTTTGCAGGCATTTTAAATGTGGCGTGGTGTGGCATGGCGCGGCGTGCCCTCACTTTCCCCGCTGCATCCATTTTTTGGCGGAGTATTCTGTTAAGTTACTGGGGTGAAGAGTCAGATAGGATGCACTCGCAGGGGAAAGTGGTCAGTTTATTAGAAACAAAAAACATCAGGCACATTCAAAAGTGAAAACATCAACATAATAAATAAAGAGAAATCGCAAGGTTTACAAGGCAAAAATCCAGGAAGACAAATCGCAAGGTTTACAGTTCAGTTCAATATCATTTTCGTTCGATCTAACTCAATATAACTCAATACTCCGCAAAGATCTGGACAAACTTAGGGGTTTTAGTATCCACGGAAATTAAGCGCGAATCAGAAGTAATATATGACACCTGGAAATAATAATTAGAAGATAACCATAGAACCAATGAGGAAACGGGGGCAGAGACATGACGTAAACAAAAACAAAGAATCACATGGCAACGTAAACAAAACCAGAGTCTTTGTTATCGGAATGTCCAGCGGAGAGTTCTTTTTTAATACTAGCGCTAGAAGGCGCGTAGACATGCTGCTCCTTAGCGGGGCAGCGATTGGCGAGAGCTCTAACAATTTTCACAACTTTTATGTTCATAAGTGACCATTGTGAGCAAGTCAAGGATAGGACCACACCCATTAGTTTTTACATTAAGTTTAATTAATTTATTCAAAAGGAATAAGGACATTTTAAAATCATTTATGGATCTAAACACATTGGTAGGCTAACGACCTCTTAGAGGTGGTTTTGTACACATAGCAGTAAAGAAAAGTACAGTGAAAATAACAGAATAATAAACTAAGTTTAAATTTTCATGTACCATATAAAGCTGTGGATAACATGAGCTCCTTGCACACACTTAAGCCAAGTTAACAGGTAACCATTGAAAAAGCCTCTTAACACTTCTTATATTAGACAGGTATATCAGGTTAATAAATCTTGCTTTATAAAGTGGTGCATGCTTATTGTAGACTGTTTTAGGGAAAATGCTACAGAAATTAAGACATACAAGGCTTAGATTAAAGACCTAAACTATATACATTTAATTAAAAAGGAAATAATTTTTGCTACCATTTTATCAGCTAATGAAAATGAGAATTCTATTATTTGACACAAAATGTACAGATCAAATTTTAAATTAAAACCCAATAACTATGTCAGTATTACATATTCATCCAATATGTGAACAACAGGACCAATCACTAAATGATAGTGGTTATTAAACTGGTGGAAATATAAATATAGTGTCAGTTATAGTTCACTTTAATACCAAAGAATTGATTCAGTAGGATGTTTACACTCAATTCTGCTCTTGTGAAGAACCCTGACAGTACAGTCCTTCTGTCTTGTGTATGTGTGTAAGGGTAAATGTGACTTCTTCACTTTCCCAGATCAGATTGCATTTCCTTTAAGCTAGTCACTGCCAGAGGACAACATCAGTCTGTGCCTCCTGCTCCTCCCACTTATTGAAATGATTGAAACATTGAACAAATTTAGTAGTGATGATAAATTCTGATTAAACTTTCCAATCTGGTTCTTTCCAACTAATTAATAACTGCACAGTAAAATCATAAAAATTGAGTGTGTAACCGTGTACTGTAGGCTGTTCACAGTTTACTTGCACTCACAGTTTTTTTTTAAATTTTTTTTTTACCTATGATTACTAAGGGAATTGTTCTATAATTTTCCCTTTTTTTGTTGTTTTTTTGCTATGTAGTGTATTCAGTCAAGTCAACCTTTACAAGACACTCTCATTCTAGTCTAATATTGCAGTGGTTTATGGGATCAGCTTGTGTGTTTTTTTGTTTGTTTGTTTTTTCTTTTCTTTTTTTTTTGGGATTTTGAAAGGTACATGGCAAATGGATTTGCAGATCAGTTCATCTAAAACTGCCATTTTTGGATTAGCACATTCACTGGAAAGTTTTTAGGTTTGCAAAAAAGTGAGAGTCAGCATTGCATTTCTTTGAAGATGAAAGGCTTATGTCCCTTTTATGGTCCTTGGGTATTCCATTCCCTACTTTAGCTTTTTCCTTCCAGTCAGACAAATATCTCTCACCCGCTTCCAAATATCCTAAAAGATTACTCTGTAATTCCATGACACTTCCTTCATTTCTGTTTTTATCATGACTAAGTACAATTCTGTGTACTCCATCATACTGCCCCTCAGTTAGTTGCTTACTTAATGATATAGTTCATCTGGCAATGGATGGCTGTGACCTTCACTGTCATTGTGACAGATGTTGCTAACAGGACCTGACTGACCACATTTATGACAATCTCAACATCTTGCAATGGAGCCATGGAATTTTATTCTTGGTAGCTCTCAAGGAGGAGCTGCAACTTGTCTTTTTTTGGTTTAACAAATTTCTACCACTGCTGTCATTGGCTTTTTATTGGTGGTTGTTTGCAGATTAAATACTGATTCATCTTCTGCAGCAGCTCCAAATTATTATGAGGTTTAACTGCATCATTTCTTTTGTAGCAAAACGACACTAAGACAAGAGAAGTTTCTTGAAGTTTTTATGGGAGTCAGGGAGTCTGGCTCACATTCTAAAAATGGCCTATTTTTTATCTGCTATGTTAGGTGCTAACATTGAATGGTGTATCAAGACTATCACATTCATGTCATCACATACAAATAACAGAGACATGAGACAGCTAGCTATTTTTCTTTTAAACTTTGTAAGGAACATCATTGTCATTGCTCTCACTTTTTCTATCATCTTTATTGTCAGTAGTAATAGAATTTGGGCTGCTTTACCATAATAACCTTGGCATGAGTTTGCCCTTTGGGGCCTTACAGTAAAGACAGTCTGATTGTTGTGTTACTGCTGCTGATTGTACTGTTGTTAGACAAAACTTGTCATGTTTTGCCTGATACAGAGCTCTGTGCTAGTAAAAAACAACCCAATTTGGGAACCCAGTGCTGCAAACAATATGGACTAAGCCTAAGCCAGCATAGGTTGGTTTGACTCAGCTGATTTGCATTAGGATTTTTGGCCCAGAAATATGAGTTGAATTTTTAACTTTACTTGTGGGTAAGATTACTATGTTCCAAAGCTGGGTTAAAAAACTAAACTAGGTTTCTGGGGCATTATATGGCCCCACATTGGGGGTCATTTCTCAGTGTAATCTTATGTAATATTTGGGGTTGTTTTACTTCAATCTATCAGCCACACAGGCTGCAAGAACTATTGAAAAAGTAAAAAGTTGAAGTTTATTAGCTGTAAAGAATAACAAAAAACACTCATGAATCTAAACAATATACAAGAAATGGAAAATCACCAAGACATAGTTAAAAGGAATACTCCAGCATTTTTTCTGACAGATTTCTATCTAACACATTTTCACTCATTTTCCTGTACCAAGAGCAGAACAAAAAAACCTTTAGTCCAAATTAACTTGAAAGTCAAATGGATGTCTACGGGCAGTTGTAAAAATGTTATAAAAGTGATAAAATAAGTTATAAAAATGAACAGTGAACATGATATATTTTTAGACAAAAAAGCTCCAGGAATGTTCCTCTTTGTTGTTCATAAAACTACATTCCTTTTACCCGTCTCTGCTATCTGTTATCTTCAGTGTGTGCCTCCTACTCCTTCTACTTTTGAGCCAGTGAAAATTCCCTTGAGACACACCAATTAGTTTACAGAATGAAAAGCTTAGTAGCAATGCCTATCCATTCATGAAAGTGAACGATACCCTTGGTGAACCCCTTTTTAGTTGAAAATATTGGATCTGCATATATTCTATTGTTTATTTCACACACTGATGGCAGTGACTGGGTAAAAGGAACAAAGTGTGGATCCAGAAACATTTCCTCCTTATACATAGAAAAGAGACAAAAAAGCTACTGTTCATGAGGGAAAGTATGTCTCCTGGAAATTCATAATGACACATTGTAAAAAATGCCATATCATTGATAGCATACCATATCTCTTTAAAGTAATTAAAACATCTACTACCCCAACATAGTTTGACAATTTATCTGCCACAGTGACAGTTGGAGAAAAGATTAATTTCTAACCCTGGCCTACAGTGTTCTTGAAATCTTAATAACATTTACATTTACAGAGCATAATGAGAAACAATGAGAGAACAAGTGAGTGAGAAACCATTAGTGTAACTGAATATACCTTCAAATTCCACACTGTCAGCTTTGTATTAGCCAAATCATCCATCAGTGCATACAATATAAAATGAAATTCAACACATTTGAGCTCAAAGTTTATATCTTAAATAAAACAATACACTGTGTGTAATATTAGAGAGTGAATAAAAGTGAAAAGTTCTGTATTATCCTACTTCTGCAGCTTTTCAGCTATGTTGTCTGCTTTAACTTTACAGCATGGCACAATATAAGTAACCAAGTTATTTCAAAAACAAGGTATGCATTCCTTGGTAACAAGCAGATTTACTACTAGAAGAACTACTAAACTATTAAACTACTAAAGAACTACTAAAGGATTGATTTAAACAGAAACTAGAACAATTAATGTAAACCCACTGCGATTAGTTATGAATTTTATTGCTGTATCGGTCAACATCATCTTTACCTCTTGTTGTCACTTCATCATGCTAATATTTGACCTCTTTGGGTTTGCCAGCTTTGCTGGATAATCAGATTAATTTTCTTGGTTTGTAACTTTGTGAGATTTAACTTTGTGAGAGATTTCTCTGTGCCAGTTATTGTTGATATAAACACACAAACCAGCTTTACAAGTGGTACTGGACAGCTCTGCTATCCTGTCTGTGCAAAGAACTAGCCAAGTGGCCATACCTGCAGTGCAGCGAGTGAGCCAGAATGACAGACAGACAGAAATAATTAAAGATAGAAAAAAAGACAAAACAAAAGAAAAATGATTTTCATATATAAAAAAAAAATTCTCTGAGCGTGCAAACTGGCACTTCAGGAAATCATCTTCGAAATCATTGGATAAATGCAACTCACAGTTGCTGGTAGTTAACGTGTAGTTAAACATAAGTGTTATCTGATGTTTTTGATGTAAATGATGACTGTAACAAGTCATACTGCATCTTATATAAAACCCCTCCTATTAAGGAAGTGCTGAGTCTGAGACAGCTGCAGACCTTTTGAGCAATCAAGCAATTGAAGGCAAATGGTGGTCACACCAAATATTGATTTGATGTAGACTTTTCTTCTGTTCACTCACTTTGCATTTTGTTAATTGATAAATATAAACTATTAACATGTCTATTTTTAAAAGCATTCTTACTTTACAGCATTTTTTTCACACCTGCCTAAAACTTTTGCACAGTACTGTACATCAGTGGTGTGTTCACTGATGACTAATTCCAATGCATCATTGTGCCCACTCAAGTTTATCAAGTCCCTCATTCAAAAAGAATTGGCATGGATTTCATTGGGTGATTAGGCCAGTCATGCTGATCCTTATTTGGGGTTAATCAGAATCACTTCACTGATGATTACTTTTGAACATGGGTTTGAATGTGATTGATTAATCCTAAGCACAGTCACACACTCCATTATAAAAGGGCATGCACACTTATGCAACCTGGATATTGTAAGTTTATTTTTCTTTTTTCCCCTCATAAAACATTTCTATTTGTTTTTTCGACAATTATGCTGGTTGTTATATCACATTAAAGGTGAAAAAAAGATGACATGATTTATCTTGGATTTTTTTTTTCTTTTTACATAAACAAACTGCAATTTTAACAGGTGTGTGCAGAATTTTTATATCCACTGTGTGGATATAATACACATAGTGTCATGTACACTATGTGATCTTTATCAACTACTTACATTTAAAGTGATCTGAACCAGCATATACCCCCCATGGACCAATTGGTACAATGCTTGAATAGGATATTTAAAATTATGATTATTACATTCATACATAAGCAGCCCAGGTTATCCACAGTTAGTTGGTTTTCCCTAGTAACCCAAAATTCGTTCACCGATTCGTTCACTGACCTGTAAGTTACACCATTACACCAGTAGGTGACGCCAGTTTTTAGATACAGTATTATGAGTAAGTCTTTGTTTCATTCACTTAATACATTCATTTAAAAACGCCAAGTTTTCAAGAAACAAGTTTAAATATTATGATTTATAAAAAAAATTTTAAAAAGAAGGAGAAAGAAAGAAAAAAAGCCATCAGTCATTTTTACATATTCTTATATAGCGGATTATGCTATGAACTACACAACAGCAACACATAAAAGTCCGACCAGGATTTCACAGAGTTTTTTTGTGATTGTTGCAGACAAAAATGCTTGATTTTGCTGCAGCTTTTTTCAAAATTTGCAATGGAACTTGCAGAGGTTATTTATTTACTTTTTAAGCTTTTTTTCTTCTTTCAGATTGAAGTTTGTTGGTAGATGAGACCTTTTAGCTGTACTTATGATCAACGCAAATGAATCAAGGAGAGCTTTAGCTGAATGCGCATTGTCATGTGCACATGGCACATCTTGGCCCAAATCTGCAGAAAATCTGCTGTAATTTTAAAAAATTTCAAGCTCCTCCGAATATTGCAGAGTTTGCTTGATTTTATGTTAAATTCTGCGATCGCGAAATTGCGAAATCCTGGAGGGACTGACATAATTGACATAAGGCTTGTCTTAATGCTACACACTTTTCAAATGCACTCTTCCTCCTCTTGTTGAACCAGTAAAACTCACATCCAAACTGAATGAATGACATCTCGTTCGCTAATTTCGTTCACGACCGACAAGTCCCAGTTTGATCATATCGTTCACGAGCTAGTTCTTTCAGTTCATACTGAACCACATGTCCCAGTTCGTACAAAATCAGTACCTCTCTCGTTCAGTAAGAGGCATATTCTTTCAATAGGTCCAACCAATGACATACACAGCCAGCATTCTAATGCAGTCTTTAAAAAGCAGGAAAAAGCTGCCAAAGCAGACATGTGTTTTGAATGGGCGGGACTTAAGTGAACAAAAAATATGAGTCAGTACATGGAAGTGAACAAGAACATTTTGTACAGTTAAAAGGTTTGTTCAAAAACACCTATTCAGTCACAAATGAAACACCACTACAGGGTAAGTTGGGGAAGTCGACTATGAGGTGTTGTGAACAGACAGCAGATATATCATTTCAAACTCCAAAAATTGGAGAGAGATTGACATGTTGCTCCATGATCTCCATGTTGCCATCGCAACCTTGACCAGGATAAAGCACTCACTGAAGTTGAATGAATATGACACTAAAAAGAATGCAAATTAGGAAAAATACTAGTTTGTTTCAAAACTGAAAAATGGGGAAAAGTTCCTCTATTTGGTGGGGGAAAGCTAAAACATATAGAAATTTCTTACCTACTGCATATATACAGGTGCATCTCAATAAATTAGAATGTCGTGGAAAAGTTCATTTATTTCAGTAATTCAACTCAAATTGTGAAACTCGTGTATTAAATAAATTCAATGCACACAGACTGAAGTAGTTTAAGTCTTTGGTTCTTTTAACTGTGATGATTTTGGCTCACATTTAACAAAAACCCACCAATTCACTATCTCAACAAATTAGAATACTTCATAAGACCAATAAAAAAAAAACAATTTTAGTGAATTGTTGGCCTTCTGGAAAGTATGTTCATTTACTGTACATGTACTCAATACTTGGTAGGGGCTCCTTTTGCTTTAATTACTGCCTCAATTCGGCGTGGCATGGAGGTGATCAGTTTGTGGCACTGCTGAGGTGGTATGGAAGCCCAGGTTTCTTTGACAGTGGCCTTCAGCTCATCTGCATTTTTTGGTCTCCTGTTTCTCATTTTCCTCTTGACAATACCCCATAGATTCTCTATGGGGTTCAGGTCTGGTGAGTTTGCTGGCCAGTCAAGCACACCAACACCATGGTCATTTAACCAACTTTTGGTGCTTTTGGCAGTGTGGGCAGGTGCCAAATCCTGCTGGAAAATGAAATCAGCGTCTTCAAAACGCTGGTCAGCTGAAGGAAGCATGAAGTGCTCCAAAATTTCTTGGTAAACGGGTGCAGTGACTTTGGTTTTCAAAAAACACAATGGACCAACACCAGCAGATGACATTGCACCCCAAATCATCACAGACTGTGGAAACTGAACACTGGACTTCAAGCAACTTGGGCTATGAGCTTCTCCACCCTTCCTCCAGACTCTAGGACCTTGGTTTCCAAATGAAATACAAAACTTGCTCCCATCTGAAAAGAGGACTTTGGACCACTGGGCAACAGTCCAGTTCTTCTTCTCCTTAGCCCAGGTAAGACGCCTCTGACGTTGTCTATGGTTCAGGAGTGGCTTAACAAGAGGAATACGACAGCTGTAGCCAAATTCCTTGGCACGTCTGTTTGTGGTGGCTCTTGATGCCTTGACCCCAGCCTCAGTCCATTCCTTGTGAAGTTCACTCAAATTCTTGAATCGATTTTGCTTGACAATCCTCATAAGGCTGCGGTTCTCTCGGTTGGTTGTGCATCTTTTTCTTCCACACTTTTTACTTCCACTCAACTTTCTGTTAACATGCTTGGATACAGCACTCTGTGAACAGCCAGCTTCTTTGGCAATGAATGTTTGTGGCTTACCTAGTGAACCAAACTGAGAGACCATTTTGAAGGCTCAGGAAACCTTTGCAGGTGTTTTGAGTTGATTAGCTGATTGGCATGTCACCATATTCTAATTTGTTGAGATAGTGAATTGGTGGGTTTTTGTTAAATATGAGCCAAAATCATCACAATTAAAAGAACCAAAGACTTAAACTACTTCAGTCTGTGTGCATTGAATTTATTTATTACACGAGTTTCACAATTTGAGTTGAATTACTGAAATAAATGAACTTTTTCACGACATTCTAATTTATTGAGATGCACCTGTATATATATATATATATATATATATATATATATATATATATATATATATATATATATATATATATATATATATATATATATATATATATATATATATATATATATATATATATGTATGTATGTATGTATATGTGTATATATATATGTATATGTGTATATATATATATATATATATATATATATATATATATATATATATATATATATATATATATATATATATATATATATATATATATATATATATATATAGTGTGTGCATTTTTATAGAATTACAGATATTCTGATATCTCTGATTGGCATTTTACCTCTTCATTATTGAGCACATGCTCTCATGTCAATTGAAGCATATAAAGGCTCAATCAAAAAAAAAAAAAGGCTGAAGCTGTAACTGAAAGTTTCCAAGTACAGACCTATTATACTATCAAATAATATGATTAAATGTAAGCAGTAGCAAAAAGTTTATCTCTGCCATCATAGAAAACCTGTATTTGTCAGATAAGCCTCAGTTCTACAAGAATGATATCTGTAATTACCAGCTCATTTACTGCAGCAGATATGAAAGAATATTACCACTGGAAGTCATAAATCATGGCCCTCTCTCTGACTTTAGGGCAAACTAAGCACTTGATCGGCCGTAAAAATGAAGTATTTTGCAATGTTGCTTACTTCCAATTCATTAACGGTACTGTGATACAATATTTAACAAATCGTTGATTAATTTATATACATTCTCTGTAAACAATAGAATAAAACATTATATATCGGTTTGTGAGATTAAGCTGATTATTATATACAAGATAAACAAAAACGTGGGCAGTGGTTAGTGCTTAGGTACGACGGCGTTTTAGTGCCACGTAAAAAATAAAAATAAGATTACGAGAATAAAGTCGTAATATTTTGAGAATAATGTCAAAATTACGAGAATAACGTCGTAGCAATAAACTCATAATATTTTGAGAATAAAGTCAAAATTACACCGCGGTAAAGTTAGTTTTATATTGGACATTCGCAGATTCAAGTTTCGCACTTCTATTTCTCAAGAAATAACACAAAAATGACAAAATGTGTATTTTCTTGCTCTGTAGTGGACAGAAAACAAAGTACAACTGAATATATTTTTTAATACACATTTTGTCCTTTTTGTGTTTTATTGAGAAATTGAAGAGCGAATCTCGATCTGCGAATGTCCAATATAAAACCAACTTTACTGTGGAGTAATTTTGACTTTATTCTCAAAATATTATGACTTTATTCTCGTTTTACTACGAGTTTATTCTCGTAATTTTGACTTTATTCTCAAAATATTACGACTTTATTCTCGTAATCTTATTTATTTATTTATTTATTACGCGGCACTAAAACGCCGTCGTACTTAGGTGCCACTGATAACTGGCTGAAAAAAAACCCAACTGTAATTACAACAAAAGGACAACTGCATGTTATAGCGTTTTAATGAATGAGGATGGACACAGTGATTCTTCTTGACTAAGATCATAACTACTATAGACTTTTTGTGAAATAAAGTAGTTCATCACAGTTGCACCAGACACCCATCACTGGAATGTAAACAGGTAAATTTAGTGCACTTGATTAGAATCTCTCGAGGTTAAAACATGGTCCCAAATATCAGAGCTACATCCTAACCACACTTTAACACTTTAACCATCTCGTATCCGCAACAGCACACTGTGCTACATTCGGGTCTTTACTCTCTTCCTTCCCAAAGCCCCATCCCCAACGACCACCTGGTCCAGATGCGTCCACAGCAACATCAATGAGGTGATTGGGGCAGAGCCACTGCAGGAATAGAAGGAAGAGGAAGTCGATGACAGCCACAAAGGAGAATATAGAGCCAGCGACTGCGCCGCAGTGAGACCGCAGCCTCTGAAGTCGGGCAGGTAAGGGCAGGACTGGCTGCCTGCACGCGCGGTCGTACACCTACCAACACACAGAAACATTAAAGTTTATATAGTATGACGATCAAAAATTCTATTCCAATAATTGTCAAGATATTCTCACAACCTAGGATGCTTTACAAAATGTGACTCAAGAGTACACACACCTTTTCTGTGCGCTCAGCAACATTTCTCCAGGTATAGAGAGTTTGGACCTGGCGGTGGATGGCTGCAGGAGAGGGCACTTTGCCCGCACGTTGCCTGGCAATAACCTTTTCCAATCCAACACAAAGGGAGCTGACTGTCGGCTCACACAGGGTCACCAGCTCATCAGGGAGAACCTCTGGTATACCTCCAACACGAGTGCTCACCACCTACACACACACACACACACACACACACACACACACACACAAACGATGAAGAAGAAAGCAAACTACATTGCTGTCTTCCCTCCAGGTGACTGTCTGTGTGTCAAACACGTAGTGTGTGCTGTACTCGCACTCAAAAAATTTCATGAAATAGTCATTATCCTTATCCTGCACAGGGTCATGGGGGAGCCTGGAGCCTATCCCAAGAAACTTGGGGCACAAGGCATGGGACACATTGGACAGGGTGTGTTCAACGCATGTCTTTGGACTGGGGGAGGAAACCGGAGTACCCGGAGTAACCAGAGGAACCGCACGTCTTTGGACTGGAGGAGGAAACCAGAGTACTCGGAGGAAACCCCAAAGCACAGGGAGAATATGCAAACTCCATGCATACAGGGCAGAGGTGGAAATCGAATCCTGGAGGTGCGAGGCATATGTGCTAGGAAGTGGTATTTATTTTAGTAGTATTCCAAACACATCATTTATAAGTAAACACACTGACCTGCAGGCCACAGCTGGCTCCCTCTACTATGGCCATGCAGAAGGCTTCAGTTAGTGATGTGTTCAGGAAGATATGACCTTGCACTAGCACGTCCCGCACGTCCTTGTGATCCAGAGCCCCCAGAAGACGCACCCTAGAGACACAATCACATGATGCACACACACTGTGTGTATTTAATATTCTATGCTAATCAATTTACTAGTATGTAATATACTGTATACTATGTATGAGACCCAGCAAACCATTCAAATTGCCTATATTTTCATAGGTTTAAGAGTCAAACCATTAAATAAAAAAAAGTTTTGTAATGCATTCCATAAAACTAACAACAACTGTGGATTATTTTACTTCCCTTGCAAATCTCATAAACCCATATGTTATTCACAATAGAACATTTGATGGCCGCAACACATCTCAAAAAAGTTGGGACAGGGCAACAAAATGCTGGAAAAGTAAGTGTTACTAAAAAGACAGCCAGAGGAACATTTTGCAACTAATTAGGTTAATTTGCAACAGGTCAGTAACATGATTGGGTATAAAAAGAGTATCTTAGCGAGGCAGAGTCTCTCAGAAGTAAAGATGGGCAGAGGTTCACCAATCTGCAAAAAATTGCATCTACAAATTGTGGAACAATTCTATATATAATGTTCCTCAACGTAAAATTGCGAAGACTATGAATATCTCATCATCTACAGTACATAATATAATCAAAAGATTCCTTGAGAACCTGGAGAAATCTCTGTGCACAAGGGACAAGGGTGAAAATCAATATTGCATGCCCGTGATCTTCGGGTCCTCAGGCTACACTGCATTAAAAACAGGCATGATTCTGTAATGGAAATCACTGCATGGGCTCAGAAACACCTTCAGAACTCACTGTCTGTGAACACAGATCGCTGTGCCATTCACAAATGCAGGTTAAAGCGCTATCATGTAAAGAAGAAGCCATATGTGAACATGATCCAGAAACGCTGCCGTCTTCTCTTGGCCAAAGCTCATTTAAAATGGACTGAGGCAAAGTGGAAAACTGTTCTGTGGTCAGACGAATCAAAAAATTTTTTCGGAAACCATGGACGCCGTGTCCTCTGGACTAAAGAGGACTAAAGAGGAGAGGGACCATCCGGCTTGTTATCAGCGCTCAGTTCAAAAGCCTTCATCTCTAATGGTATGGGGGTGCATTAGTGCCTATGGAATGGGCAGCTTGCACATCTGGAAAGGCACCATCGATGCTGAATGTTATATACAGGTTTTAGAGCAACATATGCTTCCACTCAGACGACGTCTTTTTCAGGGAAGGCCTTGCATTGCAAGACAATGCTAAACCACATACTGCATCTATTACAACAGCATGGCTTCCAGGTGCTGAACTGACCTGCCTGCAGTCCAGGCCTTTCACCAATTGAAAACATTTGGCGCATCATGAAATGACCCAGGACTGTTTAGTGGCTAGAATCCTGTATCAGACACAAAGGGACAACATTCCTCTCCCAAAACTCCAGCAACTGGTCTCCTCAGTTCCCAGATGTATACGGACTGTTGTTAAAAGAAGAGGGGATGCTACACAGTGGTAAACATGGCCCTGTCCCAAGTTTTTTGAGACGTGTTGTGGCAATCAAATTCAAAGTTACCTAATTTTTTCCTTAAAATGGTACATTTCCTAAGTCTATTGTGAATAACATATGGATTTATGAGATTTGCAAATCATTGAATTGTTTTTCTTTTTTTACATTTTACACAGCATCACAGTCCCAATTTTTTTGGAATTGGGGTTGTATTATACTAGCGAACCACATACAGTACTGTGCAAAAGTTTTAGGCACATGCAAAGAAATGCTGTAGAGCAAAGATGCCTTCAAAATAATGAAATTAAATGTTTCCACATAAAAAAAAAAATAATACAGTAAAGAGCAGTAAACAGTAGTAAATGGAACAAAGTCAATATTTGGTGTGACAAAAAAATAAAAATAAAAATAGTAGTTTCCGGTACAATTTGAGCAGTTTTATAAGGAAATGAGCTGGTAAGTTTTATTGAGCATCTTGCAGAACCAACCACAGTTCTTCTGGAGACTTTGACTGTGTTTTTTGTCTGAAACGTAATATAATATATCTTACGTAATATGCTGCTTTCTTTAATGACTTACAAACATTTTTCTGTAACATTTAATTTTGTGCTAAAAAAACTAATGTAAAATCTATATCTAAAATGTTTTTTGTACTGAATTGATAATGTAGAAGTCATAAAATAAAAAATCTATAACAAAGTTTGCACTAAAAAAAAAATAGGGTGCCTAAAACTTTTGCACAGTACTGTATATGAAATGACTATAGATAGTTTGCATTACACCTTGTGTGCTGCCTACGGCAAATGGATCAGGGATTTTCAAATCCAGTCCTCAGGCCCCATTTAAAGTTTTCCCTTCCCTGCTAACTAAATTTATGTTAGTTAGATGATGATCTGGGTCAAGTGTGCCAGAGCATGAAAACCGGAGCTAAAACACCTGATACTGGTACTCTCCAGTCAAGCGGAATAGTAAATACAGTGGAGGAACATAGGGCAAGACTTTCTTACCTGTCATGAAGCTGATATTTCTCTCTAACTTCTTCCAGAACAAGGCGCTTAGGACCTTCTCCACCAATCAGAAAGCAGAGGTCTGGATGCTTGGCACACAGCTCTGGAATGATTCCACCCAGCAGATCAATTCCTGAAAACAGTGATGGACCAATCAATCACAGTACACACTCACACACAATAAAAGTCCCATATTACATCATGCTCTGCCTACCCTTCCTGTAGACCAATCGGCTTACTACGACAATGGTTATCTTGCTATTGTCACGGCGGCTGGGGTCAGGTGTGAAATCGGTGGGGTCGACCGCATTGGGGATGACAGAGACGATGTCAGGGTCGAGGGCGGCCCTCAGCACAGTGTTCTCCTTGCTGGTGTAGGACACACATACGATGTGGTTGGTGTCGCACAAAGTCACAGTAAGCAGTTTATTGGTCAGCACGGAGCTGAGGTCAGCGAATCCGAAGAGCGAGTGGTCAGTGAACACAGTGTTGAGACCCATGGTCTTGGCATGGAACAGAGCATCATGGGCCATGGCTGAGAAGGAGCTGTGGGCATGCACCACAGTGATACGCTCACGCACAAACACACACCTGAGCAGCGGCAGGCTGTGGAAGCAGGTGGTGGCTGTGGATTGGTTATACATCACCTACGGGAAGAAGTCATCCAAGTCATCATTCTCAGTTTCTGGCAATAAATTAAAGTGAATGAACTTGTGTACATTTTAAAAATGTTTTGCTCCTCAAATGAGGAACTTCACTTTAACTTTAAGGAACTTTTTTATTTATTTCTGCCATAATATTGACACACACTACACTCAGCCGAAGCTTCTTCACGCTCACTGCCACCAAGACACATGTAACACCAGCACTTTAGTTCCAGAAGTATGATGCTATCCTTTCATGCCATGTTTATTCTCCAGCAATGGGTATATGAAACTTTGATAAAGGGACAGAAAGTGTACAAATGCAGATAAAAAAAAGCAATAAATCATAATAAATAGAGTACATAGAATGATCAAAACCCAAACCAGTTACTTTACTTTTCAACCTAATAAGGTCATATTTAACTCACAGACCTGAAGTGGGAGGTAATACACCTTCAGTCCATTGTTTAGGTAGCGTACTCCACGTCGCTCGCCATAGGCGTGTGTTGCTATCACCACCTTATGGCCCTTCTCTATGAGGCACTGCGAGAGCTGGTAGATGTGGCTCTCCACGCCACCCATGTTGGGGTAAAAGAAGTCAGACACCATGCAAATGCTGTGCTTTCCGCTCTGCAGATATCCATGATATCCGGAAGTGTTGGAGGAGTGTGTGTCAGGAGGGATCTCTGTGGAGGGGTGTGTGTGAGGACTGAAGGGCTGCGTGTCAGATGGAGAGGGCACAGGAGACCGGACATCACCTCTCTTTCTTTGTCCCATTTTGATGTTCGGTCATGGACTGGAAAGTGGAAAACCTGTAACACAAATCCAAGTCAGGAAAATTGCACACACAAAAACATTTTCACCCACTTCAAAATGAATCAATTCCAGTCATTTTTTTTCCTCAAACAAGGGTTTCTACTGTGGAGTAAAACCCTCCACTGGGGGTGGGACACATACCTTCTACAAAGCGTTTAATTGGACCAGAAAATGAATCATCATAAAAATGTTAATCACTTGTCTGGAAGTGAAGGATAATTATTTTTTTCTTTTTTTTTTTAATGACACCAACTTTGATTTCAGGGGTACAATAAACTCCAAATTAGGATTCAGTAATTAAGCTTTTTTTCCCCCTCAAAATTCATGTCTCAAATAAAAAAAGAATATAAATAAATAAAATGCAAAACGAACTGAGTAATATTACATTGAATGTTAGGACAGCTAGTGCTTCTACCAGCCAACTAATGACAGCTCATTTTCATGTGAGAATTGGTTCTGTAAATAAGTCAGATTCCGGCTGCTTGCCCATGATGACAGGTGATTATAAACATCTGAGCTAATATTTGATATTATGTCGCGACCACACAATCGCTCTACAAATATTTTATGCAGTAGTAAATCGGCGCTCTTATAAAATCCAATACAACACCTGTTCACCTGATGCTGCCTCAAATACGATTCCGACTTTCACAACAAGCCATTGAAGTCTTCAGACATTTCCGCGTCAGTGTTTTTCTTCTTCACCACTAACTTATGAAGTACATTTCAGTTCAATGTGTCACACTGCCCTCTAGTGGACTGCTCATGAACACCGAGCTCATGATACAGTCAAGGATCCTTCTAATACAAGGTTTTCCAGTACTTACGTTTCAAAAAGCCAAATTCAAGTACTTCAAGCATTTTGTATGAACCCTGATTTTAGTGTTTAGACACAGCAGTTAGCATAATATTAGCTCGCTTGGCATCAAACAGGAAATCTTTAAAAACTTAAATTAATGAATTTAGGTTAAATGAAGTGCCACTAACCTTTGTGTATTCTGCAAAAGCAACGAGGTGTCATTTTAGCGAAAATGTTTTAACTGGCACACATACAACATTACATACGGTATTACTGTATTGACTATACTACTGTTTAAAAAATACAGTGGCATCGGCGGTATTTTGATGCTTTAATATCGCGATACTACCGTAGTACTGGTATACCGTGCAACCCTAATATATATATCAGACATGTTCACAAGTCCCTGAGCTCAAAGCCAAGTCTCAAGTCTTTGAGGTGGAGTCCAAGTCAAGTCTCTGAGGTGGAGTCCAAGTCAAGTCTCTGAGATGGAGTCCAAGTCAAGTCTCTGAGGTGGAGTCCAAGTCAAGTCTCTGAGATGGAGTCCAAGTCAAGTCTCTGAGATGGAGTCCAAGTCAAGTCTCAAGTCTCTGAGGTGGAGTCCAAGTCAAGTCTCTGAGATGGAGTCCAAGTCAAGTCAAGTCTCAAGTCTTTGTTCTATTTTTTAGCAATAGTTCTTTCAGCTAGTTATTGTAATTAACAGTGTATGAGGCTAAATAAATTTTGAAATATTAAAACTGATTACTTCTAAATGTCTTGCTCATTTATTTAAAATTGTCTAATAAAGCACACAATGTTGTACTTAAATCATTAATTTAATTTTTATACACAATCAAAAAAACTATTACTTTCAAACTATTATCCAAAAGTTCTCCCTAGAAAACAGAATATTCATAGAAAATTCAGGAAAGATATTACTTTTTTTTTTTTTTTTTTTTGTAATTTCTCAATTTTTAAGTCATTTTATTGGAAATTCAGTTTGAAGCAATGTTACAGCATGACTGGCTACTGGACATGAAAAGGACATGGAAACATTTGTACTTCTTGAAAATGGACAGCTGTGTAACACCGCAGCGACCCTTTGATTGATTTAATTGACCCTTTAATTGATTGCTTTTCAAATTAAATGACACGAAGTCACAAGGCTATATTGTTATTGTTTGTTGTTCATTTATATAACAGCACTTTTCCAATGGGTGATGAGCACACGCCTTCAGATGCGTCACGCGTGTGAGTAATAATGCTGGCTTGGGGTGTTTAGAGATGAACTGTTGTGATATCTGCTGCTGCAGCACATACTGATAGGGAATGAATGAATGAATGAATGGAAAAATGTGGTATTTGATGCTGTCATGTGGGGTAGTAAAGAGAGAATGTAATCGGGAATGCCAAACCAAAATGATTTGTGTTTTTCAGGAGTCTCTGTCTCCAAGTCCAAGTCAAGTCTCGAGTCAGTTGTTCACAAGTCAAGTCGACAAGTCTTTTTTTTTTTCGAACTTAAGTGCGACTGGAGTCTAAGTTGCAGACGAGTTTCCATCTCTGATATATATACAGTCATGTGAAAAAATAAGTACACCCCATGGAAACTGTTGGCTTTTTTTTTTTAAATATTTGGACAAGCAAACATTTGATCATCTTTGAAACAGTGCCTATTAATAAAGTTGATATACAAAACTTGGAAATTAGCTTTTTCAATGATTTATTCAACAAACATATCAATAGATGTGATATTCTTCTGTGGCATCAGAAGCTAGCTTCAAATCCTCTCACAATATTTCAATGGGATTCAAATACGGGCTTTGACTAGGCTAATAGTGTGCTTAGGATCATTATCATTTTGAAAGGCCCACTTTCAGTTCCACTTTAATTTCCGGATAGATGACCTCGCATTATCTTCAAGCAATCTTTGACATGATGCAGAATTCATACTGTAGTTCAATCATTGAATGCAAGCTGTCCAGTCCCTGAGGCAGTGAAGCAACCCCAAACCATAGCATTTCCACCACCGTGCTTCACAGTTGATATGAGGTGCTTCTCCTGAAAAGGAGTCTTTGGTCTGCGCCAAACATGTCTGCTGTTACTGTGGCCAAACAACTCTATCTTTGATTCATCTGCCCAGAGCACATTATTCCAAAAGGCCTGGTCTTTACCTATATGCTTATTGGCAAACTGTAGTCTTGCTCTAATGTTCTTTTTAGACAGCAAGGGCTTTTTCCTGGCACGCCTCCCATGCAGGTCAAATTTGTGCAATCTCTTTCTTATTGAAGAAGCATGCACTTTGACACCAACAGTTGCAAGACTTACTAGCAGATCCTGTGATGAAATTTTGGGGTTCTTGGAGACGTCTTTCTGCATCAGACGGTCTGCTTTTGAGATGAATTTGGTGGGACGGCCAGTCCTGGACAAATTGACATTTGTTGAAATCTGTGCCACTTGTAGATTATTTTCCTTACAGCGGAATGGTGTATTTCAGACAATTTGGAGATCTTTTTAAATCCCTTGCCAGACTCGTAGACATCCACAACCTTTTTTCTGAAGGCCTTATAGAACTTTTTAGATCTTGGCATGATGACACCACACACCTCAATAACAAAGGGAACACCAGACACTAGATATGAGAGGGGTATAAATAAGACAGGTTCCACCTGCACTCCCTAAGCAGGTTCTTGGACACCTGCTTCTAATTTTATTGATTTGAAGGTTTGATAAATGTAGGGGTATACTTACTTTTTCCAATGTGACTGATCTGTTTTTTGTTAATTTAAATTGTTAATTGTGAATTACATTTAAAATAACACATTTTACAAAATAAAATAAATTTTATGTCATTTGATAGAGTGTATCAACTTTATTAATAGTTACTGTTTCAGAGAGGATCAAATGTTTGCTTGTCCAAATATGTAAAAAATAAATAAATAAATAAAATAAAATAAAAAAATTCCATGGGGTGTACTTATTTTTTTTGTACTTATATCCTATGACTATGGAAATATTCTCCACAAATGTGGCTTGTATGGGAGGGTTGCAAGAAAAATGCCACCCACGACTGAGCTTCCTTGAAGATTAATACTGCCAAAACGCACCTTGAAGATTCGGAGGGCACATGGAAAAAAGGTCTTATGGTCAGATGAGAGACTAAAATTGAATTATTTGGCCTCAACACCGAATGATATGTCTGGCGGAAATCCAATACAGCTCACCATCCAAATAGCACCATTCCTACAGTAAAGCATGGAGGTGGTAATATCCTGTTATGGGGGTGTTTCTCTGCAGCAGGGACTGGAGCACTTGTCAGGATAGAAGGAAAATGGATGGGGCAAAATACCGTCAAATTCTTGAGGAAAATCGGCTGCCCTCTGCCAGAAAGTTGTCAATGGGAAGAAGGTTTACCTTCCAACATGACAATGACCCAAAGCACACAGCAAAACTGATCACACAGTGGTTGAAGGAGAAAAAGGTGAATGTCCTTGCATGGCCTAGTCAGAGCCCAGACTTAAACCCCATTGAAAATCTGTGGAATGACTTGATGACTGCAGTCCACAAACGGTCACCATCAAATTTAACTGAACTTGAGCAGTTCTGCAAAGAAGAGTGGGCAAATATTGCAAAATCTAGATGTGCAAAGTTAGTATGGTATATTTTTAAAGCACATGGTATATATTAAAGAAATCATTGAATAAATCAGTATGTTACGGTCAAGTAATCAAAAGTATAATCCAATCATGTATAATCAATGTATAAGATATTATATATGTATATAAATATATATATATATATATATATATATATATATATATATATATATATATATATATATATATATATATATATATATATATATATATATATATATATATATATATGTATATTAATCAAAGAAACCAGAACAAGCTGCTGTAACTCCAGCTTTATCTTTTATCTGTATCTTTTTCTTCCCAGTTCCCTAATTTGTTATTTGTAGCGTGTATCCACTATTATTGCCAAAGCTTTATGAGTGGTCATTGTTCAAACTGCAGAAGTTAGATAAATACAGAATGTCATACGCAAAGGCCTGTGTGCCCTAATATGCAAGTTCTGATAATGCCACCTGTGTTAGAAGAGATGCACCAATGTTCAAGGATATGTGTGTGTGTTAGTATGTACATTTTCAAAGAGCAAATGGTACATTCAAAAATATCTATTTATATTTGACCAATATATGAGATCATAAGAGAGAATGTGTTAATCAAAGAAGCTCTAGTTGGTCTAGCTGGTGAGATTATTGAGCCTTTTTCTTCAGTTATAAAAAATATCTTTTTTCTAGGCGTTGTTGTTTCTCGGGGGAGTCACCCTCTGCACCTGCATGGAAACACTGAGTTTGAACTTAGTCGTTTCAAGGCTGTATCTTTTTTTTTTTTTTTTACCAGCTTGATGTTAATGAGTTTGTAAGATGTATTGTTGAAATCCATGAAGTAAGTCGGTAAATTAGAAAACTTCTTAAAAAATACACTAACCAAACTTACGCTCCCATTGTAGATAAGGTAAAGAAGAAAGAAATATAACTGTGGTGAGTCGTCAGAAATGGGATCAGAGAAATGGGATCAAAAGAAAGCATGGGGATACCCAGCCTAATGAGGTCAGTGTTGTAGTACTGTATAAAAGCATGAACACTGAGTGCACTCATCAGATGATCTGCAGATGTCATATGATAAATATAATAAAATATATGTTATTGTATTCTCTACTTAGTTGTGAGTTTTCAAGCAGGTTTATATTTTGGGGGAAGAAACATTTCTTGTGTTTTCTTCATACTTTCTTTCCAATTGTATTAAGAAGCAATGTCAACTTAGTTACATAGTTACATATATCCAAAAGGGTTTGATTATCCCCGACCTTGAAAAAAGGGCCAATATATGGACTCTCAAACCCATTTGGATACATGTAACTGTGTAACTCATTTCTGTGAGTCTGTGCATGGTGCCGTGTGATGGACTGACATTCCTTTCAGGAAGGCAGGAAGGAAGGAAGGAAGGAAGGAAGAAAAAAGAAAGAAAGAATGAATGAATGAACACCAAAAATAAAAATTTTCTGATGTTGCCATTACTAATGTTGTACTACTGAGCCTATGACCGAAATGTTTTACAAAATTTGTTGCTAATTAACCTATAATTTCTAGTTAAGCATAAGTTTAACCTTTCCTCCTATGACATGAATGATGATTATAACAGATATGTGTAAGAGACTTAATAATAGTAATTAATCCCATAATTTGTCAGTAAGTGTTTTATGCACATTTTGATATATTTTTTGTATGTTTAAAGTTGTATAATATCTGTGCTATTTCTGTTACAAATGTGGGATGTTTATTTTGAAACGGCATTAGTGAAGGGAAGAGTGTAGGGCTAAAAAATATAAAGTTAATTACTTAGCCCACTGCTCTCCTATAACCAACGACGGAAATAGGTGCAGCGAAGGTTAATGCGTGTTTTAATATATGATTTAAATATCTGACTCCATTTAATTGATTATCTGACTCCAGTAGAATAATCTTCTAGTTAGTGCTAGAAGTGTTAGCACTCAGTGTTCTACTAATATTTACTCCTAAGCAGCTTCAAGCGAAGCTTTCATTAAAATGATGTTCCTACATCAGAGACTTTCATGTAGTTTCTTTATTAAACCATTATTTTGTTAGCTCAGAGGTTTCTATCAACGTGCAAGCCTAGGCCTTTCCTATCTTACTTTTCAGAGGTTCTGTTTAAACTTGCAAGTATTTCCCTTTACTTCTGGCTTGTCAGAGGTTGACTTTAAACGTGTCTAACGTATTATACACTTTTAGTTTAAGAAGCTATTCTTAATAAGAATACCAAACATAGACACAGAGTATTTAGAAATAGAATAACAAATGGATTTAATACGAGATCACAATTAAAAGATACATAAAATAGAGACAAAAGTAACTTACAGGATTACAGTCAGTGTTATGGACATAGGAGGCACGATGGAAAAGCATCTATGGCAAAAGGCCCTTCGGATGTTACAAGCCTCCCTGATGTTATAAGCCTCCCTGATGTTATAAGCCTCCTTCCTCTTATACCCTTGACCCTCTTTGAAATGTATAGTGACCAGGATACCAAATGGAGATGAAACCATGTGTTTTATGGCAGGGTTATCTCACTTTATGGAACTGTATGTTAATTAAGTTCCCAAGAATGAGTTCATGCAAACCAGGGGGTGCCTGTGTGTGTGTGTGTGTGTGTGTGTGTGTGTGTGTGTGTGTGTGTGTGTGTGTGTGTGTGTGTGTGTGTGTGTGTAAAGAGCACATATTACAACATATATTGTAAATGTTATTTCCTAAACTATATGATATTTATGATATCACCACATCGTTCCCCATGAACTATGGATACAAATGACACCAAACATGCCCTGAGGGATACTGTAATTAAACACAGTTTAGATAACCAGTTTTAGTTCACCTGGTATCTCTGAAACACATTCCTGATCATTTTAACCTTAATCACATTACTGCCACATTTTTAGAAATCTACTACAAGAGCAAATGCTTCATCACGTTTTTGGAAGAGCACCTCTAAGGATAAAAGTTTTAAGGGTGTTAGGCACCACCCGAAAAAGCATAAGGTGTGTATATTTAAGTCTTCTGGTTGTTAAAATTAGGATTTTGTGAAATGCTGTTATGTATGGAATTAGACTTTTGACTTTTTTTTTAGATATACAATAAGAAAGAAGAAAAACACTTTGAAGCTGAAAATAGTGAACTCAGTGACAAAAATGTAACATGATCTTCAAATAAACACCATTCTTTTTTAACAGTTTCCTAAGCTTTGCTTACGCATGGTTTATGAATGCGCTAATTAGACCTCATTTATTGCATTTTTAACACACTGCATAAACAAAAACACAATTATGATTCCCTAGTTTTCTGTATTTGTCTCTTTCTTCTTGTCTCTCTAGTCTGTCTGCCCTAGTTGTCTGCCTTGTTTCTTTTTAAATATTCTTCCTGTTTTTGTTTTTCTGACTTTTGTCTGTCTCTTCCTCTTGTTAATCCTCCCCTACTTTGTGGCTGTCATCTTGCTTTTCTACGGTATCTCTCTTTTCTCTCCTTTCATGTAGCTTTATGTGTTCTTTGTCTCCCTTGTCTGGCTTTTTGTTTCAATGTCGTTTCTCACTGTCTGTGTTTTATTTGTCTGTCATCGTCTTGTTCATCTTTTTAAAGTCCTGATATCTCTCCTCTTCTTGTCTGTTTCTTTCATTTTGTTATAAGCTGTTATATAAAGCATATGCCAAGCAAAGTGCTACAAGGCTATAAACATATTAATTTGGACAAAGTGATTAACTGACTGAGGTGTAGCAAGCTAGCCAACCAATCTCTTATTTAACTATTAGTTATAGCTCACTCAAGTAGGAACAACTGATTTGGCCAACACTAGATAACATTACACTAACAGATGTTATCAGACAGTTGCCTAGCTGGCTATATCAAATCTAGATAAAATAGCTCATAAAATTCACAACATCGCTTTGAATAATGTAAGTGTATTAATGCATTTATGATGTACATTTTATTGGTTAAAGTTATTTAAATGAGCCAAAACTACTACACATACAAAGTGACATTGTAAACTGTGAACAGTTATTAAGCTTGTATTAGAAGAGCAGTTATATTATTACCTCATCAGCTCTTTGAGTGAATGAATGATGACTGTTCAGAACAGGTACTGCTACCCATCCATCCATCTATTTTCTGTACTGCTTATCCTACACAGGGTCACAGGCAGCCAGGAGCCTATCCCAGGGGACTCAAGGCACAAGGCACAAGGCAGGGGACACCCTGGATGGGGTGCCAACCCATCACAGGGCACAATCACACACACTCGCACACCCATTCACACACTATGGACAATTCAGACAATCAGCCTACAATGCATGTCTTTGGATTGGGGGAGAACCCGGAGAAAATTGCATTGAGCGGAATGAATATGTAAGGTAAGCGGTAATCTACCATGACCAGCGCCGACTGCTTTTCATCACGGACAAACAGATTTCTAGTACTGGGAGACCAAATTAAAAGTCATAAAACCTGTTTTATTTGTGAAGTGAAACATGTTCAATCTTTAAAAAGATCAGGGGTTTTTTGACCATACGTACTGGCGAAAAGCAGTACGCCAAAAGAGTAGTATGTCAGAATTCTCAGTATTCATAAAACAGTAGGCTGGAAATACCTGGATGACCTACTGCTTCCACCGAGATTCTGCAGTATGAAACCACTGGACACTGTGGATACTGAGCTATCCCATAATGCAACAGTACTGGCACAGAAGAGCTGTCAGAATCTGCACTGCATAGTACGTCTGGATTGTATTGTATCGTATTCATTACCACTTATACTGATCAGTACGTACTGTATCAATGGCCAAGCAGTAGGTACTGAATTGAATGCAGCAGGTACTATCACAGTATGCGATTTCGGACACAGTCTGTGATTAGCAAGAAGGAAGCTTAGAAAAGTGTTAACAAAGAATGCCATTTATTTGAAGACCATGTTAAATTTTTGCCATTGAGTTCACTGTTTTCAATTTCAGAGTATTTTTCTTCTTTCTCATTGTATATTTTTGTTCGTTTCTTGAAAAGTTACGTTCAATACTTTTGACACAAATTTAAGTCCATACATTTCAAGAAACGTGTGGTGTACAATAAATCCTCTTAAAATCATCAGTAAAGTTTTATCCATCATTCGAACGGTGTCTGCTAGAAGGTGTGTTCTCTAAAACTCCACCTGTTAAGGAGCTGCCAAGAGATGACTGCAGTCATTCAAAAACATCTGCAGTGTTCTGGTCAGGTGAGTTTAGTTTTAAATATATTTTCAGATTTTATATTTTAATGCATTTTAAACATATTGTCATATTTTAATGCATAAATTCATAATCACATTTTAGTGTTCTGAAAGGGGGGGGGGGTGAATACAAACTGGACCATGTAGTCTAGGTCATACTCATGTATTTAACACAAATCTGAAATCAGGGTGTGATTACTTTCTCAGAAATGAAAGTGAAGCTCATTCAGACTGGAACGAATAACAGCATCAAAAGAAAATGGCGTCTAATTTTTCAGAGGAGGATTTGTCGTGTCCTATATGCATTGAAATCTTTAAGGATCCTGTTGTTCTACATTGTAGTCACAGTGTCTGCAAAGCGTGTTTGCAGCAGTTCTGGGAGACCAAAGGATCCAGAGAATTCCCAGTTTGTAGGAAAAGATCATCCAGAAGTCCTCCTCCCATAAATCTGGCTTTAAAGAACCTGTGTGAGACTTTCATACAGGAGAAAAGTCAGAGATCTTCATTAGTGTCTGAAACAGTCTGCAATCTGCACAGTGAGAAACCCAAACTCTTCTGTCTGGATGATCAATTGCCAGTGTGTTTGGTGTGTCAGACTTCAAGAAAACACACCAACCACAAATTCTGCCCCATTGATGAGGCAGTAACAGACCATAAGGTAAACAGGCATCAAAAACGATATATATATATATATATATATATATACAGTGGTGCTTGAAAGTTTGGGAACCCTTTAGTATTTTCTATATTTCTGTATAATATGATGTAAAACATCATCCGATTTTCACAGTCCTAAAAGTAGACAACGAGAACCCAGTTAAAGAAGTGAGACAGAAATATTATACTTGGTCATTTATTTACTGAGGAGAATGATCCAATGTTACATATCTGTGAATGGCAAAAGTATGTGAACCTCTAGGATTAGCAGTTAATTTGAAGACGAAATTAGAGTGTTTTCAATCAATGGGATGATAATCAGGTGTGAATGAGCACCCTGTTTTAATTTAAAGAACAGAGATCTATCAAAGTCTGATCCTCACATGTTTGTGGAAGTGTATCACGGCACAAACAAAGGAGATTTCTGAGGACCTCGGAAAAAGAGTTGTTGAAGCTCATCAGGCTGGAAAAGGTTACAAAACCATCTCTAAAGAGTTTGGACTCCACCAATCCACAGTCAGACAGATTGTGTACAAATGGAAGAAATTCAAGACATCTGGGCCAGGATGGCTTGCCATCATTGATGGAACAATGAATTCTGAAGTATACCAGTGAATTGTAAAGGAAAATATCAGGACATCTGTCTGTGAACTGAATCTCAAGAGAAAGTGGGTCATGAAGCAAAACAACGACCCTAAGCACACAGGTCGTTCTACCAAGGAATGGTTGAAGAAGAATAAGGTTAATGTTTTGAAATGGCCAAGTCAAAGTCCTGACCTTAATCCAATAGAAATGCTATGGAAGGACATGAAGCAAGCAGTTCATGTGAGGAAACCCACCAACATCCCAGAGTTGAAGTTGTTCTGTACTGAGGAATGGGCTAAAATTCCTCCAAGCCGATTTGCAGGATTGATCAACAGTTACTGGAAACATTTAGTTGCAGTTATTGCTGCACAGGGGGGGTCACACCAGATACACTCCAAATCACCCTAGTCACAAAGAAGGATTCTCATGATCACATTCATGCATCTATCTTTAGTGCTCTCACGTTCACTCTTGACCTCCACTGAGAAGTGATATGCTGGCTCCTTACCTCTATTTCTTCCCATACTATTACTCTATACTATTTGAAATGAGCATAAACAAGCTGAACAATATACAGTGATTGCAAATATTGGTTAATTGTTGTAAATCTGCATTGCATTTTAGTCATGCATTTAAAAAAAACAAAACTAATGAATCATGTATCAGGGAATGATTAGTAGAGACAGGCTGCAGGAGTGTAAACAGCATTGTAATCCAAGCACAGTGGTATGTGAAAACAGAGTCATAACTGTAGTTAGAGAACAAACATAGTCGCAAATAGATAAGATGTTGCTAGGCCAGTTTGGAGATAGGAGTGGCAAAAAGCATTAAAAGAATGAAATGAAATGTTCAGCAAAGTTCATTCATTCACTCATTCATTCATGTTCAGTATCTAATTCATCCTGTTCAGACTTGTGGAGGAACACTGCACACAAGGCAGGCATGCATACACAAAAAACTTTTTTTTTTTTAAAGGAAATTGTTAACTAACTATAACACACTCCTTATTATTGTACTATCAGATTGGCTTAAAGCTCAACTACTGCTCCAGATGATAAAGGTTGAGAAATGCTGTAGGCGTGTATGTGTGTTACCTCCTCTAAAGTTATCTGCCTTGTTTCAGTGACTGTGTGAGAGGTGAAACTGCTATGCTTCTCTGCATAGTTTTATGCAGTCCTACATGAGGAAGTGCTAGAATTATTTGTGATTTCAGAACTTGTGTATCACATTGCATATCATATTAGACTTATAATAGCTAGTAATATATAATAGTTATATATATATATATATATAATCACAATCTCGATTCAAACACCCACATGTCTCATCTCTTTCCTAAATGATAATGATTCACCTGTCTATTAAACCTTTGACAAAAATCACACCAGAACATTCAAATCTGCGTTGGTGCTGCCACTGAGCCAGAAAGAGAAGTTATCATTTCTATAGGTTTTGTAACATTCTGAAAGCTCTTTATTCCACAGATACTACAAGCTAGTCAGTGGATTCAGTAGGTTGCTTCAGAGGCATAAGGTATTGTAAGTATTACATAAAACAATGCATTCACATAAAAAATGGAAATTTACTTTTCATACTTAAGTACTTTTAAAAGCAAGTACTTCTGTACTTTTACTTAAGTAAAAATCTGTCTTTACAACTTTCACTTGTAATGGAGTAATATTTGACCAGTAGTATCTGTACTTTCACCAAAGTAATGGAGTTGTGTACTTTGTCCACCTCTGGAGCTCTCAAATTGTCAGGAATTTCAGCCTCATGATGGATGTTTTCCCTAACCTGAAAGGGTGGAAGTGGCCTCACTGACTCAAATACAGAGGGTTCACGATATACATAAGGCCGAGAACCTGAAAGTGCTGTGAGAGGTGGGGCTCCACCTGTGGGTGTAGGGAGTCTTTGTGAAGCAGAGCTTTGTGGCCATGGGGGCCAATAAGGCTTAAGGCGGTTGTAATGAATCACTTTAGACTTAGCCCTAGAATCCAGCTGATCTCTGACTTCATAAGTCACTCCAATGTCACCAGTGTAATAGTCGTGTGTGGGTGTTATGGGGCTTGTTTCCCTAAATAAAATACAAAGACACGATAACAAGCTCTTCCTTAATACTTTTCTGTCTTTATTTTTTCTCGAACTCTCTTCCTCTCTCTCTCTCTCACTCTCTCTCTCTCTCTCTCTCTCTCACTCTCTCTCACTCTCTCTCTTTCAAAACCGTACCTCCCCATCAAAAAAAGTTCATTCAGTAATACAATACATTCCATTCCCCAAATACAAAATAAATCATTTTCTTAACAAATCAGTTAATTTTTACTCAACAGAAATAATACAATCTTTTCATATCAGCTCTCACACGATCAAGCCTTAAAAATGATGACATTATACAAAATGAATATGTTAATTAACCTGTAATTTCTATTAAAAGATTTATAAGCCTTGCCTGCAGTCTTAAAAGGTGTCTCTCTAAAACTCCGCCTATTAAAGAAGTGCAGAGTCTGAGCCGACTGCATTCCTTCATAAACAGCCTTCAGTGTTCTGCTCAGGTGAGTTTAGTTTTCAGATTTTATATTATTAGGCATTTTATAAAAAAAAAATAAAAAAAAAACTGAATTATATTTTCAGTGTTGTGAAAGGAAGTAATTATTAACTGGACCCACAACATCATTTGTTTACTTTCCCAGATTGATTACTTTCCCAGAAACAAAACTGAAACTCATTCAGACTGGAGCGAATAACAACAGCAAAACAAAATGGCCTCTAAGTTTTCAGAGGAGGATTTCTCCTGTCCTGTGTGCCATGACATCTTTAAGGATCCTGTTATTCTGCACTGCAGTCACAGTGTGTGTAAAGTGTGTTTGCAGCGGTTCTGGGAGACCAAAGGATCCAGAGAATGTCCTGTTTGTAGGAGGAAGTTGTCTGTGTCTGATCCTTGCAGAAATCTGGCTTTAAAGAACCTGTGTGAGACTTTCTTACAGGAGAGAAGTCCGAGTTCTTCACCAGCATCTGAAACAGTCTGCAGTCTGCACAGTGAGAAACCCTTCTGTCTGGACGATCAACAGCCAGTGTGTGTGGTAAATTGGGATTCAAGAAAACACACCAACCACAAATTCTGCCCCACTGATGAGACAGTAACTAACTATAAGGTAAACAGGCATGAAAACTTTTGTATGGATTTTACTCTCTCATGAAAAGTATAGCACACCACACAAATTAAGTTTTACATTTAAGTCTAATAATAGATTTTACTCTCAAATGCAAAATATAAGAAAACATACCAAGCTCAATCTCCCCTGAAATGTCCCTAACAGTCTGTAAGTTACGATTTTGATCATATTTCCCATTGCATCCTTTACTATGTTTTATTTTTGTTTAAATAGTTGTTAATTTATTATATTAACTGTATTTGTTACACTGAAAATCTACTTATTTTCAATATACAGAATAAGCATCGCAAAGTTCAGTGGTGAGCAGAATGTTAATTAATATCTGAAGCACCGAGTCTCCATACAGTGTGTTGATTTGTTTCAGGAGGAGCTCAAAACTGCACTGAAGCCCCTACAGGAGAAACTGAAGATCTTTAAAGACTGTAAACTGAAATGGACTCAGACTACAGAACATATAAAGGTTAGAATCAATAACATGGGTTTGATATTAAAATTCAAACTGGCATTTCTGCAACAGTTACATTTCATTTGATTTCCTCTTCACTGCAGATTCAGGCCCAACACACAGAGCAGCAGATTAAGGAGGAGTTTGAGAAGCTTCACCAGTTTCTACGAGATGAAGAGGCAGTCAGGATCGCTGCACTGAGAGAGGAAGAGGAGCAGAAGAGTCAGATGATGAAGGAGAAGATTGAGAAGCTGAGCAGAGACATATCATCTCTTTTAGACACAATCAGAGCCATAGAAGAGGAGATGAGAGCTGAAGACGTCTCGTTCTTACAAGTGAGGATCATTTAGTCAGTATTTATACTGTGAGAAAGTAAAACTTCTTTCCATCATCAGAAACGTGACATTTCAGTGGTGTAAAAATGTAAATCATATCCACTGATATTTGCTTTGTTGTTTTACAGAACTACAAGGCCACAGTGAAAAGGTGAGTGATGTGGTTCCTGTCTCTCTCGTTCTCTGTGTTTCTGAATCCAAACCCACAGCAACACTGACTCCTGAATGTTTTTGCAGAGCCCAGTGCACACTGCAGCATCCAGAGGAGCTTTCAGGAGCACTGATCCATGTGGCAAAACACCTGGCCAACCTGAAGTTCAGAGTCTGGGAGAAGATGCAGCACACTGTCCAATACAGTAATATACTTTCTGTGTTTGTGTGATCTTTAAATTGTGACTAGCAGCTAATATTCTGTTTGCTGTTAAGTAATTGCTCTCTCTCTCTCTATCTCTCTCTCTCTATCTCTTTATGTGTTTGTTTTCAGCACCTGTAACTCTGGACCCCAACACTGCTCATTCTAATCTCATTGTATCTGATGATTTGACCAGTGTGAGACGCAATGTTAAGAAACAGGAGCTTCCTGATAATCAAGAGAGATTTGATGGATATGAGTGCATCCTGGGCTCCGAGGGCTTTAATTCAGGGACACACTTCTGGGATGTTGAAGTTGGAGACTGTAAACAATGGTTAGTGGGTGTGATGACAGCATCTGCTTCAAAGAAGGGAGATATATTCGACAGAAGTGGAATCTGGTGTATGTGGTATAAGAACGGCAAACATGCAGCATGTGCTACACCACATCCATCCACTCACATCTCAATACCACAAGAACTCCAGATGATCAGAGTGCAGCTGGACTGGGACAGAGGAAAGCTGTCATTCTCTAACCCTCTTACTAACACACACATACACACTTTCACACACACATTTACTGATAAATTACTGCCATTTTTAACTGATACATATAAAGCGACTTCTCTGAAGATCCTCCCACTTCATTGCTCTGTAAGCATGAATCAGTTAGAGCCGGTTCAGAAATAAAAAATATTTAATCTTTCTAATTAAGCTTAATGAGATCTATTACTTATGAATGCCTGTCTTTGTTTAGACAGTTTTCTTTAGATTCTTACAGTACAGTGTGTTCTGTTGTGTCAACAATTATATTTCAGTATTTTCAGTTTTGATTTGATCAGTCAAGCACAGTTAAGTCAAAATTTCATGTTAGCCTTCCCACTTAAAAAAAAATGCATTGTAATCAACTAGTTAGTAAATACACAATTGTATTGTTTTACGTGGCAATTGCACAACTTGTCATTAAAACTATTCAAAGGCATATTGAAAAAAATAATTCTTTATTAACAGTAACAAGTAAAAGAGGAGAAAGATTTTTTTCAATAATCCCTAGTGGTGTAACGATATACTCGGGTCATGATTAGATTCGATTCACGATACTGGCTTCACGATTTCAAGTCATTTCTCGGGATATTTTGTTTGAAGAAAAATTATGACTGAAAAATCTCTTTTTTTATTTCTGAGTCATAAACAATGTAAAATAATGTGCATTTTTGTCTGTATAATACTAAATAAATTGCTATGAATAGAGGTCTAATGTTGTAAACAAAATGTACTAGAGGTTCATCATACAGTATCTTAAAAATAAATAAATACATTTATAATTGATTGAATAAACAAAGTGTCCATAAATGTCCATAGTGGAACCTGAGGAATCATTTTAACTGTAAATAGCGCTCCATAGTCGACTAAAATGCCCAAGTTCTGCAGCCTGGTGCACCGTCCAGGTGCATCTCAATATATTTGAATATTGTGGAAAAGTAATTTTTTATTCTGTAATTTAATTCAAAAAGTGGAACTTTAAAATATTCTAGATTCATTACACATAAAGTGAAATATTTCAAACCTTTTTTGTTTTAAACTTGATGATTACAGCTTACAGCTCATATCAAAATCCCAGTATCTCAAAATATTAGAATAAAGAATTTATAATACAGAACTGTCGACCTTCTGAAAAGTATGTTAATTTATGCACTCAATACTTGATCGGGGCTCCTTTTGCACGAATTACTGCATCAAACAGGCAATGCTGAGGTGTTATGGAAGCCCAGGTTGCTTTGATAGCGGCCTTTTTGAATTAAATTACTGGAAAAAACGAACTTTTCCACGATATTCAGATTTTTTTTAGATGCACCTGTAGATCGCAGTGGCATGGAGCTGGTGTCATTTAAAAGCTACTGAAGAGTTCTTTTTAATTGTTCTAACAAGACTGTGTAACCACAAAACCTATAATGCGTGTTGATAGTTGTGATCCGGAGATATGGGTCCTAGTGTTCTCTTTAAATACTGTATATTTTAACTCTGGGTAGTGCAGATTGGGACCTCAGGTGTTCAAACAGTGCAATTGCATTAGATGCATAATTAATAGAATGCTTTTTCCCACAATGAGAACTGCACATTCCCAAGATGCAATCTAAGTTCTAATAATCTAAGTAACTGTGCTTTTTTTTTTTTTTTTTTAAGTAAAAATACAGCCCCAATATGTGAATCTGGAAAATAATTACTGCTAATGCACCCTGTTTTTTTTAGTACAAACTTTGATATACATTTCTTATTTTATGACTTCTACATTATCAAGTCAGTACTAAAAACATTTTAGATTCCCAAACATTAGTTTTCTAGCACAAAATTAAATGACCACTTTTCAGACAAAAAACACAATGAAGGCTGCTGGGTTTTGCTACAAAAATAAGAAGGAAGTGCAAAAGTCAAAGTCTCCAGAAGAACTGTGGCTGGTTCTGCAAGATGCTCAATAAAACTTACCAGCTCATTTTCCTTACAAAACTGCACTAATTGTACCGGAGACTATTTTTATTTTTATTTCTTGTCACACCAAATATTGACTTTGTTTCATTTACTACTGCTTACTGCTCTTTGCGGTATTTTTTTTTTAAATGTGGAAACATTTAATTTCATTCTTTTGAAGGCAACTTTGCTCTACAGCATTTCATTGCATGTGCATATACAGGTGCATCTCAATAAATTAGAATGTCGTGGAAAAGTTCGTTTATTTCAGTAATTCAACTCAAATTGTGAAACTCGTGTATTAAATAAATTCAATGCCACAGACTGAGTCTGTGGCAATGCCACTGACAAAGTCTTTGGTTCTTTTAATTGTGATGATTTTGGCTCACATTTAACAAAAACCCACCAATTCACTATCTCAACACATTAGAATATGGTGACATGTCAATCAGCTAATCAACTCAAAATACTTGCAAAGGTTTCCTGAGCCTTCAAAATGGTCTCTCAGTTTGGTTCACTAGGTAAGCCACAAACATTCATTGCCAAAGAAGCTGGCTGTTCACAGAGTGCTGTATCCAAGAATGTTAACAGAAAGTTGAGTGGAAGGAAAAATCGTGGAAGAAAAAGATGCACAACCAACCGAGAGAACCACAGCCTTATGAGGATTGTCAAGCAAAATCGATTCAAGAATTTGAGTGAACTTCACAAGGAATGGACTGAGGCTGGGGTCAAGGCATCAAGAGCCACCACACACAGACGTGTCAAGGAGTTTGGCTACAGTTGTCGTATTCCTCTTGTTAAGCCACTCCTGAACCACAAACAACGTCAGAGGCGTCTTACCTGGGCTAATGAAAAGAAGAACTGGACTGTTGACCAGTGGTCCAATATCCTCTTTTTAGATGGGAGCAAGTTTTGTATTTCATTTGGAAACCAAGGTCCTAGAGTCTGGAGGAAGGGTGGAGAAGCTCATAGCTCAAGTTGCTTGAAGTCCAGTGTTCAGTTTCCACAGTCTGTGATGATTTGTGGTGCAATGTCATCTGCTGGTGTTGGTCCATTGTGTTTTTTGAAAACCAAAGTCACTGCACCCGTTTACCAAGAAATTTTGGAGCACTTCATGCTTCCTTCAGCTGACCAGCATTTTGAAGATGCTGATTTCATTTTCCAGCAGGATTTGGCACCTGCCCACACTGCCAAAAGCACCAAAAGTTGGTTAAATGACCATGGTGTTGGTGTGCTTGACTGGCCAGCAAACTCACCAGACCTGAACCCCATAGAGAATCTATGGGGTATTGTCAAGAGGAAAATGAGAAACAAGAGACCAAAAAATGCAGATGAGCTGAAGGCCACTGTCAAAGAAACCTGGGCTTCCATACCACCTCAGCAGTGCCACAAACTGATCACCTCCATGCCACGCCGAATTGAGGCAGTAATTAAAGCAAAAGGAGCCCCTACCAAGTATTGAGTACATGTACAGTAAATGAACATACTTTCCAGAAGGCCGACAATTCACTAAAAATGTTTTTTTTATTGGTCTTATGAAGTATTCTAATTTGTTGAGATAGTGAATTGGTGGGTTTTTGTTAAATGTGAGCCAAAATCATCACAATTAAAAGAACCAAAGACTTAAACTACTTCAGTCTGTGTGCACTGAATTTATTTAATACACGAGTTTCACAATTTGAGTTGAATTACTGAAATAAACGAACTTTTCCACGACATTCTAATTTATTGAGATGCACCTGTATATATAGATCAAGACTTTGAGTGGGACAGTAAATCTCTTTTCTGGCAATAGGGCATTTATTGAGGAGGTCCTGGATTGGCCAGTAATATGAAAAAGTATTTTTTCATACTTTTATACTTTGGTGTAGAACAGCTTTGTTAGTAAAAAACTGATTTAGTTTTGTAGATTAAATCTATGTTGGGTTTTAGTCATAAACAAGTAATGAATTATGTGGAATGATTAGTAGAGACAGACTGGATGAGTGTGAAGAGCATTTTAATCCAAACACAGTAGTAAGTGAAAACAGGGTCAGAACTGTAGGTGGATAATAAACATGGTCACATACAGATATAATGCTGCTAGGCCAGTTTGGAGATCGGAGTGGCTTAAAGCATTGACAAGTCTACAACATGTTCAGCAAAATTCATATATTCATCTTCAGTAATCAGCTTATGCTGGACAGGATTGTGAGGGATCCCTTCCTGGGAACACTGGATAGGGATGCACAGGAATACACCCTGAATAGGATTCCAGTCCATTGCAGGTTCAACAAAATTATTAATAATTAAAACTAAATTATTTTTATATATGGTTATGATTGAAATTAGAGGGCTGTCGTCTTACATGTATTTCCTGACATACCAAGTAAATGTGTTCATCTATGTCACATTTTGTATAATTAATATTTTGAGTCTTTTCTGAGTCCCATTCCTTTGGATTTTTCCTGTTTTTAACATCACAAACTTTTTTTTTTTTAAGTTGCCACTAAAATACACTCAATTTCACACCTTCTGTTTTTCTGCAATACACATTAAATGTAAAGTTGAAAAAAATGTGCACACATTTTCTTCTCATTGTAGCTGTATAACTTCCCCTCACTGTCTTTCTCCCTCTCTTTCACTCCTGCTTTTCCATTTTCTCTCCATCCTTTTCACTTTGTCTGGGTGGAGATCTGCAGCAGTGGTGTACTGAACACAGTGGACTGCTGGCTGCTGGTGGCTCTCAGCAGGCAGCTGAGAAGCATGTCTTTGACCTGCCCCGTCTCAAGCTTGTGCTCTCGGCTCAGCTGTAGCGTGATCTGCTCTAGCTCAGATGCCATGATAGGGCCCTCAGTAAGGTACTCTGTGTACAGCTCCAGCAGCTTCTGCTCCAGGTAGCCATTCAGCTCTGAGTTAGAAAGCGGACGACCATCCTGCAGCAGAGAGAGACGTTCACGCACACTGCCCTCTCTCCAGCGTCTGGAACTCCTGTATTCAGGGAGCAAAGGAGGAAGAAGGGAGGGAGGAGGAACATCTCTGGAAAGCAGAAAGGGCCCAGGGTGGGGGTCCTGGGAGGAATTGCCTTCTGGATTGCCTACACCAGGACTGAGAGGCAGCACCTGGCCTCCAGCAATGTACAGATCATTGTAGTGTTGGCAGATGCTGTGGCAACTGGAGGGCACTAGGAAGGCCTCCGTTCCTGGAGATGGTGCTCGGCCAGGGATGCCCATGCCTGGAGACAGATTTCGGCAATCAAGAGGTGCTACAGAAACAGACTGAGAGTCGCCATGCTGGGACTGGAGCTCTCGAGAAGAGTTGCTGGGAGAGCAGTGGACTGGAACTTGAATTTGTGCTGACAGGTTGGCAGCCAGTGGAGGAGATTTAGGAGCAGTGACTGAGTAGCAAGTGGGAGGATCCACACACTCAGAGTCAGAGCAAAAAGTCATATGCCACAACCTACTTTCACACAGCATCCCTATTCAAAAAGGTACACACACACACACACACACAAATTATTAGTTAACATAACAAAACTGTAACACATTTGTTATTGCTGTAATATCAGATTGGTTTAAAGCTCACCTACTGTTGTGATAATGCTGTGTATGACTGCAGTGTGTGTCTCCCTTGATCCTGTGATAGTGTGAGAGGTGGAGTGAAACTCTCACTCCTCTCTGCAGGTTTTAAACAGTACTTTATGAGGAAGTGAAAGAATCATTTGTGATTTCAGAACAGTTGTGTATCATGCAATCATACTAGACTTATACTAGCTCGAACATCTATATAGGAATGTATGTTTTATGTTTAACATCTTGACATAAGCTAGAAATGTAGTAACCTCTAGCCATGGCAAAAACTCTAAACATGGAATATGTGGAGATGAACTGCTGTGATCTAACATTAAAAGAATCAGCAAGTCTTATTACAGGTATTACAGACAAGTTCAGATATAAATTAATGGAATAACATTTGGATCAAGACTTTCTCATGAGGAGTCTATAAGTTTAGAATTCTTGTACCTGTTGTACTCTCACACACAAAGGCTCATGTGCACTGTATAGCACAGCTGTTTATATGAGAAGAGGAAGAGATTAATTTCAGTTTCCTAGAAAACAAGTTAATCAGTATTTCAGTCAGAAAATATTCCCCAGTCTTGCACCTGAAGATGTATCATCACTTGTGGTTACCTTGGCTCTGTAACAAGCATGCCAGGGCATAGCTTTAATTCTAACACTGATAATGACCAATAACCAGTTAGAACACTTTAGATAGACAGATAAAAATATAATGGGGCCTCTTTGGTTTTACCTGAAAAAAAACAAAACAAAAGAACTGTAACAGGCTCTTTAAAATAAAGAAAAAAAAACTAATTTTGGTCAGGACAAATATGGATTTGGTATCATTTATCATTGGTAATGGCTCTTTATAGTAATTCTAAGTCTGTCTGTTTTGTTTTTGTTTTTGGTGTGTTCAGTTGATATAGATCATATGATCATCTCTACATGTTATGCAGATGTTCAACAGAGAGGTCTTAAATGGTTACTTTGGTTATTGCATTGTTAAACAGTATGTCAAGTGTGTCCATTGACTAGCACAGGTCCTATAAATAGCCAGGCCTATTACTTAGACACAGACTATATGGCATGGCCAAAAGTTTGTGTACATGTGACCATCACACTCATATGTGCTTGTTGAACATTCCATTCGAAATTTAGTCCCTGTTTGCTGTTAAGCTCCACTCTTCTGGGAAGGCTTTCCACTAGATTTTGGAGTGTTGATCAACTGGGAATTTCACGCACAATAGTCTCTAGTTTCTGGTTTACACAGAATGGTGCAAGAAAACAAAAAACACTGAGTGAATGACAGTTCTGTGAGTGGAAACAGCTCATTGATTAGAGAGGTCAGAGGAAAATTGCCAGATTGGTTCGAGCTGCCAGGAAAGATATACTAATTCAAATAATCACTCTTTACAACCATGGTGAACAGAAAAGCATCTCAGAATGCACAACGCATCGAACCTTGAGGTGGATGTGCTACAACAGCAGAAGACCACATTGGGTTCCACTCCTGTCAGCCAAGAACAACAATCTGCGGCTATCATGGGAACAGAGTGGATGGTTGAAGATTAGGGGAAAAAATCACCTGGTCTTTTTCCAGTCTTCAACTGTCCATTTTCATTGAGTCTTTTCCCATGATAGCCTCAGATTCTTGTTCTTGGCTGACAGGAGTGGAACCTGATGTGTGTCCTCTGCTGTTGTAGCCACCTCAAGGTTTGATGTGCTGTGCATGCTGAGATGCTTTTCTGCTGTCCAAAAAAAAAAAAAAAAAAAAAAAAAAAAGTGCTTATTTGAATTACTATAGACTTCCTGTCAGCTCAGACCAGTCTGTTCATTCTCCTCTGATCTTTGTCACCAACATGGTGTTTCAGCCTGCAGACCCTCCGCTCACAGGATGTTTTTTGCACCATTCTGTGAAGAGACTCTCTCTCTCTAGAGACTGTTGTGTGTGAAATTCCCAGGAGATTAGTAGTTTATGACATACTCACCCAGCCCATCTGGCACCAACATCCATGCCAAGATAAAGTCAGAGAGATCATGTTTTTTCTCCCTTCTGATGTTTGATGTGAACATTAACTGAAGCTCTTGACCTGTAGCTGTATGAATTTCTGTGTTGTACTGCTGCCACAATTGGCTGATTAGATGACTGCATGAATATACAAGTGTACAGGTGTTCCTAATACAGTGGACAGTGAGTGGATAAAAATAGGGTGTCTATGTCTTTCGCACAGTACTAAATTGTACAACGATTCAAACATCAGTAAAGGCTTTTAAGTATACATTTTTTTCATGGGATAGGTGGATCAGGCCAGATACATTATCCATTGTTCGCACAGGTTGTCTCACTCACCTGCTGGTTGTGAACACATGAAGAGTCTCTGACCTGCCCTCAGAGAATGAGAATAAGGCAAAGTTTACAAGGGAGACACAAACAGTCTTGGCCTGTTTTTGTTAAAGGCCTACACATCAACCCTCTAAAGCTGAATGAACACCAGTGTTTTATATGCTAGCCATTATATAATCTAGACCAAGTCAGTCTGGACCCAAATGGACACTCTTAGTGTTTTTTCACCACTGAGGTAATGAAGGTTCTCTGTGTAATGAACGTCTGTTGACATATAAAGCCCCTGATTATCTGTGCGTAGCCTAATACGCGTGTCGCTGATTCATTATTAAAGTTTGGTTTAGAGTTACGAAGCCGGTTGCCATGGTTATGCTACACAGCAACGCCGCGGGGCAAAATGGGAGTTGTTTTGCCTTTTTAATCCGTGTGTGCATTTACTACCATTCAAGGACAGGTATGTCAATTATATCCCAATTTATCACTCATTCAGTGTAAATCGTGTTACAAACTTGAGTGAGTAGACCTACTTCAGTGTAGGCTATGAAGTTAATCCAGAGAGGTTATGGACGTGGATTGCGAGCATCTATTGGATTATTATTATAATTTGATGACCTGGTCGGTGTGTTTGCTGTGATGTTCAAGAAAATCAACGCGGTTTTCCGACCGAGCCGCGGCCCCAGCGCGCGGGAGGACTACCACAGCGCGTGCACGGTGAAGCTCGTGCGCAGCGCCTCCATGCTCACAGTCGGAGAGAGGAGTAGTCGCGCGCAGAGGGACTCGACGCTGAAGCGAAGCGCGAGCGCGGTCAGTGTTCAGTCCAGCACCGCGCTCTACTACTACCACAGCCGAGAGGAGCGCGTGTGGCTCTACTCCCAAAACCAGGAGTGTCTGGAGTATCTGCAGGAGCTGGTCGCGCTCAGGCGACGCTACACCGAGAGCGTCAGCGACCTGAAACAAGACGAACGGCGAGCGCAAACCTCGAGCAAGAAGAAGCCCGCACCACAACCTCCACAGGTGAGACACTCTACCAACGGCTGCTTAAAGCTCGGGGCTCTGAGAAGCTTAGCCATGGGGTCCGTGATTTTTATGATGTTGAATTGGAGGAAATCACAACTCATTAATATAAGTTATTACAGGCTTCCCTGTTCAAAAAAAAAACAATAAAAAAAAAAATAGAAACAATCACAGAAATTCTAATGGTTTATCAAATATCATTACAATCCAGCTGTTAACCATTAAAACCAGTACCATTAACATTATTGGTCCTTAATGGTATCCACTAGACATAAGCCCACAGGGACCATTACAGATTCCATTAAAACAAATACAATTCCCATTTTTGCAGCAGGGCTGTTTATTATTGCTTTCTCATAGCACTGGTAACTTCAATTGAATGGGTTTACTCCAAACCTCATTAACTCAAAAATAGGTAGGGCTATAAATAATGTCACTCTGACCCAATGTGAGGGTGGAAAGTTCAGGAATAAAAAGATTTGTGGCTCCAGTAAATAGACATAATATTACTGTACACATTAAAAATGACCCTAATATACCCTAGTATAGTAAAATTATATTCATACAACTGTAATCAGGGAGTTTCCTGGCTGCAGAAAGCTGAATACCCATATTTTCAAGAACAGCCCATCACTTAAAGAATAACTTCCTTTCCCCCCTTTTCCACAGGTTTGGATTAATGTCGTTATAGGATATCAATTAAGAGACATAGGATCCTAAACCAGGTCCTGGAGTAACCCAGTGTTCTGCACATTTAGGTGTTAGTGTTCCCAACACACCTGATCCAACTAATTGGCTAATTAACAATCATTTCTGAGTTAAAGTGGGTGTGTTAGAGCAGGGAAAACACTAAACTGTGCAGGACAGGGAGTACACACCAGGACCAGAGTTGGCAACATATAACTTAAGAAATGTCCAGTCTCAAAGTCCATTTATGAGATTTAAACACCAAGCCACACTGGACATATGATTTTGTCATAAACCAGTGAGCATCCTAGTGCATATGCTGAGCAGGTGCTTGAATGTAGGAATGCACACTGCAGTTTTGATCTTCAGAAATGGGAAAATGGTCAGTAGCCTATGTGTAACTTTCCCTGAACTCACCCTTCCCATAAAATATGTTTAAACAATGTAACCACTGGCATTAATTACACTTAAACCATGTTACATGGTCTATTTCTCTTGATGCCTAGGAAATGTTACAGTTCCTAGGTTTTACATCAATGTTTCTCAACTCCAGTCATGGAGACCCACAATTTTGAGTTATCCTTACTCTCAACATAACTGAGCCAATGCATAAAGGGCTTGATAATTAGCATATTGATCATTAGGTGGATAATAAGCCTACTGAAATGAACCTGTGAGCCCATGATCATGCATTATTAATGCAGTCTTTTTCCAAATCTTTCAAAGCATATAAATCCTCAACCATCTGCTCCACCAATCCCCAGTGAAGAGGACACACTGCAGTTTTTTGATGCTGTTATCGCCAGCTGTGACTCAGAACGCACCAGAAAACCACATGTGGACGATGGCCATGCAGATGTAGACTTTATTGGTATGTTGAGAGAACATTTGACCAATCCTTGATTCTTATTATGAGCATTTTATAAGAACTAAAACCTTCCTATGACTTAAATTGTCACAGTCTATGAACCAGTGAGAAATTCATCCAATTTGAACTGTACAAACAGACATATGGCAAGTCATTACATCAATTAGAAAATATTAGAACCATATTTAAGGTGGCTAGTTTTTTTTTTTTTTTTCCATGGAATTCACTTTGTTCAGTTAATTCATCATTATTTATCATGACTTCATTGTGCCTCTCCACAGTGGCGACCAGTACGAGTCCGCACGACCTCCATTCTAACTGGGTGCTGCGAGACCCTCGGCGGATAGCCACAGATGAGTCTCGGCTGAAGCAGGTAGAGTTGGGGTCAGATGAAGGTGCTTGGAAGAAGGCGGCAGGTGGGACCACAAGCAGTATGAGACAGCTGCAGAGAAACCCCATTCACCTACCCAAAGTGGTGGAGAGTGCCTTGCAGACCCTGCGCTTCAAGCCCAAGCTTAAGAAGAAAGATTAGCATGTGGGATTAACTGCAAATGACTGATAAGCATCCCAGCTGATTCATGATGACATACCTTTGTAATGGATAAGCAGTTCAGATTTCAGTTCTATTTCAGTCAAAATAGTCCTGTAGTGGAATGCAACACAGGTATGCTAACTCTGCAACAGCTTGTCAAGTGATTCATCTTGACAGTTGGTCAGTATAAGAATTACATGTAGTGACATCGATGACCCTCACGAGGAAGCAGACAAAAAAATGAATGAATGAATGAATGAATGGATATAGTAAAATCAGTGGCACTATCCAAACATGGAAAAAAATGAATGTCCTGGCTGGGGAGGCTAGAATAATTAAGCATACAAACATCCAATTTGAGGAACAACCCAGAGCTGTTGAGAGTGAGCGGAGTCGTGTGTTGTGAAACATGGATGCGAGCATGGTGATGTAATATCGGGGTAGTGAAGCTCCCTCATTGACGAGCTTCATCAATAATCCACAGCAGATCAGAGTTTCTGTTTCAGAAGTTTTCAACAGCAGCAGGGCATGTCCAATTGACTATAGACGGAAAAAAAAAAAAAACAAACAAAAAAAAACTCTTGTTCAAAGAGTCACCCAGCCCAAGTAATAAGACTCTCTCCTTCTCAACAAACCTCAATTAGAGATTTGTCTACTGGAGATCAGATTAAATCACTCGGCTGCTCAGGCACTGGTGTGTGCTGTACATAACACAATTCTTCAGGCCATTTCTAAACTGCTTTGTGGCTGGATGAAACCTAAATGTCTAGCCTTCTTATAACATCCTCTGATTGTATGAACCTGTTTTAGCCTGGACCCATAACAGGTTAAAAGAGACATTTGGAGAACAAAAAATTTATTAAATTACAAAATACAGTGTAAATGAAATATGCTTCGGGTTTTAAAGTGCCTTTGTTATATTCTAGGGCTGTTTTTATAAGTACAGAAGAAGCCTCATCTTCTGCTAAAAACATGTTTAAACATAGTTATTGTTTAACTTAATTTGTGTCCAAAATTTTTTTTTATTTAGAAATTTTATTTATAAAATTGGTTTCCTGGTGAGAGATAAACTCACTTTTTTGTTGTTTTTAAATAAAAGTCACTATGAGGAACATGCACTTTCTTTTTCTAAGGAAAGAGGAAACAAAACCAAACCATGAAACCTTAATAAGAAGATGCACATGGCAGGATGTTTAACACAAAAGTAATGCATTAATAATTCAGTTAGTAGTACTGTAGTGTTAAATAAAGGCGTAAAATACATGGCTATCTATAAGCACTGAAACAGTAAAACCAAGTTTGTTGTTTTTTTTCATATACAGGTGCATCTCAATAAATTAGAATGTTGTGGAAAAGTTCGTTTATTTCAGTAATTCAACTCAAATTGTGAAACTCGTGTATTAAATAAATTCAATGACACAGACTGAAGTAGTTTAAGTCTTTGGTTCTTTTAATTGTGATGATTTTGGCTCACATTTAACAAAAACCCACCAATTCACTATCTCAACAAATTAGAATATGGTGACATGCCAATCAGCTAATCAACTCAAAACACTTGCAAAGGTTTCCTGAGCCTTCAAAATGGTCTCTCAGTTTGGTTCACTAGGTAAGCCACAAACATTCATTGCCAAAGAAGCTGGCTGTTCACAGAGTGCTGTATACAAGCATGTTAACAGAAAGTTGAGTGGAATGAAAAATTGTGGAAGAAAAAGATGCACAACCAACCGAGAGAACCGCAGCCTTATGAGGATTGTCAAGCAAAATCGATTCAAGAATTTGAGTGAACTTCACAAGGAATGGACTGAGGCTGGGGTCAAGGCATCAAGAGCCACCACACACAGACGTGCCAAGGAATTTGGCTACAGTTGTTGTATTCCTCTTGTTAAGCCACTCCTGAACCACAGACAACGTCAGAGGCGTCTTACCTGGGCTAACGAGAAGAAGAACTGGACTGTTGACCAGTGGTCCAATATCCTCTTTTCAGATGGGAGCAAGTTTTGTATTTCATTTGGAAACCAAGGTCCTAGAGTCTGGAGGAAGGGTGGAGAAGCTCATAGCCCAAGTTGCTTGAAGTCCAGTGTTCAGTTTCCACAGTCTGTGATGATTTGGGGTGCAATGTCATCTGCTGGTGTTGGTCCATTGTGTTTTTTGAAAACCAAAGTCACTGCACCCGTTTACCAAGAAATTTTAGAGCACTTCATGCTTCCTTCAGCTGACCAGCATTTTGAAGATGCCGATTTCATTTTCCAGCAGGATTTGGCACCTGCCCACTCTGCCAAAAGCACCAAAAGTTGGTTAAATGACCATGGTGTTGGTGTGCTTGACTGGCCAGCAAACTCACCACACCTGAACCCCATAGAGAATCTATGGGGTATTGTCAAGAGGAAAATGAGAAACAAGAGACCAAAAAATGCAGATGAGCTGAAGGCCACTGTCAAAGAAACCTGGGCTTCCATACCACCTCAGCAGTGCCACAAACTGATCACCTCCATGCCATGCCGAATTGAGGCAGCAATTAAAGCAAAAGGAGCCCCTACCAAGTATTGAGTACATGTACAGTAAATGAACATACTCTCCAGAAGGCCAACAATTCACTAAAAATGTTTTTTTTTTGGTCTTATGAAGTATTCTAATTTGTTGAGATAGTGAATTGGTGTGTTTTTGTTAAAAGTGAGCCAAAATCATCACAATTAAAAGAACCAAAGACTTAAACTACTTCAGTCTGTGTGCACTGAATTTATTTAATACACGAGTTTCACAATTTGAGTTGAATTACTGAAATAAATGAACTTTTCCATGACATTCTAATTTATTGAGATGCACCTGTAATATACCACACACAGCAACCATCAGTAGTTTAGTTGTTATTTTATAATCTTTAAGCATCACAAATGTCTTCTTATACCTTCACACCTTTTCTGTGAGGTTTGTCTGTGTACCTGGAACCATTTAATTAAACCATAGTTGGACCAGTTTTCCTAATTTTCACATTCCAATCATCTATAACCATGTCTTAAACAAATTCAATCAAGAAATTTGAGTAAAATGACACCGCAGAACCAATACTCAAAACACAGTGGTGACATGCTATAGTGCTTAAGTATTAAATACTTACACTTCAAAATGCAAGTGGTGCTGAGAAATAAATAAAGGGGGGAATAAAATGTTCATTGTTGAAAAGCTAAGAAAAAGAAAATCAATGGCAAACAAAGGCCTTGCCATGAGGTAATGGATACTTGTAATATACTTGGATAGGGATGTAATAAATGAATGAGTGACAAAGTATGTGTATTTTTTTTAATTACTTTATTAACAAAAATATACACTTATGCAAGCACATATAAACACAAACACTCTCATTTCTTCTCCTGCTTGACTTTAGGGCTAAAGAATGAAGACATGCTCTTCATGCCAGTTTTGTCCACTTTAGCAAGTGTCTTCTGAGCAGCTGTCATCTTCTTAGGGGGCTATCAGGAAAACATTACAATTTAATTTAGTCCTTGTGCTCACACACACACACACAGATGCACAAACTGTGTTCAAACAGTAAAGGTAAAACAAAAAGACTGCAGCCACACCACACTGATGGACAGATAGGCAGACAGTTGCTACAGGCAGGCTTACAAAGGGCAAAAAGGCAAAAGCCTGTTATACTTGGGTCTGCATGTTCTCACTCACTTTTCGGGCGAAGTCAGCACTGTTGAACTTGGTGTAGTCCTCCCCTGCCTCCACTGGTTTATCTGACAATTTCCTTTTCTGTTCAGTAGAAGATAGCAATCACACAATCACCACATCTTTTCTATCTGCTGCTTATGCAACAAGGCAGAATAGCTGAAAGACAGTGTTAACTACAAATGTGTTTATGATCAAGGAAAAGGAGCATCCCTGATTTGCTACCACTTCTTTTGCTACCACTTCTAAAATGAAAGAAAAAAGTGATCCTTCTCACTGTTAGGTAAGGCGATGGTAGGCGGATGAAAGTGCAGGTTAAAGTCACTTTATTAGAAAGTCCAAAAGTATTGGAACATTCAAAATAATAGGATTAGCAGTAATCCAAAACGTGAGACAATGGCATAGTCAAAAAACAGGTATGGGTCGGGCGATCGGCAAACGGCATGAACGAGGCTAGGCAAGAATCTATGATGCGAGACAAAACAGGATCGAAACCAGGAAACACGTAACAAAGTCAAAAGGCTTGGCAGTAGACAGAACACGAGGTGGCTGAACTAATACTTCGCAATGAGGGTAAGAAACACGGGGGTTTAAATACATGAACAATCTGTGGAACTAACATAGAACACCTGAAACACATTAGGAAGAGACCAATGACAACACGGGCGGAGATAAGACATGAACCAAAACAAAACACACATGGCAAAGTAAACAATGCGAAAGTCACCGAATGCAGTAGTGCGCTTTTCGCACGCTTCGGTGATCAGTGCGAGGGGGAATCGTAACAGAGCACCCCCCCCCCCAAAATCTTTACCCCCTCTGGCGGTCCTGGGCCTCTGGGCAAGATTGTAACCTCTGCCCCACAAGGTCCCGAGGCAAGCATTGTCTATGGTTATGAGGCAGGAACAATGCTTGGAAGGCTGCTTCATCAGCCTCTGGCTTGAGCCTAGTGTGGTGAGCCGTCTCGTCGACCTCAGGCGTGAGCGGAGCGTGGTGGGCCGTCTCGTCGGCCTCAGGCGTGAGCCTAGCGTGGTGAGCCGTCTCATCGGCCTCAGGCGTGAGCGGAGCGTGGCTGGCCGTCTCGTCGGCCTCAGGCGTGAGCAGAGCATGGTGGGCCATCTCGTCAGCCCCAGGCGTGAGCGGAGCGTGGTGGGCCTCTGGCAGGAACTTGGCTTTGGAGGCCGTCTGGTCGGCCTCTGGCAGGAACTTGGCTTTGGAGGCCGTCTGGTCGGCCTCAGGCAGGAACTTGGCTTTGGAGGCCGCCTGGCCGGCCCCAGGCAGGAACTTGGCCTTGGAGGCCGCCTGGTCGGCCTCGGGCAGGAAATTGGACATGAACTTGGCCTTGGAGGCCGCCTGGTCGGCCTCAGGCAGGAACTTGGGCATGAACTTGGCCTTGGAGGCCGCCTGGTCGGCCTCGGGCAGGAACTTGGGCATGAATTTGGCCTTGGAGGCCGCCTGGTCGGCCTCGGGCAGGAACTTGGGCAGGAACTTGGCCTTGGCTCTGGACAGGAGGTCGCCTCTTTGACCTCTGACTGGAGCTCTGGAGAGGAGGTCGCCTCGTTGACCTCCGACTGGAGCTCTGGAGAGGAGGTCGCCTCGTTGACCTCCGACTGGAGCTCTGGAGAGGAGGTCGCCTCGTTGACCTCCGACTGGAGCTCTGGAGAGGAGGTCGCCTTGTTGACCTCCGGCAGGAGCATGGCTTGAGAGGAGGTCATTTGGTTGACCTCCGACTGGTGCTCTGGAGAAGAGGTCGCCTCGTTGACCTCCAACAGGAACATGGCTTGAGAGGAGGTAGACTGGTTGACCTCCGACTGGAACTCTGGAGAGGAGGTCACCTCGTGGACCTCCAGCAGGAACATGGCTTGAGAGGATGTCGCCCTGTAGACCTCCAGCAGGAACATGGCTTGAGAGGAGGTCGCCTTGTTGACCTCCGGCATGAACGTGGCTTGAGAGGAGGTCACCCCATGGACCTCCGGCAGGAACGTGGCTTGAGAGGAGATCGCTCCGTGGACCTCCAGCAGGAACGTGGTTTGAGAGGAGGTCTCCTCATGGACCTCCGTCTGGAACATGGCTGGAGTGAGTTAGAGGTCGCCAGGTTGACCGCCGGTTGGAGCTCCGCAGGTGAGACCATCTGGTGGGTCTCTGGCTGGAGCTCTGGGTTGGAGGTCGCCAGGTTGACCTCCGGTTGGAGCTCCGCAGGTGAGACCTTCTCGTGGGTCTCCGGCTGGAGCTCTGGGATTGCTCTCTTGTGGAGCCATTTGTGGGTACGCCAGCTGCCCTCGAAACACTCCTGAGAGCAGAAGTATGAGCCTTGTATCACTCGTTCCACACATGTGGGACACCGTAGTTTGGCCTGTCTGCTGCAGCCCTCGGTCGCGTACACCTGGGTCACTGGTGCCTTGTCAGCCTGGGGCTGAGGCTGAGAGGTGTAGGCCGCCACGCCGGCCAGCTTCCTCTCGTAGTGCGTGGTGAACGGCAGGCTGGGCCTATCAGACAGGCGGTCCCTCCCCAAGAAATTTTTAAGGTCGGGAGTGAATTCAGGACTCCCGAACACTTTAACTAATAGTTCCACAAAATTTGACACGGTACATTGCTTACTTGGATCTGTTGCAAGGTGAAACTCCGCCCACTGGTGAGCTGAGCCTACTAGACGTGACAAAAGGAACCCCAACCTCTGCTTCTCATCGGGTTTGGGGTCTTCTAGGCTAAGGAAATAAAGTTGGGCCTGTAACAAAAAAACATTGGGGGTAAACAGAAAATCCATCGTAGGCGTCGGGGGGATATATGAATGTCCACTGCGATAAAAGGATGGAATTGAACGCGGGTACAAAGGCTCCGGCGCGACGTCTCCTCCACTTCCCTGCTTTATCCATGGTGAGGCGAAGTATTCTGTTAGGTAAGACGACGGTAGGCGGATGCAAGTGCAGGTTAAAGTCACTTTATTAGAAAGTCCAAAAGTATTGGAACATTCAAAATAATAGGAATAGCAGTAATCCAAAACGTGAGACAATGGTGTAGTCAAAAAACAGGCATGGGTCGGGCTATTGGCAAATGGCATGAACGAGGCTAGGCAAGAATCTATGACACGAGACAAAACAGGATCGAAACCAGGAAACACGTAACAAAGTCAAAAGGCTTGGCAGTAGACAGAACACGAGGTGGCTGAACTAATACTTCGCAATGAGGGTAAGAAACACGGGGGTTTAAATACATGAACAATCTGTGGGACTAACATAGAACACCTGAGACACATTAGGAAGAGACCAATGACAACACAGGGGCAGAGACAAGACATGAACCCAAACAAAACACACGTGGCAAAGTAAACAAAGCAAAAGTCACTGAATGCGGAAGTGCGCTGCTCGCACACTTCAGCGATTAGTGCGAGGGGGAATCGTAACACTCACACAACCCCTTGCAGACTTGAATATCACTGACTTCCATATACTACATGACAAGCCACACAATAATCCACAACTAAACTATATGGCCCAAAGTTTGTGGACACCTGACCATCCCTCACATATGTGTTCCTTCTCCAGACTGTTGCCAGAAAGTTGCAAGCACACAATTGTCTAGAATGTCTTTGTATGCTGTAGCATTACATATTCCCTTCACTGGAACTAAGGAGCCCAAACATGATGCAGAATGACAATGCCCCTGTGCACAAAGCGGTCCATGAAGACATGGTTTGCCAAGGTTGGAGTGGAAGAGCTTGACTGCCCTACACAGAGCCCTGACCCCAACCCCCTGAACACCTTTATGATGAACTGGAACTCCCACTGCATGCCTGACCTCACTAATGCTCTTGTGGCTGAATGGGCAAATCCAGAGCCATACTCCATCTAGTGGAAAGCCTTCCCAATCCAGAAGAGTGGAGGTTATTATAACAGCAAAAGGGAACTAAATCTGGAATGGGATGTTCAAGAAGGACATACAGTGGGGTACAAAATCTGACACCACTTTTGATAGTGTTATTTTCTAATTTAATAAAAACCTTTTCATTACAAATTATATTATTATTTCATATAATTATAAAATCTTAGAAATATTTTCATGGGTTTCAGAAATTCTTAGTAATTGGTATGCGCCCTTTTAATGATAGCATTCACACAGACTGGCATGGTCTTCACACCTGACTGTGTTAGATCAAGTGCATCACAGTGACGTCTGAACATGTGCTTCAATAGAAGGGATAAGACTAACAGAAAATCTGACATTTTGTACAAATAAGTTAACATAGTCAGATATGTTACCATCACAAACATGCTTAAATTTATATAGTGACCTAGAAATAGTTGATACGTGAATATTCCAAGATACTGAACAGTTTCCTTTCTTTATATTCAAAAACTGTTTATTTCCATTTTTCAATGAAAAGAAAAAAAAATCCCAGATTATCAGTGTGGTCTCAGACTTTTGGACCCCACTGTTTCTGTAATTGGTCAGGTGTCCACAAACTTTTGGCCACATAGTGTATGTTTCTGAACATACTGCACACTAAATCTAATGAACTGAACCCCAAGGAGAATGAACAAGCAAAGCATTAGGAACAACATAAACAGCTATAGGTGAAGCATTAGGTTATTTGCTCAAAAATAAAACAGCAAATGATATTTTACAGGAAGTAACAGTAGAAATAAACTGCACAATGACCCATTGTGGGTCAATATAATTAAAACTCGCTGGGGTGCGATAGAGCATGCCATCATTTGAGTTGAACAAATAGTAAACCAATCATTGTCTGCATAAGAGTAATCAGAAAGGGATAGAAGAATGAAACACTGGCTTCTGCAGAAGTCCATCTGGTTTACCTTGGAAGGAGGCTCCACCTCTTTAGGGCTGGATATTTCAGGTAACCTTTTGAAAGGAGCAAACATGTACCATGAAAGCAAAGTTAAAAAATACTACACAAAGACAAAATAAAATTGCTTGTAAAAATAAAAGAATGACAAGCACTGTATGTAGTTACACAAACAGCCATTGAAAATGTACTGTACACTTAATTTGTGTACAGAAATGCTTGTTTGACCACGGGGAATGTGCCCATTACCATCAATATTGTGCTAAACAAATGTATTTTACGTGTATGTGTGTACATACTGCAGATGCTTGTGCAGATCTTTGCTCAGCTCTTCACTGATATATTCCGAGATGAGTCCGTGAGCGTAACGCAAAAAATCTTCTGCAAAAATAATTCACAATATCGACAGCATACATCACGTACACAAATAGTCCAGTACAGACACAGTTTTCATTTCATCTGACTTACCTTCAGTCACATCTATCTCCTGTTTAACTCGCACATAAGTGGTGGACTTCACGCCTCCACCTACAGAAATGTCGCTCTTTTTAAGTGCGCTCACTGTGTTCAAAACCTGAAAAGACAAAATATGACAAAATTATTTTTTCCCCCCTATAGCACTATTTTTTGCTCCATAAGAAATTTAGTGGTGGGCACCACAGGGAAATTATGGACCACCAAAATTCATTGCCCTCCTAGTGTAATACTACTAGTGTGTCACTCACTATTTAAATGCTCCTTCACCAGTGATATAGATAGGTACATTTTGGCGTTACTGTTAGTAGCAGTAGAAACAGTAGAAGCTGTGTGGCTAATCATAAATCCTCTCTGTTTCCCTTTCATATCTTTCATAGCCCCCACCCCCCCTTTGTTGTTTAAAGGTAAGGAGGGTAATATTCATTACATCTAATGTATAGTTCGGGTAGGTACCTATATAGCAAATATACACTGTGTGGTACAGCATTCAGAAAAATGCACTATTTAATAGTCATGTAGTCATTACACACAGTAAACTGGTGTACTGGTCGCAGTAAAATGTCATTTTAGTCATTTCACATTTATTGGGAAAACCTATATACACACCTTTTTCTTCAGCCAGTCCATGGTCTTCTCTTGGCTATATCTGTGGAATTTCTGACTGCCCACCACTACAACGGAAACACAAAGGTTAGTATAACAAAACTGCTGCAAGTGATGTGTGTGCATCCCCACATACACACCTTTCTCATCTGCCACATGCTGAAGTGTGTCCAGAGCCTGTGTGCATTTCAACAATCTTGTGCACCCTGGGTAATCCTCGTCCATGACCATCTGCTGCAGTGGCTGAAACTTCCCCTGTGGACAACATGATCATTACAATTTCAAATCTTACTGCTTCATAAATGATCATTCATTATGTCTGTATAAAATTGTACGTACATGCTTTTCACGTCAGCACATTTCAGCTGACCAAAAAACTTGAGAGATGTGCATATAAATGCAGTTCAATGATGATGTTTTCATGTTTTTAAAGTTTTTTTTTTTTTTTGAGCAATTAAACGTACAGGTTGGGGATGCTTCCTGGATAACTCACTTCCCATAAACTATCAATATATCAATATGTAGCAGCAAGTAAAAGCTTTAATTTCCTAATATATAAATGATAGACTTAAATCTAATGTAATAAAAAACGTTTTATGAGTGTAAAGATATCCATTCATATTAAACCAATAAAAAGACAACAGTGTTTTCTTTATTTAAATATTGATGTTTTTCTGCTGCAGCAACATTCATTTAAAACACTCATGCTCATATGTTATTGTTTCTATAATAATACTATATTACATACTATATTACCGTATAATATACTATATAATACTTCCAGTACAGAACATGTCATATACCCACACATCTCCACATCTCACAGGCATTTGTATAATGGATGCTCACGTAATTTAAAAGTTGTTTAACTAGTAAAGAAGTATGATTGCTGCTCTGGTTTAGCTTTCTATAAGAAGAATGTTTATTTAACATTTAAGGAACGGAGTCTCCTCATCAGTGCCTTCAAACACTCCGAGGTAATGTTAAAGCTGTTCTTTTAACATTTCCATCTGCAGTTTATCAGTAGCATGATTAGGTGAATTTTTGTCTAATTAACTTTAATGGATGTTTCACATCATTAAATGTAACTATAAACAGATAAAATGTATAATGTGTAATCCTTTAATAAATACCAGTGTATAACCGTTAGCAAACTGTTGTTGTATAAATGGAATTAAACATGTCATAGTAGTTACAGCATCAAACACTTCCACTGAGTAATTTCCTATAACAGCACCCCTGTGATGTTTTACTCCTTAGATGTTAGGTTGTTATAAAAATCAAACTTTATTACATTTTGTTGAGCAGTACTATTTTTATAATGGCACTCTGAACTGGTTTACCTCCACTGCACCGCTCTGCAGGTAAGGCAACAACAAGAACAGTGGATCCATAGGAGTCACATACAGCAGTCTGCCATCTACAAAACCATAAATACAATCACACACAAAAGACGTTCAAGTCAAATGTCAGTTGATGTGAATCAAAACAAGCCGTCGACATGTCATTGTTTTATTTACACCTACACTTTAAAAAGCTACAATTAGTTAGTTAGTTAGTTACAGTGGTGTAAATGTAACATCAAAAAGTTATTCAGGCTTTTCCACTGAATATCAAAACTCATAATACATACAGGTGCATCTCAATAAATTAGAATGTCGTGGAAAAGTTCGTTTATTTCAGTAATTCAACTCAAATTGTGAAACTCGTGTATTAAATAAATTCAATGCCACAGAATGAAGTAGTTTAAGTCTTGGGTTCTTTTAATTGTGATGATTTTGGCTCACATTTAACAAAAACCCACCAATTCATTATCTCAACAAATTAGAATATGGTGACATGCCAATCAGCTAATCAACTCAAAACACTTGCAAAGGTTTCCTGAGTCTTCAAAATGGTCTCTCAGTTTGGTTCACTAGGTAAGCCACAAACATTCATTGCCAAAGAAGCTGGCTGTTCACAGAGTGCTGTATCCAAGCATGTTAACAGAAAGTTGAGTGGAAGGAAAAATTGTGGAAGAAAAAGATGCACAACCAACTGAGAGAACCGCAGCCTTATGAGGATTGTCAAGCAAAATCGATTCAAGAATTTGAGTGAACTTCACAAGGAATGGACTGAGGCTGGGGTCAAGGCATCAAGAGCCACCACACACAGACGTGCCAAGGAATTTGGCTACAGTTGTCGTATTCCTCTTGTTAAGCCACTCCTGAACCACAGACAACGTCAGAGGCGTCTTACCTGGGCTAAGGAGAAGAAGAACTGGACTGTTGCCCAGTGGTCCAATATCCTCTTTTCAGATGGGAGCAAGTTTTGTATTTCATTTGGAAACCAAGGTCCTAGAGTCTGGAGGAAGGGTGGAGAAGCTCATAGCCCAAGTTGCTTGAAGTCCAGTGTTCAGTTTCCACAGTCTGTGATGATTTGGGGTGCAATGTCATCTGCTGGTGTTGGTCCATTGTGTTTTTTGAAAACCAAAGTCACTGCACCCGTTTACCAAGAAATTTTGGAGCACTTCATGCTTCCTTCAGCTGACCAGCTTTTTGAAGATGCTGATTTCATTTTCCAGCAGGATTTGGCACCTGCCCACTCTGCCAAAAGCACCAAAAGTTGGTTAAATGACCATGGTGTTGGTGTGCTTGACTGGCCAGCAAACTCACCACACCTGAACCCCATAGAGAATCTATGGGATATTGTCAAGAGGAAAATGAGAAACAAGAGACCAAAAAATGCAGATGAGCTGAAGGCCACTGTCAAAGAAACCTGGGCTTCCATACCACCTCAGCAGTGCCACAAACTTATCACCTCCATGCCACGCCGAATTGAGGCAGCAATTAAAGCAAAAGGAGCCCCTACCAAGTATTGAGTACATGTACAGTAAATGAACATACTTTCCAGAAGGCCAACAATTCACTAAAAATGTTTTTTTATTGGTCTTATGAAGTATTCTAATTTGTTGAGATAGTGAATTGGTGGGTTTTTGTTAAATGTGAGCCAAAATCATCACAATTAAAAGAACCAAAGACTTAAACTACTTCAGTCTGTGTCATTGAATTTATTTAATACACGAGTTTCACAATTTGAGTTGAATTACTGAAATAAACGAACTTTTCCATGACATTCTAATTTATTGAGATGCACCTGTAAATGTCAGTATAAATTATTTATTAGAACAGTGTTTGCAAATCATGGTGATGGCATGTTCTGGTCATGTATATACTGTAAAATGGAGTTAATTGGGTGTTCAGGTAACGCAGGCCCACGATGAGGAACCGGTCCTGGCTAATGAACAGGTTGTCTGACACTAACAGTGATTATGTTTACATGCACATCAATATTCCGATATTAATCAGAATTTGGTAATATTCTAATTAGTATTGTGTCATGTGAACGCCACAGTCCAATTGCCCGATTCAGATTAAGACAATATTAAACGAAATTTTATGTGTATGTAAACATAGTCAATGATGTGCACACAAATCCTGCATCCCGGTGCTTGACTGAAATTACTGTACATGATTTTGTCAACACATGCGTTACATTTTTGCTAGACTTAGCTTCCAATGCACAACTTAAAAGTTCCAATTCAAAAAATATTTAACAAATTCATTTCCAATCTTTTCCATTCCATTTGTTACAGGATCTGACCGAATTCATTCTTTTTTTTGATCCACCATTTTTTGCTGGTATCGCTGCCACACAGCAAGCTCTGTCAGACAGTATCAGGGAATCATCAAACTGTGTGTTCTCACCTCTTTGGACTGTTTGGTCGATAAACCAAGAGTGGAAATCTTCAACAAACGCCTTCACCTCATACAGCCGCACATCTCCTCTACTGAACAGGTATTGGGAAGCAGCACCTAACCCACAGATTAGAAAGCTGTTAAGAATTAGTTATATAATTCAGGGGTTATCCACACCAGGCCTGATGACCACTGCCCTTATTTTACATACTTCCCTACTACCAACTCTCCTGATTTATCAACTAGTCTTAAAAACCCTCATTAGGTGGAGCAGATCATTTGAGGTAGGAAACTTGAAACAGTGGCTCCACAGGACTGTAGTTGGAACCCCTGATCTAGCCAGATGGTCACCATGAGTAATACAGTAACAAGACTTTGTTAAGACCTGTAGCTGGGTTTCTGAGTCTGATGATTGTTGGGTCACCATCATGTAGTTTTGTCTGGTCCAGGGCAGAATCTGTTCAGAACAATATAACATTTTGAGTTAGCTACAGGCAAAAAAAAAAAAAAACCCAACAACAATTATATCAAACAGGGACTGCTGCCAAACATACAACAAGCAAATTAGTAAAAACAAAATTCAAGATTAGTAAGGCCTCTCATATTACCATCACCTGGATGACAATATTTACCATCTTAAAGGCAAAATACACCATGAACCATGTGCATATTAGTCTTTATAACAAACATGTGATCCTCAGTGGTGTCCAAGATTTATTTTGCAAGAAACTAATTGACTTTTTAGACCGTCTTTAATCAACATGTTGGTCCATTTCCACTCCAACTTTGGCAAACTATGTCTTCATGAACCTGTGCACAAGGGCACTGTCATAATGAAACATGTTTGAAAAGCTTAGTTCTGGTGAAGGGAAATTGTAAAGCTACAGCATACAGAGACGGAAGTGACGGAAGTGATGGTCACGTGTCCACATACTTTGGCCATAAAAGTGGTCAAAAGTGTTTTTGTTTCAAAAGCTTTCATTGTATATTAAATAGGTTTTCCGTTATCTGACGCACTTGGTAAAATGGTTTACCTACTGTTCATCTTATAGCCCTAATCCCATTAAGGGGTACTGTATGTTTATTATTATGAGTACTGTTTTGTTTCACATGTTCAGGCAGAAAAACCATCAGCCCTAGATAAATGAGCTCTACCTAAGTGCCCCGTATAACTCTTTAGACTAAATAAAAGACAGCATCGCTGGATGACTGAAGACTTACAACTACTGCTAACTAAGTAAACAAAGTAAATATAACGCATCATGAACACAGCGAAGATCAATGTTGTAGCAGAGACGACAGTGCGAATAGTCTGTTGCTAGGAAACACATAAAGAGAAATTAGCGACAGTGATAATGGCCGTTTCAGTTACAGCGGCTTAACTTCAGCGTCCTGCCGGTTTGAGCTGCCCTAACACATAAAGTGAAATATATATCTTGGTTCATTTGTCATACCTGCAGCGATGACAACCCAGCTGTCATTACTGGTGTGTGCCGAGCGCTTCTTCTTGGTTGTCATTGTCAAGTGTATTTTCTTTATTTTTAACCTACAGTAAGACTGAAATGCTGCTGCCCCACACAGAAATGGCGCCACACTTTCTTTTCTTTACATCGTGCGAAGGGGTCACCACATTTTGTATAAAAGGCTTTTCCCGGACATAGTTAATAAATGTGTCAAGAAACATTGTTTGTCCTAGTATTTTAAACGTACAAAGACATGTTATATTCTAAACATCATTATTAATCTTTGCACGCAATATTTTATACTGAAACCTTGTTGTTGCGACTCCCCCCAAAATGGTACGTTCCACATCAGGCTCGGGCGCGAGCTGCTTCTGCTGCAGGCGTGTATACTCCATGTCATGGACGGGAAAACAAGCACTTATCATTTAACGGATATTTGACCCAGATAGGGAGGAAACCTCACACAATTGTAGAACTTTGGGTCTCCATGGGTGAAAAAATGATCCATTGTTACTGTACAAGTTCATTTGTTCAGTGTTTCAGCTCTATTGTTAGCATTTGTTTACATAATTATATATATATATATATATATATATATATATATATATATATATATATATATATATATATATATATATAATATTGTATTGCTATTTATATATCGCCCTATCACCGCTACAGAAAACACAGTAGTCAAATAATGAAGTAGTAGTTACTGATTTGTTTACAAACTCAATACAGTCTTTAGTTATGGGTTATTAGTTTTTTTAGTTTCTTTCCACAAGATGGCGCCAAATACTTAAGGAATGCTTACGGAGCCTTGAATAACTAAAGGGGCTGTGGAAGTATTGCATTTGCAGAATATTTGCAATATTTCTAGTTCACTATAGTAAGTTATATATATATATATATATATATATATATATATATATATATATATATATATATATATATATATATATATATACTAAAAAGTAACTTATAGGACTGAAAGAAATAGCTTGTTTGATGCACCATGTCTGAGCATCATCCAAAATCTTTCTCACTCCCATTCTCTTTCTTTCAGGGTTACAGGAAAGAAGACATCTGGGACTACAGAAAACGGTTTCATCACACTCAAGCAGTCATCCTAGCCAAAAGGCATTCGTATGCTCTTCTAGGCTTGTGTGCCTTTAAATTTGATGTGAACCCCCTGATCTGGAACAATGGTAGTGGTATTCAGGTCAGATTGTGGTTTGATGATCAGGGCATGAGGAGGCTCAGGCCCTCCAGATGGGCGGGAAAATATCATAACTTAACAAAGCAAAAAATTATAATAATAATAATAATAAATAAACAAATAAATCATGCATACTAAAACATATCATGTTTTATTTTATGTGACTAAAGGAAAAGTTAGTCAAAGAGAAAGAAACATTGCAGTATATGCAGGTAATATAGTTACAGTATTCATTCATGCATTCATTCATTCATCTTCAGTAACAGCTTAGGTTCAACTGTAAGGTAAGCATGAAATAATGTTTCCATTTACTTTCTGATTAAAATAAGAGTGACAGGAAACCAAAAGATGCATCAAACGCACAGTAGAGTTTAAGTGTGATGTCATCATATATAGACTCTGACTGCTCGGGATTTTACAGAAACCTCCTTGGCACACCACAGGAATGGTAAGACTTCTCAGATCACCAGGGAGGAATTCCCACAGCTGGGATATGACAATCCCAGACATATACACACACTCACACATACATACACCACGCACAGAACTCTGTATGTAACTGTGGTCCTATGAACTGCCAGGGATACTGAAAATCACCTGGGTACCTTCTTGTGCATGTATGTATGCATGCATGTTGTGACCCTAAAAAAAAGTCACAAAGTGACCGCATGTTTTCAATTCTTAACCACAATGTGATCACTCCTCTTAACCACCAGGGATGGTGAGAATCATGTGGATAACCTATACGATGATGTCATAGAGTAGCATTTCACAAAAGGGTCTTGGCGTTCCAGCCCGCCTGTGGACCAAAGCGATGACTCACCACCTAGTGGGCCAGTCTGTTTAGACAGGGGAGCTCCTTGTGCCTCCCTGGCACATGAACAGTTGATCTGATGATCAAATCTCTACTATCCGATCCAGATAGTGCCCCATAGGGCATGTACTGCGCTCATCAGATTCTCCTTAATGGAATGCTGTAAGGTCAATAGATCAGGTCAATGGTTAACAAAAGTAGGTGATATGACTGGGCAAAGACCCAGGGTTCAATCACAAGGGTGCTCCAAAGTCATCTTCTTTTGAACTAGGAGATATTTTTAGTAGAACCCCTTGTTCTGGACCACAGGGTCTAGTTTTTTGATTGCATCTCTGTTCAAGAGGGAACTTTCTGGAACAGAGCGTAAAAAGGTGGCTGTCTGAATTTGACAAGGTCCTGAGCCCTGAAAAATTTGGGGGCTGACAGTGGAACTGAAGTTTGTACCTCTGCAACAGGAAGCTTCTGGGAGACTTTGGGGACTGCGTGACTGAGCTTGAAGTGCAGTGGGAGGCCCTACATTGGCCCCTGTATGCATGTTAGCTAAATACAACTATCTTAGACTGAACTATGGCGAGGGAGAACTATCAGCACTAGTTGCACATTTACAGGCACGCAAGATGATGTGACAACTCAGATCAATGTGGAAAACTCAATGTCATGAGACGGGGCACCCATCAAGGGACTGAGAGGTGAGTGCCGCATTGAGCAACAGAACAGTCTGTAATTAACTTGCAGACAGTGCAGGAGTAATAGATAATATAGCTAGCGATCTAATAAAGCCAAAATCAAGCTAGTATTCAGGGAGTTTTGAATGGTTCCAAAAAGTAAGAAATACACTCACTGCTGTGAAGAGGTAAAATGAGATGATAAAAGTCTATTGGCAGTGTTGGATGACAGGGCACCTGTAGCTCCAACTGTAGTCACAAGCTGTTACGCAAATAACTCCAAGGTGCACACAAAGTCTGACATGTATGAGGCAGGAAGAAGAAAGGGACTGACAGCAGTATATCAGACACTACATCATATGCACATTTTGTGACCTTTGTCGAAAATCTTAGCAGGTGATAATCACCATCTCCTTGACAAAATACCCTGTCACCTTGACAGTGACTACTAAAATAATTCCGCTATCATGTGAATGCAAACATACATCTTTTCGTCTGCTAATGCTGTGATACTGATAAGCCCATCAGATTCATCATCATGCAGCAGTGTGATATCCATCTGTCTGGTATGACATTTTTAAAGAAATGTAACAACAATTATGTCAGGATGAGGTTAGCAAGATGTGACACTGTTTCTTTTAAACTATTGGAATGACAAGGCCAATTAATTTGTTTGTTCTATACACCAAAGCCATTTGGATTTGAGATTTAAAAAAAAAAAAGGATATGAGACGAGAGTTTAGGATTTCAGCTTTTATTTCCTGGTATTTACATCTAGATGTGTTAAACAACATAAAACATAGAACCATTGGCATCAGACCACCCAATTTTTAGGTGAACAAAAGTATAGGAACAGATGAGTCTTGAAGTAAATAAACATAAATAACACTTAATATTTGGTTGCATATCCCTTGCTTCCAATAACTGCATCAAGCCAGTGACTCACTGACATCACCAAATTGTTGGTTTCTTCTTTTACGTTGCTTTTCCAGGCCTTTACCATGGCCTTTTTCAGTTGATGTTTGTTTCAGTGGGTTTATAACCTTCAGTCTCCTCTTCAGGAGGTGAAATGCATGCTCAATTGGGTTAAGGTCTGGTGATTGACTTGGCCAGTCTTTTCTCCAATAGACATCTCTTTGATCTTCATGTTGACTTATCCTTTTTTAAACAACAAAAAACATGGTCTTCACAGGTGAAACTGGAGGCTAAAACCAAGAGTAGATGTTTAGAGCTATTTATTGTTTAAACAGTCAATCTGACAGGACACACCTGGGTAACAAGAAACACCTGTCAGTCATATGTTCCAACATTTCTGCCTGCCTACAAATTCAGTGGTCTGATACAAAATGTGCCATGCTCTATGGCATTTAAGACATCTACATATAAATACCAGGAAATAAAAGTTCTAAACTCTCTTCTCATATTCATCTTTTGATCTCTTTGGTGTATAGCACAAATAAATTGGCCTAGCTGTTCCAATAGTTTCAGAGGGGACAGAACTTCTTCTCATTGTCCCATAGTGTCTCTCTCTCCCTTTTCGTTTTTCTCATTTCATTCCCTGGCTGGATGCATGTGTATAAAAAGGGGCATAGTGTCCATAGTAATCATTCTTCAAGATGATCAATGTAGTGATAAAGTATAAAGGAGATACAGTGTGTGTGTGTGTGTGTGTGTGTGTGTGTGTGTGTGTGTGTGTGTGTGTGTGTGTGTGTGTGTGTGTTGGGGGGATTTTGTGATGATGTAATTCCTGATGATATCATGATCTGGATCATGGCCAGGGGACCCTAATAAGGTGAATTTTCCGAGTGTTACCAAGTCGGTTTTCATTCTCTATCAGCTATTCATAGATCAGATACTGCTATTAAAAAAGTCACTCTGTGTTTGTGTGTGTGTCAGCGGATAGATTAAAACCGCACATCTTTCAGACACATGCACACCATCCCTATCCCTATCGTCAGCAGTAGCTGCACCAGTAACACCACCACCATCCGCAGGTGGAGTTAGCACCATCCGAGCACTGTGTATGGAGAGCAACACATAATATTTGTCTAAACGGAATGAATGATCTTTAAAAACTGTAGAGTACAAAGTGATGATTCTTACTTTGCATCAGAGCCACACTTCCACCCACACACATGCAAAATTAGGCAAATACACGCACACTGACCAACATGCACCTAACTATGAGACAAAGCAACATTTGCAGTAGACTACACAGTGAAAACTCATGTGACAGTAACGACCCTATAATTACCCACACCAGTGATTTTTTGCAACAATATTTTATGTTACAATGTCTATAATAATAGGCTTGCGACATTTGGAAGGATGTCCTTTACAACTTTTTTGCTCACTTTCTGCAGTGTCATGAACAGATTTGCGATCATTTCAAAGAGGTTGTGGAACTGTGTATTTTTTCTCTCAGAGGACAGAAAGTGAAAAACTTTGGAGTTTCCAAACAAACAAACACACAAAAAAAGATCTGGTCCAAGAGCACTGGTTGAGCTTTAGGATGCACGGCCAGCTTTTCTTACTTCATTTGTCGGCTAAACAATTGCTGTAAGGGGACTGTATAACGAAGTGTGGTCTTCTGCTGGATGAGTTACACTGTGTGAATTTAAACCGACCGACAGGTAATCCGAAAATAGACGTGAGAGCAGGATTTCATGACAGCGCATCGTGCTGCTTCTGAGAGTCGTCTGTAAATTGAAAGGCTGACCAATTAGGCATAAAATTAACGATTTTGAACAAATTTATGAGTTCGACTCATAATTATGTGCAGTTTTCCAAACGTGGCTTTAATTCATCCAATAAAAGAACTTCAGTATTTCAAATGAGTTTCTGTACTGTTCTATCTTGTTATTTTCTACTACAGGTTGGACTAAATATTTTTTAGAGCTTTGTCAAATCTAATGTCGAGAAAACATGACATATTACACATAAACTGGATGTGTTTAATCGTCAGACTGCCCAAAGAGCTTAATTTCGTTAGAATGGACTTTTTAAAAACTCTAAAATCTACTTTTCTCGTATTTTCAAATCAGTCTTAAAGTTAGGAGAAACTTACAGCCTTTTAATGTGAATGGGCGATCAAATTACATTAGCTAGTCATATTTTCAACTTTTTATGGATTGGTGTATTTCTTTCTTTCTTTTTGAAACACTGTCAGTGTCCATCTTTAATGCAGGTCCTTTACAACTAAAAAATCATTAAAAGAAAGAAATGGGAAAAAAAACATAAGCTAAACCTATAGGCTGCGCATTTAATCGGCTTTTGTGCATTTAAAGGCAAACATGAAGCGTCTATGGAAAGTGCCGAGACCATCACCTCAGCTGTGTCAACAAGTTCGTGCCCAGGCTTTGTGTTTCTCCTGCATAAATAGCCAGATGAACTCAAGCGCCTATGCCCGCTAAAGTAAAACACAATTTAATGCTGTAATGTATTTTTGTTGTTGTTTTTTTTAGAGATTCCAATCAGCCTATAGGGTTATAAAGAATTAGACTGTTTACAACATTCCCTCAACCAATATAACCCAACAGCCCACTACAAAAATACACCCCAGAACCAATTCTTTTGTAGTGTACAAACAGACACATGCTTTAAACGCGAACTTCTATCCTGAGGTTTGTAATAGGATATATATCTCATATTCATATTCATGATCATTATCATATTAAAATCGATCATAAAATTTACAATTCATAATAGGAGAGTATAGTTAACTATGGCTTAGTCCAAAAGAGCCACATAGTTTTCATACCACTGTACTCTTCACAGTTAACACTGTATTCTTCACTATTATCACTGTACTCTTTACTAGTTATCACTGCACTCTTCAGCAGTTATCACTGCACTCTTCATTATTATCACTGTACTCTTCACTATTATCACTGTACTCCACTATTATCACTGTACTCTTCAGCAGTTATCACTGCACTCTTCATTATTATCACTGTACTCTTCACTAGTTATCACTGTACTCTTCAGAGACAGGGGTTTCAGACGCAGTTTATGCACTCTGTAAGAATTTGAACAGATAGATATAGATATCACCATTACAGTAATATAAGCCTATGTCAGATTATTCCCAGGTAATGCAAAACAATTCCAGTATATGACCATATGTTATAATAAACATTTTAAGCAAGGGGGGGGGGGGGGGGGGGATGATTTAATAAGGAATAAATATCAAGTCACAAAATTTCAAGACTTGCAGTGATGCAACTCTATAGCAACTTGAGGTGATCGAAAGAAAGCAGCAGTCCACGGACAAAATAACGTGTATCACAATAACCAAGGTGTTGTCCTCTCACGTGTATTTTATATGGACATTCTGGTTCCTCGGTAAGTCGGAGCACTTAACGTTCCCATAATCTGGGATAGACTCATGCAGCGTATCAAGTAATGCATGATGTATGGATTATGTATTACTCAAATGTCCTATTTTGACATACAGCAGCAGCCTATGTTTGGGACGCAGTCCTGTTTTGCCATAGATAAACGTAAAGCTCGGCTCGAGTGCCACTTCTCTGCTAGTCACCAAAAAAGCGCGTTGAGCAAACCTGAGACGCTGTTCCAGGTATTAGAACCTAGTACACTGTTTTGGGTCTAAAAGGTGCAAGGGGTTTATCAGTGTCTATAGGTCGGGTGCGTTTGGTCTCTTTTTCAGTCCTTCCTTCAGCTCAGCGCCGCTCCGCCTCCTGAGCGTGCAACTTTGACGCTGTGTATAAATACTGGAACAAAAGAACTTCCTCAATGCCCGGCGAAACGGCAATAAATAAACCCACAGTTAGCCGTCGCGATCCGAAATTATTATTTATTATTATTATTATTAGATCTGCGAGGTAATGGTGGTGACTGCATTTGATACTTCTTTTTCTCCAAACCAAGGAATACTTTGTACATTCGCGTTTCTCTTCAAAGGGTAAGTTATCTATCCAAAGCATATCAACTTTTTTTGACGCTATGTCTGTGGGTTTATTTAGAAATATGAATATAAATGACCTAAGGTCGTACACCCAACATTAATAGAGTTGTGGGGATCTTTCGAGTGAGATATGTATCATTCGAGTTGGAAGTGTAGCAGGTTGAGAGTTAAGGCGGAAAAACTCCATCTGGACTTCCTGAGATGGAAGCGCTTTTGATAAAACATTAGTTGCTGCACACAGCCTTCAATAACAAGCCTGTCAATCAGTGTTTATAGCATAAAGCATATTTAAGACTTCTGGTGATTAAGAAAGATGCTTAATCTAGGCTAGATGAAGATGCGTATTGAAGGTATTTTCGTGATCAAGAAGGCTCTTAAATGTTTAAGTTCAAAATAAAAAATGATTATATGAAATCTAAAATTAAATAATTTAAAAACTAAACTGATTAAAGCTAATACGTGTTCCAAGGTTAAAGACAAGACATCTAAGACAGGAGATTGCCGGTTGCCTTTCAAAAGCGTGCTTTGAATATCTCTGTGTGTGTGTTTTTTAAGATATCAATCAAATCGGATTTTCCTGTTATACAAATTGATAATTTAGCAGTGAAATTGATCGATATTCAAACTATAATATATTGTAATGTTTTGTTGATCCTTGTGGCGTCTAAACAAAGATCCATGATAGGTAGACTGTGTGCTGGAGCGCCTGTAGAAAGTAAGAACCCTGTTTACAATAACAGCGGCCTCGTCTTATCACGTGATTGACAATGGAGGCGCACCAATAAAGGCGTGGGCTGGCGACGGTGGGTGGGGCCTGTGGCGCCAGCAACGCGCTATATTTGGAAGGGGTGACGTCATCGCCAGTCTGCCTGTCAAAGGCGGGACATCCGTGAGGATGCGCGCTTGTCTGGGCATGTATGTAGCGCGCTTTGTCAGCCACTGTTTATTTATTTCACCGGCGACCTACAGCGAAATTGAGTTTAATATAAAATACCAAACATCTTCTTTATTCTGGGTTGGTGATTTAAAACTATATTTAAACTATGACCCTAATTTCTCAGAATTAATTGAAAAATTTGTGTAATCTAGCCACAGGAGATCACAAGCCAGTGTACTTTTTGTGCCGGTCCCAAGCCCGGATAAATAGAGAGGGTTGTGTCAGGAAGGGCATCTGACGTAAAACTTTTGCCAAATTCAATATGCGAATCACTAACATGACTTCCATACCGGATCGGTCGGGGCCCGGGTTAACAATGACCGCCATCGGTGCCGTTGACCTACAGGGCACTGGTGGAAATTGGGCTACTGTTGGTCGAAGAAGGAGAGGAGGAAGGTGTGTTAGAGGAGGAAGGTGTGTCCGTAGGCAGAGAGAGAAGAGGAAAGGCAGGAGTTTAGGACTGAAAGTAGGGACTTTGAATGTTGGTACGATGACAGGTAAAGGCAGAGAGCTGGTAGATATGATGCAGAGGAGGAAAGTCGACATTCTGTGTGTCCAGGAGACCAGGTGGAAAGGGAGCAAGGCTAGAAGCATTGGAGCAGGGTTTAAACTGTTTTATCATGGTGTGGACAGGAAGAGAAATGGAGTAGGAGTGATCCTGAAGGAGGGAGTTTGTGAAGAATGTTCTGGAGGTAAAGACAGTGTCAGATAGGTTGATGAGTCTGAAGCTGGAAATTGAAGGTGTGATGTTGAATGTTGTTAGTGCTTACGCTCCACAAGTAGGTTGTGAGCAAGAGGAGAAAGACAGATTCTGGAGCGAGCTTGAGGAAGTGATGCAGAGTGTTCCCAGAGGTGAGAGAGTGGTGATAGGGGCAGACTTTAATGGACATGTTGGTGAAGGGAATAGTGGGGATGAGGAAGTGATGGGCAGGTTTGGTCTTCAGGTAAGGAACCCAGAAGGACAGAGGTTGGTAGACTTTGCTAAAAGTATGGAGATGGCTGTGGTGAACACGTACTTTCAGAAGAGGCAGGAACACAGGGTGACATATAAGAGTGATGGCAGGAGCACACAGGTGGACTATATCTTATGTAGACACTGTAATCTGATGGAGATTAGCGATTGCAAAGTAGTGGTAGGAGAGAGTGTAGCTAGACAGCATAGGATGGTGGTGTGTAAGATGACTCTGGTGGTGAGGAAGATGAAGAGAGCAAAGGCAGAGCAGAAGACAAAGTGGTGGAAGTTGGAAAAGGAAGAGTGCTGTGCAGTTTTCAGGGAGGAGTTGAGACAGGTTTTAGGTGGTCAGGAGGTGCTTCCAGATGACTGGACTACTACAGCCAAAGTGATCACGGAGACAGGTAGGAAGGTGCTAGGTGTGTCATCTGGAAGGAGGAAAGAAGACAAGGAGACTTGGTGGTGGAATGAGGAAGTTCAGGAGAGTATCCAGAGGAAGAGGTTAGCTAGGAAGAAGTGGGACAGTGACAGGACAGAGGAAGGTAGACAGGAATATAGGGAGATGCAGCATGAGGTTAAGATAAAGGTGGCAAAGGCCAAACAGAAAGCTTATGAGGACATGTATGCAAGGTTAGATAGTAAGGAAGGTGAGAGGGATTTGTATCGGTTGGCGAGGCAGAGGGATAGAGATGGTAAGGATGTGCAGCGGGTTAGAGTGATTAAAGATAGAGATGGAAATGTGTTGACAGGTGACAGGAGGGTGAGGGAAAGATGGAAGGAGTACTTTGAGGAACTGATGAATAAGGAAAATGACAGAGAGAAGAGTAGTAGAGGCAAATATTGTTGAGCAGGAAGTAGAAAGGATTAGCAAGGGTGAAGTTAGGAGAGCTTTGAAGAGGATGAAGAGAGGAAAGGCAGTTGGTCCTGATGACATACCAGTGGAGGTATGGAAGTGTCTAGGAGAGATGGCAGTAGAGTTTTTAACTAGGTTGTTCAACGAGGTCTTAGAGAGTGAGACGATGCCTGAGGAATGGAGGAGAAGTGATTTTGTGCCGATTTTTAAGAACAAGGGAGATGTGCAGAGTGGTGGAAACTACAGAGGTATTAAGCTGATGAGCCATACAATGAAGTTGTGGGAAAGAGTAGTGGAAGCAAGGCTAAGGGGAGAAGTGAGCATTTGTGAGCAGCAGTATGGTTTCATGCCAAGAAGGAGCACTACAGATGCAATATTTGCTTTGAGAATGTTGATGGAGAAGTACAGAGAGGGTCAGAAAGAGCTGCATTGTGTCTTTGTAGATTTAGAGAAAGCATATGACAGGGTGCCAAGAGAGGAGCTGTGGTATTGTATGAGGAGGTCTGGAGTGGCAGAGAAGTATGTTAGAGTGGTGCAGGATATGTATGAGAGCAATAGGACAGTGGTAAGGAGTGCGGTAGGTGTGACAGAGGAATTCACGGTGAAAGTGGGACTGCATCAAGGATCGTCTCTGAGCCCCTTCTTGTTTGCGGTGGTGATGGACAGGCTGACAGATGAGGTCAGACAGGAATCTCCATGGACTATGATGTTTGCGGATGACATTGTGATCTGTAGTGAGAGCAGGGAGCAGGTGGAGGAAACTCTAGAGAGGTGGAGGTTTGCTCTGGAGAGAAGAGGAATGAAGGTTAGTCGCAGCAAGACAGAATACATGTGTGTGAATGAGAGGGATCCAAGTGGAACAGTGAGGTTACAGAGAGAAGAGATAAAGAAGGTGCAGGATTTTAAGTACTTAGGGTCAACAGTCCAGAGCAACGGGGAGTGTGGAAAAGAGGTGAAGAAGCGTGTGCAGGCAGGTTGGAATGGGTGGAGAAAAGTGTCAGGTCTGTTGTGTGATAAAAGAGTACCAGCAAGAATGAAAGGAAAGGTGTACAGGACAGTAGTGAGACCAGCAATGTTGTATGGTTTGGAGACAGTTGCACTGAGGAAAAGACAGGAGGAAGAGTTAGAGGTAGCAGAGCTAAAGATGTTGAGGTTCTCTTTGGGAGTGACGAGGATGGATAGGATCAGAAATGAGTACATCAGGGGGACAGCACATGTGAGATGTTTTGGAGACACAGTTAGAGAGGCCAGGTTGAGATGGTTTGGACATGTTCAGAGGAGGGAAAGTGAATATATTGGTAAAAGGATGCTGAGGTTAGAGCTGCCAGGCAGGAGGTCGAGAGGAAGACCAAAGAGGAGGTTTATGGATGTAGTGAAGGAGGACATGAAGGTAGTCGGTCTGAGAGAAGAGGATGCAGGGGATAGGGCTAGATGGAGGCAGATGATTCGCTGTGGCGATCCCTGAAGGGAATAGCCGAAAGGAAAAGTAGAAGAATTGAAAAATTTGTGTGGGGGAATGTTTTTATTCGTTGGTGGGGACCAAATGTCCCTACAAGGATAGGACTATTTGACAGTTTTGACCTTTTGATGACATCTGGCTTTTTTTTTTGGTACAAAAACTGCAGCTTTTATTAAAAACTAACATAAAAAATATAAACTAAAAACGCTTACTTTTGGATACTGAGGTTAAGGTTAGGGTTAGGTGGAGGTATACACTCACTGAGCACTTTATTAGGAACACCTGTACACCTAGTCATTCATGCAGTTATCTAATCAGCCAGTCATGTGGCAGCAGTGCAATGCAAAAAATCATGCAGGTACAGGCCAGCAGCTTTGGGTAATGTTTACATCAACCATCTGAATGGGAAATAAATGTGATCTCTGTGATTTTGACCATGGCATGATTGTTTGTGCCAGATGGGCTGGTTTGAGTATTTCTGTAACTGTTGATCTCCTGGGATTTTCATGCACAACAGTCTCCAGATTTTTCTCAGAATGGTGCAATAAAGAAAAAACATCCAGTAAGCAGCAGTTCTGCAGATGGAAACACCTTGTTGATGAGAGAGGTCAACGGAGAATGACCAGACTGGATTGAGCTGACAGAAAGGCTACAGTAACTCAGATAACCACTCTGTACAATTGTGGTGAGCAGAAAAGCATCTCAGAATGCACAACACGTCAAACATTGAGGCAGATGGGCTACAACAGCAGAAGACCACATCGGGTTCCACTTCTGTCAGCCAAGAACAGAAAGCTGAGGCTACAGTGGGCACTGGCTCACCAAAACTGGACAGCTGAAGACTGGAAAAATGCAGCTTGGTCTGATGAATCACGATTTCTGCTGAGGCACACAGATGGTAGGGTCAGAATTTGGCACCAACCAGCATGAATCCATGGACCCAGCCTGCCTTATGTCAACAATCAAGGCTGGTGGAGGTGGTGTAATGGTGTGGAGAATGCTTTCTGGGCACACTTTGGGCCTGTTATTATCAATCAATCATTGCTTGATGTCACAACTTATTTGAGTATTGTTGTTGACCATGTGCATCCCTTCATGGCCACAATTTGCCCATCTTCTAATGGGTACTTCCAGCATGATACACAAAGCAAAGTCATTTCAAACTGGTTTCATGAACATGACAATGAGTTAAGTGGTCTTCAGTGGCTTTCCTAGTCATCAGTCATCTGAATCCAATAGAACACCTTTGGGATGTGGTAGAATGGGAGATTTGCAGCATGAAAGTTCACCTGAAAAACCTGCTGGAATTGCGTGGTGCAATCCTGTCAACATGGACCAGAATATCAAAGGAATGTTTCTACCATCTTGTGGAATCCATACCATGATGAATTGAGGCTGTTCTGAGAGCAAAGGGAGGCCCTACCCAATATTAGTATAATGTTCCTAATAAAGTGTGTGTGAGTAAGTGTATATGGTGAAGAATCCATGCCAGATTGAAAAGCAGTCATACTGGGGGGAAATCATGAAATACAATACACAGGCGCTAATGTGCCAGAGTGAAAAGCAAAACCTTCACTGCATTGCTCTTACGTCACTTTGTGAAAAACAATCAATATGGGGTTGCCGTTTAAGAATTAAATGCTGGTTGCCTGCCAGAAGTGAATATTATCCTCCATTAAAAGCAGTCCATGCTGCTGTATTATATTTAACTGTGCTTTCTTTTTGTGTGAAATACAATACAGAAACTGTATTGCTTTTCATCAGTGACAGGCAGAAAATGTTATGCCTAATTAATCAGTATATGTGAGAGCTTTCATTATATTTTTCATTAAAGCATCCCCAGTATGAACATGAACAAATGCTTCCTTTTGAAGGTTGAAGATGCAGCATTGATGAAAATACTAAATTTGTCTAAGAATGTGTTTTAGTCATGTGAACATTAGCATATTTTAGTAATAATTTTAAAAAGCTTGACGATTAAGAGTTCAAGGTAATAGGAATGAAGAAACAATGAGCCTATAAGAAACTTTAAACAGCAGTCCTTTATCTGGACTGCAGCACCTCCTGGAATATGATGCTTCCAGGACCTTGTTCCCTCCTCTGATTACAGCCATGCCCCAAGTATAGTGTGATTGAACAGCCAATACATTATGTTATGGCACGAGTAGCTCATGCATGACAAAGCAAATGCACAGGGCAATTATATTTACTTCTGACCAAAGTCGGTGTTTAATTTTTAAGATGTATGGTGCTTTTCAGTGTGGAGCATTTTCTGTATGTCACTAATGAAAAAGCAATATGGTTTGTGTGTAGGATTGGTTTTCTCCATTGTGTTGTCAAAAGTATGTGGACACCTGACCATCAAACTCATATGTGGGTCTTCCCCAAACTGTTGCCACAAAGTTGGAAGCACATAACTGTATAGAATATCTTTGCACAAAGCAAGGTCCATGAATACCTGGTTTGCCAAGGTTAGTGTGGAAGAGCTTGAGATACCTGCACAGAGCTCTGACCTCAACCCCACTGAACACCTTTGGGATGTATTGGAACAGTGCCCCAGACCTCTTTGTTCAACATCGGTGTCCAACCTCCTAATGCTCTTGTGGCTGAATGAGCACAAATCATCATTTACATTTACGGCATTTGGCAGACACCCTTATCCAGAGCAACTTACATTTATCTCATTTATACATCTGAGCAGTTGAGGGTTAAGGGCCTTGCTGGGGTTTGAACTCATGACCTTCCGATCAGTAGCCCAACATCTTAACCACTGAGCTTACACTGCCTACATCCCCACACCCACGCTCCAAAAGTGGAAACCTTACCAGAAGAGTGGAGGTTATTATAACAGCAAAAGGGGACCAAATCTTCATATCACATATGGGTGTGATGGTCAGGTGTCCTCATATTTTTGGCCATACAGTGTAACTGCCACAGATTCTTCTCCACAGGTACAGAATTAATTAGCTGAATTAATAATCATGCCAATGGCAGGTCTTCACAAGGATAATAATACAGCAACCTTTTGACTTTGACTGTGTGTGTGTGTGTGTGTGTGTGTGTGTGTGTGTGTGTGTGTGTGTGTGTGTGTGTGTGTGTTGCTGGCTTGGTTTATACAGTCATGTGAAAAAGTAAGTACATCCCTACATTTGTCACACCTTCGAATCCATAACATTAGAATCAGGTGTTCAAGACTGGGTGCCAGTAATTAGAACCTTCTTAGGGAGTGAAGGTGGAACCTGTCTTATTTATACCCCTCTCATATCTAGTGTCTGGTGTGCCCAGGCCTTTTGGAATAATTTGTTAGGGACAGATGAATCAAAGATAGAGTTGTTTGGCAACAGTAACAGCAGACATGTTTGGCGTACACGAAAGACAGCTTTTCAGGAGAAGCACCTCATACCAACTGTGAAGCACGGTGGTGGAAATGTTATGGTTTGGCATTGCTTCGCCTCAGGGACGGGACAGCTTGCATTCACTGATTCAACTATGAATTCTGCATCATATCAAAGAGCGCTTGAGATAATGTGAGCCCATCTGTCTGAAAGTTGAAATTGAACCAAGTGGACCTTTCAACAGGATAATGATCCTAAGCACACTAGCAAATCCACCAAGGAATGGTTCATAAAGAAGAAATGGAGGGTTATGGAATGGCCTAATCAAAGTCCGGATTTGAATCCCATTGAGATGTTGGGGGGGGATTTGAAACTGGCAGTACATGCCAGAAAACTCTCAAACATCTTGCAACTGAAAGAATATTGTATGGAAGAGTGATCAAAAATTCCAGCAAACCGATGCCAGAGACTGGTGGACAATTATGCAAAACATCTACAAGAAGTTATTTCTGCTAAAGGGGGCAATACCAGCTTCTGAGGCCAAGGGTGTGCTTACTTTTTCCACAGAAGTATATCACATCTATTGACATTTCTGTTGAATAAATGATTGAAAAAGTTGTTTTTCCTTGTGGTTTTGTTCAAGTATATCAACTTTATTAATAGGCACTGTTTCAAAGATGATCAAATGTTTGCTTGCCAAATATGTCAAAAAGCCAACAATTTCCATGCGGTGTACTTATTTTTGTATATTGCTTTGCTCTGTGTCATGAGATCTGTCCCCACCATATATGCTGGTCATCTTGCACTTCAGAAAATACCTCCAGAAACATTTTCTTTGGGTTAGATAAGATTTTTGTCTGTTCAGCCAAATGTTTGAGTGGGGGTTAAAAAAGAGTGCTGAAGACCTGCCTGGTGTAGTTTAAATTTTTCTCTATTCCCCATAGACTGAATCCAGTTAATCTATTTATTAAGCCCTCCATGAGAAGACCAGGTGTGTTAGAGAGTATTATACTTACATTACATACACACATTTAAGTACATAGCGTACCTCCTCACTCTAGCATTTACAAGAAGAATTTTTTTTTTTCAAAAATGTCATTGAATTGACTTTTTTGCCATCAATCTACACACGATAACCAATAAGAAGAAAGGGAAAACAAGGTTTTAGAAATTTTTTGCAAATTTATTTAAAAATAAAAACCTGAAATCTCTCATTTAGGTATTCCGATCCTTTATTTAGTATGTTGTAGAAGCACCTTTGGCAGCAATTACACCTACTTGCCTTGCACACCTGTATTTGTAGTTTCTCCCATGCTTCCTGGGAGATCTTCTCAAGCTATTCTAGTGTTGTTTTGACCGTATGCTTCAGGTCATTGTCATGGAGAAAGCTGAACCTTCGCCCAATCTGAGCTGGTCTGAACTCTGGAGCAGGTTTTCTTCAAGGACCTCTCTGTATTTGGTTGCATTCACACATCCATCAATTCTGACCATAATCCCCATACCTGCTGCTATGAAGCACCTCCATAGCATGATGCTACCACCATCATGCTTCACCATAATGATGGTATTAGTCAGCAGTATGAGCTGCTGAGCAGTAACTGGTACCAAGACAGAGTGCTTGGAGTTAAACTCAAAGAGTTCAATTTTGTCTCATCAGACCAGACAATCATTTTCCTCATCCTTTCATAGTTATTTAAGTGTCTACCATATGCCATTTACTTAGGAGCAACTTCCATCCAGCCACTGTAGCATAAAGGACATGTTTGTCCTTCTGGCAGGTTTTCCTATCTCTATGGAGGACTTCTTCCATTTCAAAGTGATATAGCCCACTGTGTTCTAGGGAACATGCAAAGCCTTAGATATGTTTTATCCCCTTGCCTAGATCTATGCCTTGACACAATTTTATCGTGGAGGTCTGTGGCGAATGCCATGGACTTCACAGCTTGGTTTTTGGTCTGACATGCACTGTTCATTGTGGAACCTTATCATGTCCCATCAGTTGAATTTAGCACAGATCACATCTCAAGATAAACAAACCAGACAGGATGCACCTGAGCTGAATTTGGAGTGCCTTAGTCAAGGGTCTGAATAGTTACCTATTGAGAGGTTTCAGTTTTTAAGTTTTAATAAATTTTCAAAAAAATTATAAAAATGTGTTTTCGCTTTGTCATTAGGGGCTACTCTGTGAAATCTAAAACACAATAAAGTGTGCAAAAACTGAAGGGGTCTGAATATTTTCCAAACCCAATGTATGCCTGTGCTCCCTTTTCTTGCTATTAACCATACTAAGCCTTTTGAATGGTCACATATTTAATGTTTGGTTCATGGTGGATAGCTTTAATTAATTTATGTGGTGTTGAAGCTAAGTAAAAAAGATGGTTTTGCGTGATTTTAGTGACAAACACTTATGAGGCTGTTGCAGGCCATAGACTTAAATGCTTGGGTTACATTTTACAGTATGTGACAGCCAAAAAGATGGCTACTGTGTTTAGGCTAAATGTGTTATTAACTAATTAAATGTGTAAACAGTTCAGGATCATAATACCAGACAATAATGGGACTGATTTGATTAAACTGAATGGCACAGAAGGACAAGTTTTGTATGCTATGTGGATTAATTATTATCCTAATTATTATTTCCCAGAACAACAGGCTTTACATTCTAATCTGGAATTTGATTCTATATAACTTAAAATATTTGAAATGTTTTAAATATTCTTTTTTCCTGTTGTCCCTAAAAGGAGCATTTGTAACTGTCTTGTGATCCAGGAAATAAGCCATAATTGTCTGGAAATGGAGCGAATGCTTGCATGCATTTGCATGCACGCACACACTCACTCTCTCTCATATACACAAAGGCACACATACACTTGCACAAACACAAACAAAGCAAAAATGGCCTGAAGCCACTTATTACATTTAGTGTTTCTATCTGGAAAGCTGAGGTGTGGTTCAGCTCCGATTTCAAAACACAGTTTTGTGGAGTAGAGGAGAAGATCGCTAAAAATTGTGAAACGTGTGAGAAGTGGCTCTGTGCATTTTAAGGCTAATGCAAAAGAGTTCAGTTTTTTTCTATAATGTGACGTGCTTGTTCATGTATAATATAAAAGAAGTCAGTTTGTAACACTAATGCTGCTTTCTAGACCACACTTCCTGATCTAGTTTATCTGTAAACACACAGGCATTTTCCCTACCCACTGCTGCTGTCCATTTCCACAAATAACAAACCATGACACAGCGTGCCCTGTAAATTAAATATCAGCTTAAACAAACTAAACATAGATTTGCACCTCGATGCATTTAGTCACTGAATGTGGGATTTTTGAGTGCAATACCCCTAGGCCAGAGTGTGCAGTGCACACTTTTAAGGAATCAGGTAGATATACAGTAGCACCCAGTGTTGCCAAGGTAGCAAATTTATCATTAGATTAGACCCGTTTAGCAACTTTGTTTTAAAACAGAACCTAGCCAAAAATCTAGTGACTTTTTGAGCAGATGTTAGCAACTGTCCTGCACTTGATATGGCTCTCCAGCTCATATCACAGCTGCGGGATATACTGGTTGAGAGAGCAGATTTGGTCGACTCACCCCCAGTATGTAAAGCCTGACTGAGTTGCATTTGCGCAAGCCGATGTTCCCAAAGACCAATCACTGATTACCATTGTTTGTCCCACTTACGCACTTCTATTTTCTTCTTTTTAAATTCTTTTTTTGGCTATATTTACAAGTGATAAAAGTTAATTATCCCATTTGTAACTGTTTCCTTCACATCTGTTTCCTGACTACTCACTGCCACTATTTATTTTTGTCTGCCGTGTTGATAGAAATTATAGTATTTTGTAAATACGCAAATACTTCATTTGTGGTGCCACGACCAAAGACTTATTTTTATAATAGATAAGTTTAATCTATTATACAACAGTTGGAACAGTAGTTTTAATGCACTAGTACATTTCACTGTTTGTATCAGTCTGATTGTCTGTGTTCGCTACATAAAATTTCAATTCTAGCAATAGTTCATTAACCATTACTACAGTTACTATGAGCTGTCAGTCAGTCTGTGTGACATAGCAACACGCAATGCACTACCCAGCTATGGTTTCTTTGGGAATTATTCTCAGGGCAAAAAAACAAACAAAAAACAATATCCATCCATCCATTTTCTGTACCGCTTATCCTACACAGGGTCGCGGGGAGCCTGGAGCCCATCCCAGGGGACTCGGGGCACAAGGCGGAGGACACCCTGGACGGGGTGCCAACCCATCACAGGGCACAGTCTCACACACACACACACACACAAACACACACACACACACACACACACATTCACACCATGGACAATTTAGAGATACCAATCAGCCTACAACACATGTATTTGGACTGGGGGAGGAAACCGGAGTACATGGGGGAAACCCTCTAAGCACAGGGAGAACATGCAAGCAAACGTGCTAACCACTCAGCCACCGTGCCTGCCCATAAAGGCAATATCACACTGGCAATTGTGCACTACTGCTGCACTCTGACCTACTGTCTCGTACCTACTGCTGAATCACAGCCATACTGATATTCAGTATTACAGCATATAGCGATATTGTTAATTATTTTCTATTCTAATAAAACTCTATTTTATTCTATTCTGTACATCTTACTTTTTCATGTAACACAATTTAATATGCAAATAATAATGATGAATAATGAATATGTAGATTAGTCTTTGACCTTATCCGGCGATTTCTAGCCACTTTTAAAGCATCTATTATCTACTTTCCCCCCAAAAGAGTTGACAACCTCCATGATTATTACACCATATTCACTCTTCTGAAACACTACACTAGTGTTGTGTACATATGTTGGTTAGATGCGTGTGTTGAATTACACATTTAGTTGGCAGGGCCTATTTTTCAAAGAGAATAACATGACACACAATGTGTCTTATAATAGAATACCGCTAAAATTGGGACCAGTCAATTTTAATGATCTGTAAGCAATATTAAGATGAATCTAACGTTGGCGAATGTCAGTTCTGTTGGAGCGCTACAGCGGGCAGTAAACAGAAAGGGGGCGGGGATTGTCTCCGTGCTCCTCCAATAAGGTCGCGCGCTGCTGATGGGGTGAGCGCGTCACTGGCGATGCAGCTCGCGCTCACTGCTGTTGTCACGGCGCCGCAGACTCCACTTCAACATCCTTGGAACAGCGGTGCTACATCACCGTTCTCACTTCAACATACTAAGACTTACGGTGGCAGTAAACATTTCTTTTAAAAACTGCCTTTCATATATAATCGGAAATCAGCCTTGATTTTAGTGTTTTGTCTATTATACAGTGCATTTTCTATAACCGCGCGCTGTATTTTATTTTCTACACTAATAATCACACTAACTCACGACTAAATTATTTGCGGCTAACTGTATGGAGGTTCTTGTGTCTTTCATAAGATAGGAACCCCTTTGCGTTTTCACTAAGCAGCCTGAAAACGTCCCTGTGTCACATTACATGCGCCTTACATGCGCCTCCCAAATAACCAAGACACAAAAAACCGTGCACGTGATTGACGTATTAATTAATCTCAGTGTGGTTCTTGTACTGGCATGCCATACCCCTCGCTTTGTAAGTGAAACTTCAGCACTGTGATGTTTGCTCTCTGTTGGCTCCTCTGCGCTGTCTCCGTGGGTCGCTATAGCTGGTTTGAGGATGCATTTCTTTCGACCAATCGTACGCCGCGTTTTCTGGAACGTCATACAACAATGTGAGAGGGGGCGTGGCTCCGGCAAATTTGAATGAAGAGTGGAGCTTTCGGCGCCATTTTCGAGTGAGCAGCGGTAGGAATAACAGCTGCTGCGATGCGGCTTTGAGGAGTGATACCCCCCCCCCCGGTTTTCGGATTAAATGTCAATTAGGTTATTTTAAGTATTTGAAAATTAAAACAAACAAACAAAAAAAAAAACAATAATTTGGAAATGGGACCTGGCCGAGGAGGAGTGATGGAGACGAGAAGAAAGCAAGTTGGAGGGCAAGTAACGTTAGCTGAAGTGGAGACAAGAGGATACAGTAAGCGAGCTAGCGAAGCTAATCCTGCTAGCCTCGCCAATGAGAATCGGAGTTTGCTTGGACCGCGGTGAAATAGCCTACATTTCTCACGGAAAATTATCTAAAAATTAGTGGATTGCGTTGGAAAAATCTGGAAAAATTATGAAAATAAGGGCGCGCGATGAAGAAACGGATGCGACCGTTTGTTGGTGACGGTTTGTTGTTTTTTCGGCATTTTTTGAACGCGCCGTTTGAGCGGGATTGGAGAAGTGGAGGAGCCGACGCAGCCTATCAGCACCGAGAAACACCGCCGGGACGTCTCTCATACTCTTCCAACCGTTTTTCATGCGAAATAATATTTTCGTATTACATATTTTTTTTAAATAAACCTCTTTTTTCACCTACACTGACGATGGAAGATATGTATCCTTTCTGACTGTAGAAGCCATTTGTATGTGGGATTTGGGGTTTTAACCGACTGAAAAAGTCTGAACTACGCGCCATAAGAAAACTGAATATATATATATATATATATATATATATATATATATATATATATATATATATATATATATATATATATAAAAAAGACTATTAGACGCTTTGCACTACCTGACTCACCTCCTGAAACTGTAAGTAAACTGATTATAGTTTCAAATGCTTACTTTGCTAGTAGGGAATGAATAATTACAGCACTACCTCTGACTGAAATAAGCCGTGATATTTAGTTTTGTGTGTGTGTGTATGTGTGTGTGTGAGCTCGTGATGAAGTGCTGGATGGGGCTTTGAAACGGAGGCGCGTCGTGATGTGGCGGATCTGCCTCACCTCGCGATTGCAACATCACACTTGCAGCTTGGAAGTCAGTTGAACTTAATTACACGTTTACAAAAAAAAAAAAACAAATCTGAAAAGCTACACTATCGTATACATTTATACATCAATGTCACAGACCCTGTTTGATCTAACACACTTGGATGTAATTGTGAAGAAGAAGAAGAAAAAACAACCCATGTAGATTAACATTACAGTGTTACACTGTGAAGTCTTCTGTTGGCTACAGGGTCATTTAGACCAAGGATAAGATTTTATTTCCCCCCCACATCATGTCGTGCACCTCGGGGCCCCAGCTGCCGTTAATAGAAAGCTAATTTCAGCTGGCTTAAAAAAAAAAAATCACAGTTGTGAGGAACCTTGCTTTATGTATAAGTGTAGTCATTTGGCTCGCTTGGCTCTTGAGAAAGCTGAAATCACACGCTGAAAGGTCATTACTGTGACACTTTGACCTCGTCACATAACTGATTGTAAGAGCTCTCCACACGACCCCCAACCCCCCCAGCAAAGAATAAGCAGCAAAAACAAAACCAAGACTTCAATTGATTAGGCTAAGATAATAACATGCATTTTATTAGGCTAAGATCGTTTCTGTATTTGTTATTAGGATGCAGCTGAGGCTCTAATGAAGCCCACTTAGTGCTTTGTGTTTTTAAGAGACGGAACTTGAGTTAGAAAATATTTAGTTTCCTCTCAGGATTGGCTCCCCTTTTCCCACTTCACCTCAGAGTGTATGACAACAGGATGCACTATGATTGAGCAGGTTGTGCAGAGAAATGGACCGAGCCTGCTTAAGATGCCAAGAATCGATTCCCTGTAGTGGCTGTTTAATATGTTACAAATAACCCTGTACATTACAGGTTACGCTGTATTTGTTTTAGCATCATGACCTATGAGATTTGTTTTTTTTCCTCCCTCCACCTCAATAACACTGGTATTGTTATGGCCTATGCACCCAACTGCTTTACTGCTTACACATCACCAGCAAGAGTGTGTAAGACATTAGACATTAGACAACTCATTTAGTGTGTATTTGTGTGTGTGTGTCAGTGCAAGAGTTTTAGGCTAATTTTATTTTAGCATTTTATTTGCTGGCAGTGTGCAGGCTTCCTCATGTGGGTATTTGGGACCGTAGGGAAACCCCCTCAAGTGAACCACAACCAGATCTATCTTTTTCACAACATTACCTTTTAATCAGCAAGCACACACATACACACACACACCCTCTTTCTCTCTCACTCTTGTGCTCCTGCTACGTTTTAACAACACATTTATATCTACATGTCAGCAACAAAAAAAAAGTTGTATTAATTAAGAAAAAAGTTGTAGAAAATGTAACATAATGTGTTTTGTTTGGTTGTTGTTTTTTTTTTTTTTGTCTTGTTTTTTTTTTTTTTAGGCTTTTCCTAAACATCTTATGACTTGGTAAAACTGTTGGTAAAACAAATTCAGTGCATGTGCTGGGTTTATAAATGAATATCGGACAGAAGCTGTGACCATTTGTCCACCATATTTAGATATTTAGAGTGCTGACTTAAAAAGCTTTATTCTCATAATTTAATGGTTTATTATGTTTCCTAACTTGTACCAAATTCAAGCTAATTTGTGTTTTGCACCTTATCGACTTGTCCTGCTGTGCAGATTACACTATGCAGTTTCTGAGAGTTCTCTCTTCTGACTGAGTGCTGTATAATTTGTGTGAGGTGTGTTTTAAACCCCAAGTCATGCCTTTTTGCCCAAGTTTACTCCTTTTATTGAGTTTCATTTCTACTAAATGCTCTATAATTGTTAGTTTACACTAAAGCCCAGTGCACGCATGTCAGATAAATTACTAAAATCAGAATGTAAGTTTTTAATTTAGAGCAGATTTTGTAGAAATGTGGTAGGATTAATAAGTGACAATGAAATAAGGGTTGATGTAAGTTTATGAAATTAAAGTTTATGGGAATGTGGTTTAATTACTATTATTTTATTTGTTTATTTATTTTAAGGCTGCACCAGTGCAAAAAAAGTGTATTTTAGTCCAGCCTGTAGTGAAGTGTAGACACATTTGAGACACTGATGGACAGATGATGAGTTTAATTGTGTCCACAGATATTTAAAAAAAAAAAAAAAAAAGTTGTTGAGCTGTTTTAAAAACAATTGTGCACTGGTGAGAGATAAATCCTTTTAATAGAGTATTTATTACTGTTTGGATTTGGTCATAAGTGTGGTGTATTATTATTATTATTATTATTATTATTATTATTATTATTATTAAACTGGGTTTTTTTTTCTTTTTCTTTTTTAATTTATTATTTATTTATTTATTTATTTTTAAGTATGAACATAGCCAGGACCTTGTGTTCTTCTATCACTCTGGTCAGCTGGGGCTTTGAAACAGATACTCGACGTGGAGGTGGAATGACCATTTAGGTGATTGTAGAGTGGTTTCAAAATAGCACATAGGCCTAATATGCACCATTGTCTGATTTGCCAATTTCATTCCAGCCCCAGGGACCTTCAGTCCACTTTCACAGACCAGCAGTAACATAATGCAAATAATTTGCATGCTAAGAAATAGAGGGGGTGAATTGTGTAGAGATGGGTTGTTATGCAATGCCTAATTTGTGTTATTTTATAGTTCACCACAATGCTCTTGTTTTAATGGTTAACACTTTATACAGTTTCAGCATCTCTAAAAGGAAGCTGCACAGGACACACATTTAGCAGTTTTGGGTGTGTTTGTATTTGTACGGGTTGAGCATGCTCAGAGAGGTTTATATTTGGTGATAGATTCAGTTTGTTTTTTGGATTGTATCTTCAGTGGTATCCAGGCATTGCACTGTGTGTAAGGGTCACACTGAGAGAGAGAGAGAGAGGTTACAGGTAGGTTGTGTGTGTGTGTGTGTGTGTGTGTGTGTGTGTGTATTTGAAGTGCGTGTGAATCTGGCTATTCTCAGATGCATGGGTGCTCTGCAGGTGTTCTGGCTGTCCTGCTGTCGCTCTTGCCCTGTCTTTATTAAGAGTAAATATTTGATTAAGAGGTTTGTTGTCTTGCCACAAAAATGGTCAGCATTCAGCTTATTAGATGTTGTTTGTTTGTCATGTTTGCATACACACGTGTCAGAACTGAAATAAATGTAAAGGATTAGATGGTTGGTATGATTTATTTTAAATAACTTTTTTGGATCGTAAACAGTTGGTTATTTGGTTGGAAAATGTGCTGTTTGGTAATCTGGGTGACTTGTAACTGTGGTAGACTTACAGGCTTGTCAGTACAACTGATGTGGGTATTGTGTGTGTGTGTGTGTGTGTGTGTGCTTGCTTGCTTGCTTGCTTCAGTCATAGGGTGTTGACAAGGGGAAGTTCTGGGTGATGCCCTTTGAACCATAGGTCATGTGGTCTTTAGCTTTAGAGAGGTTGAATGATTAGGGTAACACCAGTGTGCACATGCATCCAGTCTCTGTAAAAAATAAATAAATAAAATAAAATAAAATAAAAATTTACATTTTACAATTACATTTCATGTAATTTTACCTACAGGCTTTTTTTTTTCTGTACCTGCTTTATTTATATATTTATTTATTTAACTGCTTTATTATTATTTTTTAAAATATATATTTCCCCTTACAATGTAGCTTTGCTCTTAGATGCTGCCATTTCTAAATATACTACAAGTAAGTATATACACACATAATCATAAATGCTAATACATTTAATGCATCTTTTTATGATTAAGTCATAATATAAACCAAAGTTCCATTAATGTCCATGTTGCAGAATTCCAGTGAGCAATTATTTATTTTTTATTTTTTATTTTTTTGTAATAATTTCCTTAAATGACCCTACATGTAGCTTGTAAGTGGTCTAAAATTTGTTAATAAAGCATGCTGAGTGTATTTTATTAGTTAAAAAATGAAAATTAAATTTAATTCCTCTATCTACAAATATACATGTCCCATTTCACTGAAGGTCATGTTGTTATCTATCTATCTATATGATAGATATCTAGAATAGATATCTATATGAAATATCTGTTTGACAGCCACAGTGAATGTTATAAGAGGACTTGATGTGGGGATTGCATGGATAACAGAAAACATGTATATATTTGACTTTTTTTCCCTACTTCTTTTTTTTCATGGGTAGTTTGAGCAGCTCTTGGTTTAAATCTGACACACTCACAGTAAGCACTATTATCAGCAGTCCTGAGTTGTAGTTTCACTGTCAATAATACAAAACAGTTTAAAAAAATATAAAATGTGTAAACACCTGTTAATGGGGCCATGAGATGATGATCACTGCTTTAATGCTAATCACTACATTTTATGCTACATAGCAAAATGCCATAGTGGCCAATTTCATGACGTGTAATTATACATATGTGACATTTGCACTGAAACTTTTTTATGAACACAGCTAAAATTAAGGTATGTGTGTGTGATAAATTATTATAACATGACTTGCATCTCACTGCACTTTTGTAGTGATAGTAGTAGAATAAATTTACAGACTTACAGATTTATTATTATAATTTTTTAAGTGAATGTGATTAGAGATTCATAAAGGATGATTACTTTGGCCAGAAAATTTTGGGCTTTTTCATATATTTTATTTTTATAATTTTATTTTATTGTGCATGTGCTGTTTGTTTCTAGAGGTTGTGCTCAAACCACAGCTGGTTGGAATTCCCTAATTATCATTGTTAGAAATATTAATGAGTGAAGTTGTGCTATAAATTGTGAAAATGGGAAACAGAATATGCAATTAAATTTAAGGATGCCGAGGCTGATTGTGAGTGGTTGAGAAAGAGCACCTCAACACCAGAAACTTGATCAAGTCCTTATTTTGTTTAAATAACACCACGATCAGGGTTTCCTTGCAGTACGTCCTTTCCTGTACTGAGGTTTTACTTTATAATACAAATGCTGTTAACAGAATAGCTTGTACGGATGTGGATTAAGCACTGTGTTGTGAAAGTAAAGCCTAAATTTGTACACACAAACACACACACACACACACACACACACACACTCACACTCACACACACTTTCTTACTGGTGTCAGGTTATTGTCATGTGGAGCACCCTAGTGTCTCACACACATATACGCTTTATGTACTTCCAAACTTACCTGTGTATAGCTCTAAAACTGACAACAACAGAAACACTGGCACACATACACACACTTTGTTTTTTGTTAGTTTGGCTTACATTCTCTAACTTGTATTATGTAATCAAAAACTGCATATAAAATCTGTAGAGTGGTGGTTCAGATTTACTGACAGGGTGACTGTGGTGATTAATTTGTGCTACATCATAAGCAAATTTCATGTTAAAGTCATTGCTGAAAATTTGTATTTTATAGAATAGTAATAATGCTAGTGTACAGACACAGATATCAGTCATCATATTGTACAAAAAAACCTGACACTTTCAAACCTGCTCTGAAGTATCGCAGAGGTGCACTGAAGGATCACTGTTCTGTTGAACCAGCAACACGGGCAGGAATTAGTGAGGAGTAAAAGCCTTTGGATGCATATTTACAACAAACTGCTCACCAGGCCAGCAACAACTAGTAATGAGTGGTTTTGGTGGCCACATCACTTTTTCTTTTTTCTTTTTTTTTTTTGGTCACTAAAATGAAATAAAAAAACAGAACTGCTGTGTATTATGTCTTAGAAATGAACTTAAAACCTTGAATAATATAACTTTGTTTTTTTGTTGTTGTTTAATTACATGGTAGAATTGAGAATAAAAATAAAAAAAATTAATAGAAGTAATAAATATTAGAGTAAGCACAGTGCCTTACTATGCCTTTTTTACCCACCTAAATGCACTTGCAGACTTTCTTGCTTTTCTGGTGTAACTGCTTGTTTGATCTTGACTGTATTTAAAACATATGTAATGCAACCAGCAAGGAACAATTCTTGGAAGCATTTCGCATGGTTTAACTGCAAAACTTTGGACACTATAATGTGGAATTATAAGGTAATGGTTTGATGCATCCGTTTCTCAATTTTTCCATGATTGTGCAGTTAAATGCATGATGCAGCATAGATTTGTGGGCTGAGCTGTTTTACCCGCTGTGCAGCCTCCAAAGCCATACACACACAATTGGTCAAAATGCATTTTTGCAATACGATGCAATTTTATTCAACCGAATGGATTGATCTGGAATTAATTTAGCTATGTCTTTCCTATTGCTTTTAGACTGAGTGCATCAACATTGCCAAGTGTATTTATCCCACCAAATTTAATATGGCTGTGTTGGAACTTGGCTGGTGCAACAATGTTGGATTACTTCAGGTTGGCTATACTGCTACACTGATAACCCTTATCAGTAATAGATATCTGGTGTTTGGGGGAAAAAAGAATCAATGCTGGCGTAGTGATCAGTCTATAGGAACAGTAAAGGAACGCTGTTGAAGGTCACACTGTGGCTGGTTGTGCGGCCAGGGCCCGGGGTGGTTATCGAGCACTGTGATATTCTTGCCTACTGGTCCTCAGCAGTGTTGAGCCATTCTCCATATGGTACAGGAGTTTGTTCACAGGGTGCTGCAGAGCTAGAAGTCCAATTTCTGTTCAGCTTGCTGTTAAAAATATTTTTTAAAAATATTAAAATTGTTATTATAATGATAATTGCAGAGTGTCAGTACTGTGCATTCTGACTATATTTTGTGTGTTATATTCACAGTGAGCATTACATGTATAAAAAAAATATGTGCACAATTTTTAATGCATCTGAAAATCCTAATTATGTGCAATTACACTACTAAAATGTATATTAATATAAATGTATATGCTGTTTATTCTATGTTGGCATGCAGGTGCTGGAGATGAATGTTTATATACTCATTCATGGATTTTTCTCTCCCGCTTTTCAGATGGAGTACTGGAGTCCTGTGGGGAAGCAAAGAGGTGGGAGCTAACCAGAGCAGGGGAGTCTCCGTCTTTGTGTGTGTGTGAGAGTGAGTGAGAGAAAGAGAGATGCTCTTCAGGTGGTGGTGTAGCAGCACAGAATGGTTTGTGGTGATACAGAGATGCAGGCCGTGCTGTGCTGTAGCATCAGTGCCTTGGACATACACCACACGTGTGTGTGTGTGTGTGTGTGTGTGTGTGTGTGTGTGTGTGTGTGTGTGAGTGTTGTCTTGCTTTAGCAGCATGTAAATATTGGAGTTACACCATGACAGATGTCTCCAGTATGCTCGTGCTGCTGAAGCAAGAAGTCACCAAGCGGCGCGAGATCTTTGTCCAGACTGCGGTGTGCTTGGCTGACTCGCCGATGCTGAAGTCCGTCAGTCGCCCATCCAGCTTGGTCAGCACTGATCACTGATCAAAGGTAAACATGGAGGGAAGGAGAGAGAGAGAGAGAAAAAAGTGATGTAATACATTTTTTTTGCTTTACAAAATTCCTGTTGTGTGTGTGTGTGTGTGTGTGCTTATAAAATTATCTTCATCTTGTTTATGTTGTGTAATGTATTTTGCTTATATTTCCCCATTAAAAGCTTCCTGAAAACCTCTTTGTTGTTTCCCCAAAGCATTGCTTTAAATACGTCGCCTTTTGTCACGTGCTCAGATTGCAACAGTGCATCATGACATGTTTCAGCACAACTTCACACTGTGCGGGTTTTCTCTTTCTTTCTGTTACATGAACGCTTTAAGATAGCTTAGTTACGACCTGGAAGTTTCACTGGTGTCTGATTAAACGGAACTTTCAGCTGGGTTGCCAACAAGTAATTACTCTGATGTGTAGATTGATTTTGATTTTCCCCATTCTTTTTAATCGAGTTCATGTGCTATGATGTTTGAGAACGAAGCCGCGTGAAAGAGCAAACTCGGGAAGGCACTTAAATGTGAGAGGTGGCAATTTCTTTTAAAATCACCAGACGCCTTTCCATGAATTACTTTCAAAATGCGTCCAAAATCTAAAAAAAAGTATTCGTATAAAACCAACAGCGCGGTGTTCATGTGTGGAGGGAAACGCGCTGCGATAAAAACGCAAAGTTTAGGAGGTGTGTGTGTGTGTGTGTGTATATATGTATATTAAAACAAAATGCAAAAACAGCCTACAAAACTTTTACAATCTTTCAAACACCAGCGCTGGTGGTGATTTTGTAAAATGTTTATCTAAAATTGTACGGACTTTTAATTATCCGTCTTTACAACATTTATTAATATAAGATTATTATTAGTAAGATAAATATTTCACAGAAAATAATTTCCCAGTGTGCTACGATCAGAGTCAGTGAGCAGGCCTAATTATCAATCCTTAATTTACAACCCAACGAATAGAAACGCAGGAGGTACCATCTGACGTGTCTGTTATTTTAGGTTTTAATTTTAGTTTTAGGTCTGTTATTTTCAGTTTTAATCTTTGACAGTTTGTGGTCACCGTTTCGTCCTGGAGGTGAAGTGAAAATTGGTCATGTTAAATTGAATGGGTTTTCTGTATTTACATTCATTTTCAACTGCATTTTTCAGTGAATGCAAGTATATCATAATCGTTATTATAATTAGTAAATACTCGCGTGAATTATTTATTTATTTATTTATTTTTAAATATCCGATTAAGTTATGGATTGCAGTCCTGCACCCTCGTTTCAAGAAAGTGTTCATTTATTCTACTGTTGTGCTTTTATTATTATTATTATTATTATTATTATTATTATTATTATTATTATTATTATTATTATTTCTGCGTCTTGCTTTTTATTCTAAAAGAAACGGGGTAATATTTAAAAAGCAGCGTGGTCAGTGTGAGTGGAGCTGAAGCCTCAGATAGACTGAACTGTTTCTACAGCTCTATAGCTACTGAAAGTAAACATGCGCTAAAAATATTCGACAATGCAAATAATCCCGGCATTATTATTACTGTTATTGTTAATAATCCCAGTTTTTTTTATTTTTTATTTTTTTTATTTTTTTTTTTATAAATATCCTTGTTAGCATGAACTCAAACAAACAACTTTCTGCCAACTTGTATCCATTATATATATATATATATATATATATATATATATATATATATATATATATATATATATATATATATATATATATATATATATATATATATATAATGTTTTTGTTTTGTTTTTTTAATTCAGATAGCTGGTCTTTTCAGATAGCTAGTCTTGATTTCTGGCGTGTTTTTGTTTTTGATACTGTCCATATCCACTGCATTTCGCGCATTAAATCTCCTCTGACACGAGCCTGTACAACCGCCCGAGTGATGTGCTTTAAATGATTTCATGTGCTTTCAAGTTTCAAGTTGAATAATATACTGGGAGCTGCATGAACATCAAGATTATGGCTATTTACATTTTCGTTTAGAACATCAAACATTTTAATTATACATTTATTACAAACTTTTTTTCTTCTTCTTCAAACAGACTGTAGCCTATTTTTCACATAGACTATATGTTTACTGTACTGCTCGGTGATGTGTGTTATGTAAGCATAGCTTCTTGAGTTTTAGATCAGGGCAGATTTATTATAGATTGTTAACTAATTGTTCAGTTGTTACCTGCCAGCTTGCACACTGGCTGTGATGCGGAGGAAAATAAACATAAAATATATCTGTATTTTTTATTGCTTCCTTTTCGTTTTGTCATACGGAATGGTGATGTGTGTAATCAATCATGGTCTTAATCAAATCTGCAGCAGTTTTTAAAAATATCTTGATAAAAAAATAATATAAAAACAATAAAAATATTACTTTTATAACTTAATAATTAGTTATTTTGAACAATCAGTGACACGCTGCGCAAAATAACAGCGCAAAGCAAATGTGAATCAGCTCCTGAATTCAGCTGAACCTAAATAATCATTGAAAGAGTTGATTAAACTTTGTTAGTGTCCATTTACTACATTGTTTTTTTTTAACCGTTTTGCATATGAATCGTCATTTCTGTGTATTTTATTGTGGGACTTTGTGAAAATGCAGCACGGGATGAACATGGAAGTGTGAGCGCCTTATAATGCACAGTCAGCTCGAAGTGCTGTAAGACCCCTGATCATCAGGAAGGAGAAGGACGTGGGTTTTTAAATCGTTACGATATTTATGTTTGTGTGTTTGTCTTTTTCTTTTGTTAAACAATAATAATGAATGAGCTCGCATGGCTCTGTCCCAGTGTTCCCTCACACAGCTGGGTGACGCGCTCATTCACTGGTATTCAGTCTTCAATTCATCTGGCGTTATATAACATTTATTTTTATAAACGAGGCTGTAGAGGTGGGGGCACAACTAATGTCACTTTTCATGCAGAAATTGCCTGGCAACAGTCGGCTAAATTTATACTTCGTGTGTGCATGACTTGATCGGTGAACTGATGGGAGCGGTGACGTCACGGCGCTTATTTTCCTGGAGGATTTGACTTCGGATTTCAGTTTAGAAGAAACAAAAAGTAGGATTCTCCCGCAGCACAACATTTTGTTATAGGCCAATATAAAACAGGTTATTTAAAGCGCCATCTATGCCAACGGGTGTATGGGGTCAACCCCAAATATATGCTTAATGGTGCAGAAATACCTCAAAGTTAAAAAACAAACAAACAAAAAAACATTTTAATTCTTACGATTATATGCATCAACGTGGTCGTTTTGTCAAAGCGTATGTTGTTATCGACAGCCAAACCTACAGGCCTTTAAAGCACGTTTGTGCAATTGGTTCTTACAGAAGTGATAATCCCCATAAAGAATAACAAACTTGGCTTAATGTTCTTCTCGACTCACCACAGCATTACATCATATTTAGGCAGATATTTTATCGCAAAATAGATTAAATATGATGTGTCCATCTGTCCACGGGTACAATGTGCGTACAAATGCCTACACGCGTAACATTAAACTATGAGTTCCCTTATTTTATTTTACATGTATATAAAATACACCACTAATAATAATTAAAAAAAAAAAATCCAGTATGGTCAGGAAAAATAAAAATAATTTAGGCTAGAGGAAATGCTGAGGGAGCGGTGTGTGGTGGAGGGAGCGGTGTGTGGTGGAGGGGGAGGCTGTGGGGGATCCCCGTGTTACAGCCCAGTGACTTTCATTGAGAGAAACATGTCTGGTTTTAATTCTTTGAATGAGGTTTGGAAAGTAGGTTTTAGTAAACCTCAACACATTGCTCTACTTAATTCTAACCAAGCAAGTCATTTGATAACCAGTATCTTAGTTTGAGTCTTAACCAAATCTAAAACCACCATCCACAATCATTTCTCAGTTAACTGAAATAACTAGTATTTCTTTCCAAACGGTCCACTTTAATTAGAACACAAGCTGACTGTGCATTTAGCGATTAAAAATAACAAACAGCAACAACAACAAAAACTGCAATTACAAATTCAGCAATGCACACAAAAACGCAGGTGAAATACTTAGGCTTATATTTCAGTTACATTCTGTGGTAATAAGCGTAAAGATGTGTTTAAACGCATCCGTGCACCTCAGCCTCAGACGGCAAATGAGAAAAGTCCACCGGGTGAAAATCAGCTGATAAACTCTGACGTGGTGTCGATGAGCTCAGTAATGCAGTTCCTGCAGAGCTCAGTGAGGAGCGCGCACACTCCCGCCACCTCCTGCCAGCAAAGCGCGAGCCACCGCAGCATTTCTGCAGGAGCGGGCACGGAGACGCCGGCAAGCGCGGATACCGCTTTAGCGGAGAGACTCGCGGCGAAACAGTCTGAGGGGAGAAAGTTCAGTACGCACAGGCACGCGCATACCAGCAAGGAGAAACTCCACAGGCTACGGGAGAGACGCGGGGGGGCAATTCGAGCCGCCGGCGACCGGAGAGCGCCGCCCTCGTGCGGAGCGCGCAGCGCGTCCACGTCTCCCAGACGCACACGGTCCCACTCGTGCACGTCGAAGCTTGGCACGAGCGCACCAACGTCCACGTCCTTGCGCGTGGGCAGCGGCGTCTCGCGAATGGCGCGCACTTTCTCGCGGAAGTCCTGCATGGACTGCAAGAAGGTGAGCGGGTCGGAGAGCGAGCGAAATGACTCGGCGAGGCGCAGTGCGCGCTGCTGTTCCTCGAGCGCCGAGCGGAGCTGATTGATCTCCGGGTCGAAGGTTTGCATGACCGCGAGCTTTAGGGTTTCAAAGTCCGAGAGGATCTCCCCGCGCTTGTGTTCGAGCGCGCGGAGCAGCTTGTCGAAATACTCCGCGACCCGATCCAAGTCTCGCGAGGCCATCTGCAGCGCTTTTTTCTTCGCCCCTTCGAGCGCTTCCAGACAGGAGAGCACCTCTGCGCCTTTCCAGCTCTCCACGGCACGAAACAGCTCCTCGAAGGCGACCTTCTCTCGCTCGTACGCCTCCTCTAGCGCGCAGAACTTGTGCCCTTTGTGTTCTCCTGTAGTGGCGCAAAAGCCGCAGATGAGCTTCAGGTCCGTGGCACAGAAGATGTTCAGGGGTTGCCCGTTGTGAGCGCGACACTGAGACATTCTTGGGCTCGCACGGATCTTGTTGTACTTCTCCACGATGCTGCGCAGGGAATAGTTAACTTGCAGGCTTGAAATGCCGTTGTGCGCGGTCTCCTTTCGGCACGTCGGACATCTGAACGGAGGTCTCCACACTGGGCTTCGGTTATCCTCTAGGATGCCTTCCAGGCACTTCCTGCAGAAACTGTGTGAACACGGCAGCACATGTGGGTCCTCGAAGAGACAGCAGCATATCGGGCATGTCAGGTCCTCCTCCAGCAGATCCATCGCGGGCTGGAATGAAAGATTAAATCAACATGAAAGCGGGTCAGCGAGTGTAAAACAGATCAAATCGATGTCACTCATTAGTCACTAATATACATCGTACTCAGATAGCTGATTCAGAGTTGACCTACGGCATATCACATATTCTTTGAATTCCGGCTAATATTAAACAAACAACAAACAAACAAAAAAAAAAGATGCCACAAATGATTTGATTGTGTCACTAAAGTTGATTCTCTGTGCAGAATGTCTGGCTGTGAGAAAAAAAAAAAAGATTGAGGAACTTAACTATGTAACAGCTGAGTAAGGTTCACGTCGAGTGCATGGTTTATCAATTATTCTTTCCTGAACTACATCTAGTTATAGTGCGCAAAATAGACCGCCTAATCGTCTCCAGTGACGCTACTACATGCACAGCGCGTAATGACTACAGGAACGCTGTTCTCTCCGGTCACAAGTCCACTGCGCCTTGACAATTAGCCTGGGAATATCCAAGAAACCGCTCATCCTGTCGGTTGTCTCCCCAGGATTTCGTTTCAGGACTCTCAGAGAGAGAGAGAGAGAGAGAAAGAGAGAGAGAAAGAGAGAGAAAGAGAGCTGCCGATAAGGTAGCAACTGATGACTGTTATGGAGGAAAACGTCAGCAACTGGACCAAAACACTCACACACGCGCGCGCGTACACTGAGCTCAGTTGCTTTTACTGCAGTACGCGACGCAATCGTGGCGCTTGTTGCTGTGCAGACTTTGCTCTTTCCAACTGAGGAAACTTTAACCGTTTCAGGTCTAGACACTAAAATCCAGAGTGTTTAATCATGCATTCACTGGATGAAGAAATGTATAAACACTAGTATGGACATAGAGGTTGTATTTCGAGGTAGTTATAGTAATAGTTTATGTTATAATAATCAGGCGCAGTGGCATCACCTCCACTGAAAACGTTTTATCCCCCTCTCTGCAGCATTAAACATTAAACACAGAGGATTCCTTCTTTTCTGGTTGGGGTGGGGGGTGGGGGGCTGTTGCTATGCAAAAACATCACAAAGTGAGAAATAATCCTCCACTCACCCCCGGCCTCATTAATCAGCATTTCTACACGTGCGGTGCTATACGCAGTGTTAAGTTTTAATCCACCTAAGCGCACATAAAGTATCTGGTGCGCGTTCATAATCCTAGGGAGTAATCATCTCGGTTATTTATTTCTACTACTGCTGCATCATGGTAACTACAGAGCCATCAAGTGCTACAAACAGCTGAGCGCGAGCGCGCGTCACTCTCCATCGCGCCATGTGTCAGAAGCCCGCGCGGCGTCGATATCCGTCCAATAGCCGGCGTGTCACGTGTGAAAATATTTTGACCTCGTTATTTTTCTTCCCCCTGTTTCCATGCCGCCAGTGAGAGCTCGCGTGCGGTCGGAGCGGAGGGGGCGCTCCTCTGATTGGCCGAAACGCAGAGGAACTCTGACGGTCGATACCGCGTTAGCCGCTAGAGGGCAGTGCAGCGCTGCAGCCACAACCGTCTCCACACACATTCCCCCCTATTTTTTTTCTTTCTTAAAGGCTTCAGTGACGCGTCTAATAACACTTCCGGTTTAGTTTTTTTTTTCTCCAGTAACGTTAAAGGTGATATGGCCGCAATGTTTACATGCTGTCTGGGCTACTGTTGTGGTGATGGAGGATCCGATCATAAACCTCTTAAAGAAATGCCCACCGTTCAGCTCGACACGCACCACATGGGTACGAACAATTAACCGGTTACCGGCTATAATAACGAATAAAAATAAATAATAAACGATTTAGCTTCAACACTGTGACCCTCAGACAGCGTGATCCAGCTGTTGGGCAGAGTTCCTGTAGCCATCTTGCGCTTTAAGTGTTTGGGTGATAATGGAGTAGGAAAGTGACTGTTGCTTTAACTCCTCTATTAAAGTGTCTTTTCTGCTTGCTTTAGCTGGTAGTCATAGCTTGCTAACAACTGTTTGCTACTCTGTTTCGAAGTTGCCTTAGAAACCTTAACCAGTCCTTCTGTAAAACTAAGCCAATACACGCAAAACGGTACATCCAGCTCCCGGTGTCGTGGTTGTTATGAAATACATACCGAGTGAGTGAGAGAGAGAGAGCAGGGTGGTGGTGATGTGTGAGCGCGGTGTGTTGCTCCTGCAGGCGCGGATGTGGTGGTGGTGAAGAGCGGGAGGCGGATCTGTGGGAGCGGAGCATGTCTCGCCAACGCCCCTCTCCACCAGAACAAGAGCTACTTCGAGTTCAAGGTCCAGTCCACGGGTGAGTAAGCAGGGACACGGGGATGAAACAGTTACGTAAGATGGCGTTAGTGATCAGAATAGGGTGTAACTGTACACTCCGGTCACGATTCGATTCAATTATGTTCTTGGAATATTTTGAACAAAATGTTAATGGGGAAAAAAAAAATAATTATGACTGGAAAGACTCCCTTTTTAATTTTTATTTCTGAATCACAAACAATGCAAAACAATGTGTATTTTTTTTCTCTGTTTAAAACTAAATCATAATCCAAAGCATCGAAGTAAATCCCAGTCCTAGAAGTAAGTGAAAGACTGATCTCCAGTTACCGGAAGCGTTTGGTTGCAGTTATTGCTGTTAAAGGTGGAACAACAAGATTTTAAGTTTAAGGGGGCAATTCGTTTCTCACATTGGTGATAGATGTTGAGCTTTTTTTGCTTCAATTAAAAAAAAAAAAAAAAAACTATTGTGTTTACTCAGGTTGCCTTTGTTTTATGTTGTATTTCGTTTGAAGATCTAAAACTATTTAGTATGAGATATACACAAAAACAGATGACATCACGATGGGGCAAATTTTTCACAGCTATCTATCTATGAATAAAATAAATGGAAGAAAATTAGTTGGGAATTAGGAAATTTTTTTTCAAACTGAACTACCATTCCGCGCATTTATAGGTTTTCGTAACAAGTATTTTGTGCTATTCTGTGTACTTTATCACTGCGACCTTGCAAGGAAATTCTTCCAGCTGTAAACTATGGTATTCATAGTAGTAGTTATATCATATACTTTATGTCAAAAAATGATTTATGACCCCCCCTGTCATATGATTTATGACCCCTCATGTCATCCTGATTGACAGTTCAGCCCAACTTGTAAGTTATGACCCCACCAGTCTTCTGTCTGTGTGTATGTATGCGCATGCATGTGTGTGTGTGTGTGTGTATGTGGGTTAATGGTTTTTACACCCCCCGCTATGTGCATGTTGAAAAGCTAATGATTAAATAAATAGCTGTGGATAAAACATAGAAGAGGCTCCGTAACACCCACACGGCGTCTGATCCACGAGTTTCCCAAACCCTTAGAAGGACGATGTGTATTTCACCAAGAATACGTGTTGAAATGAGTGGTGTCGGCTTTGGTGTCAGTGGGGGAAAACGGTGTTATCAAAAACCGAAGACCACCCCTTAAACCCTCCCCACGAACGTTTCGTGTGTGTGTGTTTCACGAAAGTATTATATGTTAATGGGGGTTTTACACCCCTACTATATGTGCGCGTCCTGAGGACTGATGTTTAAACATTGATTAAATAACCCCGACCTTGCCTGTATCCTGTCTGTGTGTGTGTGTGTGTGTGTGTGTGTGTGTGTGTGTGTGTGTGTCTGTGTGTGTGTGTGTGTGTGTGTGTGTTTCACGACGCATTATATGATAATGAGATGAGTTTTACACACATGCTATGTGTGTTGTGACCTGAGAAAACCGATGTTTTTATGAAAACGTGGTCGGATCAATGTTTTTGTTAATTTGTTTGTAAAAGTGTTTCATGAAATGGACAAACTGGTGTTTGTGAAACTGTTGAAACATTTGTTGATTACGTTGTTGAGAAAAACTCTTGTTCACTTTACTGAACTGAAATCCCCAAACATTTAAAAACCATGTGATTTATTCTTTGTGGAATCGAATCTGAATATCCTGTCATGGTACACATTTAACGAGGAATATGCTGCGTTCATTCTTAACTCATTTTAGCCAATAATACTTTTTATACAATCATCACATTCAGTAATACAGACAACTGGGGTGAATTGAATACATGGTCATCTGGGTAAAATGAATGTGTTGATGGTGAACTCGAGGGCGTTTTCTGTTTTTACTCTTCTTAGACGATCGTCAGATAGCATGTGGTAATGGGCCCGAGCTCGGCAGCCCCGCGGTGCCTGCGGCTCAGACACGGCATCAGCATGTATTATCCGGGGGCCGAGTGTGGCCCACGGCTCGCTCTGACACGTGTGTTTTTGTTACGGCGGTAAAGTACTGGGGGGCCGATTCTTGTTCACCATAACTAACCCGGATCTGGCTTTAGAGTCTGGGCCACTTCTGGCGATGACTCGGCTTGGTTCAATCAGATGCCCTAATATTTATAACAGTAGCAAATATATTTAGATATAATGCAGCATATTCTTTTATATGCTTTTATTTATTATAAAAACATAGCTAAATTATAAAAAACTGCATTATATCTAAATATATTTGCTACTGTTATAAATATTAGGGCATCTGATTGAACCAAGCCGAGTCATCGCCAGAAGTGGCCCAGACTCTAAAGCCAGATCCGGGTTAGTTATGGTGAACAAGAATCGGCCCCCCAGTACTTTACCGCCGTAACAAAAACACACGTGTCAGAGCGAGCCGTGGGCCACACTCGGCCCCCGGATAATACATGCTGATGCCGTGTCTGAGCCGCAGGCACCGCGGGGCTGCTGAGCTCGGGCCCATTACCACATGCTATCTGACGATCGTCTAAGAAGAGTAAAAACAGAAAACGCCCTCGAGTTCACCATCAACACATTCAATTTACCCAGATGACCATGTATTCAATTCACCCCAGTTATCTGTATTACTGAATGTGATGATTGTATAAAAAGTATTATTGGCTAAAATGAGTTAAGAATGAACGCAGCATATTCCTCGTTAAATGTGTACCATGACAGGATATTCAGATTCGATTCCACAAAGAATAAATCACATGGTTTTTAAATGTTTGGGGATTTCAGTTCAGTAAAGTGAACAAGAGTTTTTCTCAACAACGTAATCAACAAATGTTTCAACAGTTTCACAAACACCAGTTTGTCCATTTCATGAAACACTTTTACAAACAAATTAACAAAAACATTGATCCGACCACGTTTTCATAAAAACATCGGTTTTCTCAGGTCACAACACACATAGCATGTGTGTAAAACTCATCTCATTATCATATAATACTTTCGTGAAACACACACACACACACACACACACACACACACACACAGACAGTCAGGATGCAGGAAAGGTCAAGATTATTTAATCAGAGTTTAAACAAAAGTTTTCAGAACGTACACATGTAGATGACTAAAATTTTTAATTTAATCTTTTTTGCATGTTTTGTGTTCTCATATTTTGATCATGTTGTTATCTGTATTATTGAGTGTAATGTGTGTATAATAAAGTATTATTGGCTAAAGTTAGTTAAGAATGACAGGATATTCAGATGGTTTTTAAATGTTTGGGGATTTCAGTTCAGTAAAAGAGAACAAGAGTTTTTCTCAACAACATAATCAACAAAATGTTTCAGCAGTTTCACAAACATCAGTCTGTTCATTTCATGAAACACTTTTACAAACAAATTAACAAAAACATTGATCCGACCACGTTTTCATAAAAACAACGGTTTTCTCAGGTCACAACACACATAGCATGTGTGTAAAACTCATCTCATTATCATATAATGCGTCGTGAAACACACACACACGCGCACACACACACAGACACACGCACACACACACACACACACACACACACACAGAGACAGGATACAGGCAAGGTCGGGGTTATTTAATCAATGTTTAAACATCAGTCCTCAGGACGCGCACATATAGTAGGGGTGTAAAACCCCCATTAACACATAATACTTTAGTGAAACACACACACACACGAAACGTTCGTGGGGAGGGTTTAAGGGGTGGTCTTCGGTTTTTGATAACACCCCTGTTTTCCCCCACTGACACAAAAGCCGACACCACTCATTTCAACACGAATTCTTGGTGAAATACACATCGTCCTTCTAAGGGTTTGGGAAACTCGTGGATCAGACGCCGTGTGGGTGTTACGGAGCCTCTTCTATGTTTTATCCACAGCTATTTATTTAATCATTAGCTTTTCAACATGCACATAGCGGGGGGTGTAAAAACCATTAACCCACACACACACACACGTATGTACGCGCACAAGCGCGCACGCACGCACGCACACACACACGCATGCGCATACATACACACAGACAGAAGACTGGTGGGGTCATAACTTACAAGTTGGGCTGAGCTGTCAATCAGGATGACATGAGGGGTCATAAATCATATGACAGGGGGGTCATAAATCATTTTTTGACATAAAGTATATGATATAACTACTCATAGTGTAAATTTAGTCTTCCCCCTGGAATTTTCACTCACAACAGTCTGTGGAGTTTACACAGAATGGTGCAAACAAACAAACAAACGTCCAGTGAGCAGCAGTTCTGCATGTGGAAACACCTTGTTGTTGAGAGAGTTCAGAGGAGAATGACTATACTGGTTTGAGCTGACAGGAAGGCTACAGTAACTCAAATAGCCACTCTTTACAAACGTGGTATGCAAAAAAGCATCTTAGAATGAACCTTGAGGCAAATGAGCTCAAGCCCCACTCCGCTCAGTCAAGAACAGGAATCTGAGGCTACAGTGCGCTCAGGGTCACCACAACTCTTGTACTGTTAACCGTTCAACTTTTCATGGGCTTTTAGAGTATTGTCAAATGATGGAAATATTTCCTGTGCTGTGGTCAGTATGTAAAGTTGTCAGTTTACCAGAAGTGTAAACAATGAGTGACTGTCAGATTTAGCTGTCAATCAACGTATTAAACACTCCGCTTATGAACATGGAGGAAACTTCTAAGACTGTCAGAACAGACCTGTTTAAAGAATGATAGACCTCCAATCTTTAAATGCTATATTTAGCCTCTGCTTTCACTTCTGTTGGGTTGAGTGGAGTTAAAAGTGCACTGTAATCAGCCACTGGAGGGCTTCAGACACATTTTACCTTCACTTTTCAATCTCTGATATGCTGCCCACCATCTATACAGACTATAGTTACAACAGTGCACGCTAATTATAAAGAACATCAGGAGGATGTACACAGCAAAATAGTCTGAAAATTGAGCAAGATGATTGTGTGAATTACAAACAACATGTGCAAAGGTAGCAGTAATAAAATAGATCAAGACCAAGCTAGGCCACAATTGAGTGCAGTACAGCAATCTGAAGTGACCTACATTGATTTATGATGCTGTTAATGTTATGCTCAGTTGTTGCCTATTAGGGTGTGTTTGCTTGATTGTGCCCAGCAACGGTCAGTTAAAAGCAGTCTGGAAAACTACGCTGCAATTTTTTTTTTTTGGATACTTATGTGCATGTATAACATTTGTAGTAAATAAAGCCATGTAAAATGTACAAAAGTGTGCAAATTAGGACTGAAAATGCTGTTTGATGTTGCTTGTGTAGGTGTGTGGGGTGTCGGGGTGGCCACACAGAAGGTGAATCTAAACCAGATACCTTTGGGTCAAGACAGTCACAGTTTGGTGCTTAGGCACGATGGATCTGTATATCACAACAATGAAGAGAAGAACTGCCTGCCAGCTAACAGTTTGCCTCAGGAGGGAGATGTTGTGGTAAGAATATGGCAATTTTGCAACAGCATATTTTGTCTGTTTAGGGGGAAAAAATGTGGAGTGTACATATTTGAAGTGTCATTCCAAAACACAGTATATCAATTTTTGGCTATCTTTAGTAACAAAGGTTATTTTATTATTATTATTTTTTTAATTAGACTTGCTGAACAATTATTCAATATTTGTTTAAATGTATTTCAAGACCCCACCTCTCCCCACCGTTACAAGTTACTTTCACATTTTCTCTCACACAACTGTGTTTTATTTGATCCTTACATGCATGGCTGCTCTGAAATAAAAAAACAAAATAAGGTGTAGCTAATCACCTTCTCAATGGCACACAAAGCCATTTGACTTTCAACTGTGATCAGCTGTGGTCATTTTGATTAGCTCAGCATGAAAAGAACTTTCCTGGAGCATTTTGTAGTGCAACTGAAGCAAACAATCACCTATGGGTGGCAAATGGATGGAGCAAAATACCGTCAAATTCTTGAGGAAAATCTGCTGACCTCTGCCAGAAAGTTGTCAATGGGAAGAAGGTTTACTTTCCAACATGACAATGACCCAAAGTACACAGCAAATCTGACAACACAGTGGTTGAAGGAGAAAAAGGTGAATTTCCTTGCATGGCCTAGTCAGAGCCCAGACTTAAACCCCATTGAAAATCTGTGGAATGACTTGAAGACTGCAGTCCACAAACGGTCACCATCAAATTTAACTGAACTTGAGCAGTTCTGCAAAGAAAAGTGGGCAAATAGAGTTAGTAAAGACATATCCCAAAAGACTAAAGGCTGTAATTTAAGGCAAATTAAAGCAAGGGGGTGATCCTTTTTCCAACTCGGTGCTTCTGTTTTTTAATTTTTATTCTGACATGTTGGTGTTATATCTTTCACTTGGATGTTATAAGTTGCACTGAGTAAATACATGTAACGAATCAATCATTACTAGCGTTATTCTTTTCCACCAGAATAATGTAATGGATCAACTTTAAACATGAAAAAACGAAACAGAAGCGCACGCTTGGATTCAACGCACCTTTTTAAAGGAGACGAGTTTTAAAGCGTGCCCGCATTATCTACCAGAATGTGAAGTAACTCGGATGAATCTGCAACGTTTAAAAATATTCTCCACCAGTTACAATTTATGTAACGAATTAAAAGATGTTTAACAGGTTTAAATTTATTCTCCAATTTATATAAGGAATATATACGCTATATACGAAAATATATATATTTTCACGCTCGAATGGCGTGAAATATATCTGTATATCTAATCAACGCGTGTTGTGACCAGTTATAAATATACATCAGCCATGAAAGGGAATTCATGTATGCGCACATATACATATAGATAATTAACTACAACGGATTATAATTAATTATGAATATGTATGTGGTCTAGATCAGCTTTTAGGATTAGCTGTAGTCTAGTTTGGAATTATGAACTCTAAAGAGGGAGTTTATCCTTCTGGCCAGGAAGGATTAACCAAAGAATTTTGTTATTAAAAATTAGAGCGGGTAGCGAGATCGCAGCATTTAAGGGACTCATCACGTGACAAAACAGAGACAAATCAAGTGTGGGATAATAGATTTTAATAACTAGATGTAACTATGGATACACACGACTAACTCTAAGCAAAACATACATATGTACATCTATATACAAGGAAAGAAAAGGCATAGATAGAAAGTAATGAAATAAAAGGGAATGGCAGACAAAAACACAATTAATTAGCCTTTTTCAAAACCAGCAACGAACTTAAATCTAAGTTAAGATATAGATCCATTAACTATACTTGCATGGCTTCGGTTTGAAAGTTCGCGCGAGGTCATGTAGAGTTCGCTGGTTCGTCGTGCCGTTTGAAAAAGGCGTCGGCAGTGAGGCGGTTGCATCCTTTGTCCGGGAGAGAGAGATCCTGGCTTCCTCTTCCCGGGGCATGTGGCCCCGGGGGAGAGAGAAACCAGAAGAGTGTCAAGTTGAAGTGAAGAGGAGAGTGAAGAGAGTGACTGAAGAGAGACGAGTTTCAAAGCGTGGTGTTGTTTTAAAGACAACACCAACACACATGCCTCTTTGGGCTATGGGCCAATCAGGAAGTTGGATTTGTTGGCGGGATGAACTCTCTTTGTCTGGTCTCAGACCCGAATTTGCATGTCCAGGGAGGAGCCGGTTTAAACCGTATTATATATGAAATTACGAGAAAGCATGAAATAATGTATCCCATTGCAATATGATATGCATAATCAATCAGGGTATCGCAAGACGATTAACCTCATACCAAATTCGATGGACTTGTAACGAATATTACAAGTAAAACATGGTTACAGACATTTAAAATAATGTCCTAAGTTAAACTATCTAAAATCATTATAGTTATGTTATCTAGACACATAACACATGCATATATGAATACATTATAACTATCTAGAAATATGATTATGTTACATTCAAGAGACTTTCTTACATTGTGTGTGTGCACGGGTGTATGCTTTGTGAGTGTGTGTGTGTGTTTGCAAGAGTCTTTTACATTCCAAAGGGGCATCTAATGAAGAGGTTAGATAAGGATTCACAGCTCAAGGAGACAGAGAAATTTCATTGCTAAACCCAGGCTGATTCGGAAATCAGTTTGATACGTTCAGACGTTACATACAGCTGGATAAAACAAAAACAACAAAATGTGATTATTTTAAAGGGGGTGATCATTTTCTATACCCACTGTATATGCAATATGATAATGCTATAAGTGTATACAATCAATTTAAATTATATATAATATAATAATTATACAGTTGCAATGAAAATTATTCAACACCCATTGCAAATCAGGTTTATTGTCAACATTTACAGACTTTCAGCTGTTTGCAATGAACAAATCAGACAAAAGCAATTGAAATAGTTCAACACAATGAATGCTTGGATTGTGAGAAGTCATTATAAGTTGCATTTTCAGTTGAATTTGGGGAAACCACTTGAAGCATTCGTTGTTTTGAACTATTTCAATTGCTTTTGTTTGATTTGTTCATTGCAAACAGCTGAAAGTCTGTAAATTTTGACAATAAACCTGATTTGCAATGGAGGTTGAATAATTTTCAATGCAACTGTATACAATTATATATAATATTATATATAGTTTAATGTCCTTTTGAGGAAAAGAAAGCATTCTCTGTGATCTGTGTTGCCCTAAAACTTTTCGTAACTTTTTGAATTATTAAAATCATTCAGTTATCACAAGCCCTTGTGATATGCATATCGCAATATGTACATTTGCAATATTTTGATAATTTCGATATATTGTGCAGCCCTAGTTCCAGTAACCATTCAGCCTTCATGTTCATATAACTGCAAAGGTTTTAAATTTAATGTCAACCTGGTTTTACAGTATGCTGACAGAGCTGAGGTGGAACAGGGTATGAAGGTATAAAGCTCTCAGGCCTAGAGATTTCATTCTGCTGAGATAACGTGTATCACACTATATTAAAGAAACAGATATGGCAGAGAACATGTTTTTGGAAGAAATTCATTTAATCCCTTAAACAAACAAATTGGCTTGTAATGCGACCAGCACAACAAAGACCTGTATAGATTTACCATTTGTTTACTTAGCTAAAACCATTGCTACGGTCATGATCTCAATCCCTATGTCATGCTTGGAAAAGATATATCTGTAAATAGACCCTCATGAAGAAGTCATTAAATTAGCAATGTAGTATTTAATGCTTATCTGATCACTGGCTGTTTAATGTTGCGTTAAAGCTGATGGTAGAAAACACAGCAGCTTAAGTTTTCCCAAGTATTCCATAAACTAATTCTGATGTTACGGTACGTTTGCATGTTTTTCAGGGATTAACCTATGACCATGTGGACCTGAACCTGTATCTGAATGGGAAAAACATGCAGTGCCCAGCCTCAGGCATTCGAGGGACTGTGTTCCCTGTAGTTTACGGTTAGTTATATATATATTTTTTCCTTTTTTTCTTTATTTAACTAGTCTAGCCTACTGACAAAAACACATTCCTATCTCTAGTTGTGGTCTGGCAGAAGAGGTACAGATAGGACAGAAATGCTAATGTATCATAGCAGGTAAAATAGTGACATATAAAAGATTCAGGGGTAAATTCATTGAAAGCGTACATAGAAGTTGATGTGCTAAATCAGAGTGTATTTTGGAGCCATAGGCAGATACCAGAAAGTAAACAATGATCAGAAGAATGTACTTTGTGAACAATGATCAGAATTGAAATGTACTTTTATTTATCCACAAAAACTTTTATCCAAAGTGATGTTCTTTTAAGATACAGTGCAAACACATGTTAAAGCAGTTTTACCCAAGGGCACATCAATGGCTTTCTGACGTTACTGAGCCTCCCACTGCCCAGGTTATGACTGAAAGTTGTGTTTGATTCTCTGTGTTGCAGTGGATGACAGTGCTATCTTAGACTGCCAGTTCAGTGACTTCTACCACACTCCTCCTCAAGACTTTGAGAAGATCCTGTTTGAACAGCAGATCTTTTGAGCAGTCTCCTTCACATGCTCTTGCAGAGAAACCGTCCTCAGGGCAGTGGTGATGGTGGAAACGGTGTTGCACTGCTCTGTTGTATTGTTTATGCCTTCTCTGTTGCTCCTGCCATAGTCCATACGAAACAAGCCAGGTGTTTGTATGTGAAAAGAAATCTTGAACCATCTCAAAAAGTGCACACACAGTCAGCCATAAACTTGAATGTCAAATTAATTAATTGTTTTTTTTAATGTAGGCTGTATTATAATTTGACCTTCATTATTTGGTATGTGGCTGCTGTAGTGTTGGTGTGTCACAGTTGCAGTCTCTGGGGTTCGACCCTAAACTCCGGTTATTGTCTATTTGGAGTTTTGCATGTTCTCCCAGAGGTTCTCCTGTGGACTCTCTGGTTTCTCTAAATTGTCCATATGTGTTCCATCCAAGGTATATTGATGAGCTGCTCTCAGTGTTCCCCAGATAGGCTCCAGACCCACTGCAACCTAGACCAGGATTAAGCAGTAACTGAAGACGAATGAATGACAGAATGAATTATTTCCTCATTTTTGTGTAATTTAATATACCCAGGACAGGAATGTTTATTTATTTTTTTTTATATATTTTTGCAAAATGTTACATTAACTAACACTATAGTAAGTAAAGAGAAATATACATGTCCTCTGGTGTAAAAAAAAAAAAAAAAAAAAAAAAAATGACTGATGTCTTGTTGGTTTGCACTATTTATGCATAATCAAAGAAAACAACCAAATTATGTATTGTCACAATTACAAATAAAAATGAACTCTGTGTATGGAAATGTGTACAAAGTTTTGTATAGATTCAATCAAACTTCTGTAAATGTTAGTATTTGAAATGATATAACGGTATAGCTTAATGATCATATAAGGTAATGATTATTGTCTTTACATTTCTTATATAACTCATGAGATAAAGAGTCAAATAGTTTTGTAGGCTGTTACAGGCTTATACTCTTCCAGTTGTGATGGCTGAGAATCTGAAGCAATTAAAGTCTGAAGTAAAAATGACCAGCAGACAAGTGTGATTATCAGTACATTAGTTCACCTTTCTTTCTATGCAATGCTTCTGTTTCTTATTCCTTTGCTGGGTCAAATAAATGATGCAGTTGCTCCCCTTAGGAACTACAATGATCAGCCATAACATTAAAACCAAGGACATTTGATTATCTTTTTACAGTGGCAACTCTCAAGAGGTGGGATATATTAGGCAACAAGTGAACAGTCAGTTCTCAAAGTTGATGTGTTGGAAGCAAGAAAAATGGGCAAGCGTAAGGATCTCAGTGACTTTGACAAGGGCCAAGTTGTGATGGCTAGACAGTCAGAGCATCTCCAGAATGGCAGGTCTTGTGGGGTGTTCTGGGTATGCACTGGTTAGTACCTACCAAAAGTTGTACAAAGAAAGACAACTGGTGACCCGGCGACAGGGTCAAGGGTGCCCAAGGCTCACTGATGTGCTGGGGGAGCGAAGGCTAGCCCATCTGGTCCGATCCCACAGAGGAGCAGCTGTAGCACAAATTGCTGAAAAAGTTGCTGGCTATGACAGAAAAGTGTCAGAACACAGTACATTGCAGCTTGCTGTGTATGGGGCAGCGTAGCCACAGACAGGTCAGAGTACCCATGCTGATCCCTGCCTACCACTGAAAGCACCTACAATGGGCACATGAGCATCAGAACTGGACCATGGAGCAATGGAAGAAGGTGGTCTGGTCTGATTAATCATGTTTTCTTTTACATCATGTGAAAGGCTGGGTGCGTGTGCATTGCTTACCTGGGGAAGAGATGGCACCAGGATACACTATGGGAAGAAGGCAAGCCGGCAGAGGCAGTGTGATGCTCTGGGCAATGTTCTGCTGGGAAACCTTGGGTCCTGGCATTCATGTAGATGTTACTTTGACACGTACCACCTACCTAAACATTGTTGCAGACCAAGTACACCCCTTCATGGCAACAGTATTCCCTAATGGCAGTGGCCTCTTTCAGCAGGATAATGCGCCCTGCCACACTGCAAAAAATTGATCAGGAACATGATAGAGTTCAAGGTGTTGACTTGGCCTCCAAATTCCCCAGATCTCAGTCCAATTAAGCATCTGTGGGATGTGCTGGACAGACCAGACAAGTCTGATCCATGGAGGCCCCACCTCGCAACTTACTGGACTTAAAGGATCTGCTGCTAACGTCTTGGTGCCAGATACCACAGCACACCTTCAGAGGTCCTGTGGAATCCATGCCTCGATGGGTCAGAGCTGTTTTGGGGGCACAAGGAGGACCTATACAAGGCAGGTGGTTTCAATGTTATGGCTGATCATGGGTATTACTGATAATAAAATCACCAATTTACTAGTTGTAATATTACTAATATAATTTTTTATTACTAAAACAACATAGAAGGAAAGTAGTAGGCAATTCAGCTACAATTACTCCCGGATTGCTGAGCCTCACATTATAACTGATTAACACATCAACCTCATTTTGGTCAATACCCACAGCTCTTAAAGCACCACAGAGGACAGGGAGATACATTGACCAGTAAACAGAGAGTTTCGACTGCAAACTGAGCTCCTGTTTCACCACCACAGACAGCGACTGTAGCACTGCCAATGCTGAATATATCCATTTGTCAGTGTTTGAATTATGTCTCAAATTATGGGCGCTCATACTTGCAAATATATGTCTGGATTATATATTTTTTTTAATAATTAGCATTAGAATAAAGTTCAGAAAATGTTGCCATGTATTTATATAACCCGGAACCCGTCTCATGTAGTCTTTCACAGCGCCGGAACTGCTGACACGTGAACTTGTTTCCTCAGGATTTATATAAGTGAAACACCAAGCCTTTAATATCGTATACAGGCGGTTTGTTCAATCCTTGTTTTTAAACATAAATATTCCAAGTCAACAGTAAGTTATATCCCTTTGTGGTGACAGCTTATAATAATAAATATTGTCCACAGGTGTTTTTGCCTTGCGGAAAACATTTAAGACTTTCTCACAAGTCCCAAACGACTCATAATTGGACATAGCGTGCACTACATAGGGTGCAAGAAGGCATTATTTGATAACCTTAAGGACTTCAGGAGATTCTCTGAGATCAGATGTCTCATTATAAAACGACTACTTCGTGTTGGACGGCGATATTGCGAGAGCTCTTCGTTTTAATGAATTATTAATTAAGTTAATTATGTGAACTCTGTCACAAGTATGCATCTGGGATGTTTTTGTACTGTAATACATGAGGAAATCTGGAATAGCACTTGACATGCCAAAGTAAGGCGTTTTGGAGGGGGGAAAAAACGGCCCAGGTCTGAAGTGTTGAAGGTACTTTATTATTTATGTTGTAACAGTAATCGCAAAGCCTGATATCCGCATCAGCATGAGTTTGCGGCTCATGCTGCACCTGCACAGCTGTGTCCGGCTCGTGTCCACGCGTCAGGCCCACGAGCTCGCCTCCCTGCGCCGTGTCTCCCTGCTGCCGGAGAAGAAGCGCCTGGGGCTCCTGTATCCGTTCAGCAGTCTGGAGGCGCACCTGTCACGACAGGTAGACAAGACACGATTTCAGCTCTTCCAGCCCGACCTGGAAGCCCTTGAGTCGGCAGAAAGACTTTTTACCCCATCTCCCAAACACCAGATAACCTACTCCTCATCAGCTGTGCGCATAGACCACATGCCTGAACTCACCCAGCCAGAGGTGAGGGCCAAGACCAGATTATTCAGTTGCTTAAGGGAAAACTCCACTCAGAAACACATTAGTAAAATATATTTGTGATGTGCATAGTGATTCCAGTGCTACTTTGTTGGTTAGTGCTGTATTTTTGTTATCCCAGTAGTATCACACAGACATCACGGGGATATTGCTAGTAAATATTTTAAGAAAATTAGAAAATATTTTAATTATCTTGAACATAAGTCACAATGGTCAGGTTTCACTGCTACATGGTGCAGAGATTCAAAACCCAGCACAGCCAAGCTGCCACTGCTGGGCACTTGAGCAAAGCCCTTAACCCTCCACTGCTCAGTTGTATAAATGAAATAATTCTAACTCACCAAATGCTGTTAATGTAATTAAAGTGCTGCTGCATCGCTCTCTTTAGGTAGAGATGAGGCAAGGGATAAATCCCACTGGCACCACTCATCAGCAGGTAGTCACACAGCATTTTGGGTAATGTAGGAAACTGGTAACCAAAGTGAAAACAGACCAGCATGTCAATTAAAAAATAAATAAATAAATAAAATCTCAACTTTGAAACTCAGGATTCATTACAAAATAAATCTTGGATGCCACTGAAGATCACATGTTAAACATAAAGATTAATCCAGGGTGGATTTTTTTTTCCTTATAAATATTTATGCATGTATATTATATAAGAATACATATATTATTTGTGTGTGTGTGTGTGTGTGTGTGTGTGGGGGGGGGGGGGGGGGGGGTTGATGTGCAGGTGTGTTTCATAGGCAGGAGCAATGTTGGCAAGTCCTCTCTCATCCGGGCTCTGTTCTCTCTTGCACCAGAGGTTGAAGTACGGGTTTCCAAAACACCAGTAAGCAAGCAAACATTTTAATTAACTTTTAATAGCTTTATTTATTTTTTTTTCACACCTCTACTTACTTTTTTCTTTGGCTTGGGCTGAGGCATTCAGTTTTTTCTGATTGTGTTATGTAGGGGCACACAAAAAAGCTGAATTTCTTCACGGTGGGGAAAGCGTTCACTCTGGTCGACATGCCTGGCTATGGATACAGAGCCCCAGAAGACTTTGTGGACATGGTCGAGCCTTACCTTCAAGAGCGAAAAAAGTAGGTGTGATCAGAACCTTTGAGCGTTGGTGTGAGTGGGAATGGGTATGTTAGGTGGTATGATGTATATTTTCTTTTTTTTTTTTTTTTTTTTTTTGTCAGTCTTATGAGGACGTTCTTGTTGGTGGATGGAGGTGCAGGACTGCAGAAGTTTGATATGGTTGCTGTGGAGATGTGTGAAGAGTTTGGCATTCCATATGTGGTGAGTGTTTTCCTCTCTCATGCACCAACTGCAAAAGGCCAGCAGGTGGCAGGAGAGAACATGAATACACTCAGAGAGCACTTTTTTTAGGAACACCTGTACACCTACTCATTCATACAACTCTATAATCAGCCAATCGCATGGCAGCAGTGCAATGCATGAAACCATGCAGATTCAGGCCAACAGCTTTGGGTAATGTTCACATCAACCATCAGAATGGGGGAAAAAATGTGATCTCGGTGTTTTTGGCCATGGCATGATTGTTGGTGCCAGACAGGTGAGCCAAACTGCTGATCTCCTGGGATTTTCACACACAACAGTCTCTAGGTTTTACTCAGCATGGTTGCAATGAATAAAAACATCCAGTGAGCGGCAATTCTGCTGACAAGAATCTGAGGCTATCATGGGAACAGACTCACCGAAACTGGACAGTTGAAGACTGGAAAGAGATCCAAGTGATATTTTTCTAATCTTCAGTCCAGTTTCAGCCCATGATAGCCCCAGTTCTTGTTCTTGGCTGACGGGAGTGGAACCCAATGTGGCCTTCTGCTGTTGTAGCCCATCCAACTCAAGGTTTGATGTGTTGTACATTTTGTGCTGCTTTTCTGCTCACCAGGGTTGTAAAGAGTGCTTATTTGAGTTACTACAGACTTGCTGTCAGCTCAAACCAGTCTGGTCATTCTCCTTTGATCTCTCTCATCAACAAGGTGTTTCAGACTGCAGACCCTCTGCTCACAGGATGGCTTTTTTTCTTTTTCGCTCCATTCTGTGTAAACTCTAGAGACTGTTGTGTGTGTGTGAAAATCCCAGGCGATCAGTAGTTTCCGAAATACTCAAACCAACCCATCTTGTACCAACAACCATGCCACGATCAAAGTCACAGAGATCACACTTTTTTTTCTTCATTCTGATGTTTGATGTGAACATTACCTGAAGCTCTTGACCTGGCTGTGCATGGTTTTTGTGCTGCTGCTACCACATGATTGGCTGATTAGATAACTGCATGAATGTGCAGGTTTACAGGTGTTGCTAATAAAGTATATGGTGAGTTTATTTCTCACTATCATACAGGATATGATTTTAAGATTTTGATGGAGGCAGTTCTGTAAGTCACTCTGGATAAACACCTGCGAAATACTGTAAAAATATTAAATATTATTGCTTTATCAAGTTACGCACATAGTTGCCCACCATGTGTTTTTCCACCACTGGAATTTTAAAAATAAGGTCACATTAGTGTGACACTGTTATAGGTATTGTATCTGTTGAATATATTTTATTAATTGAGTTTAATTTGATATTCTCTATCTGTTTGAAGCTGGTGGTGACTAAGATAGACAAAACTCGTCAGGGGGCTCTGCTGTCCCTCCTCCTGCAGCTCCATGATTTTATCAAGGATAAAACAAACACGTGTTTTCCCCAGCCCTTTCTTGTGAGGTAAAAGATAAGCACATGTACACATGTGAACGTGAACATGTTCTTGGATCAATGTCCTTTTGCGGTGTCTTGAACAAGATTTCTTCTGACCAGTTACTGCCAATCTGTTGTCATCAGTGTGATCATCCTTTTCCTCTAACCCCTCATTCGCTTGACATTCCCCGCAGATGCACAAGTCACATATATGTAACGCATATTTCAGTTCATTAACTGGAGAAAAAAAAAAAGCTTAATTGGGAAAATATTGGGGCAGCTCAGTGGTGCAGCAGGTAGCATTGCTTCATCACAGCTCCAGGGTCCTGGGTCCTGGGTCCAATCCTGGCATTGGGTGACAGTTTGTGTGGTGATTTGCATGTTGTCCCATTCTTCTGGTTCCTCCCACTGCTCAAAAACATGCCACTAGGTGGACTGGCTAAGATAAATCACCTGTGAATGAGTGAGTGTGTAAATGGTGCCCTGTGATGGACTGACATCCCATCCAGGGTGTATTCCCACCTCACGCACCTCATGTTCCAGGATGGACTACCATTAGCGGTTACTGAAAGTGGGTGGGTGGGAAAAATATTGAGAAATTGACTAAAGCTACTTTTTTTCATTCAATCATTTAATGATTGTTTAAAGGTTAAATGAGTGCTCAGTGTATCCAGCCCTTGCAAAATTCTTTCCAAAGCACCCCTTTGGAAAGTCCCCCCCCCATTTTTAAATTTTTTTTTACTAAAAACCATGCTTATATCGATTTTTGCCTAATACGTTTCTTTTACAATGTATAAAATATAATCCAGAGCTATACTGATGCATCTATAGGGATTTTAAGTAACTCTGGAGTGGCAGCGATTGATTTATACACATGTTGTACGAGGAAAAGCAAAGGGATGTTGATCTGGGAAGAAGTCTGACTTAATAAATCATGTTCACACATACACAGGACAGCAGGGCTATACAATCACACACTTCAGAAACAGTTCTTCACATAATTTGAGATATATTTTAGATGTGTACTAAAATCATTTGCTTTAGTGATAAATCCCATTCTGTGGTTCTCTCAGGCTAGAGAAGCTGGCTAACTTTTTCTAAATTTATGTTGCACTAGCCCCACCTCTATCCTGCAGTTTACTTGATTTTTATTCAGGATATACAGAGTTTCCAGTTTGTGGTAGAAATCAGGAAGTGTAAATGGATCAGGTAGTCACTGATAAGATAAGATAAGATTGAACAAAAGGATGTGCTCACACTCAGACTCTGAGACAGAATCACACCATGTCTGTTTTATTGCCTGAAAGTAACATTTATCACCAGACTCTGAATCATATCACAATGAAGAATCCTGGTTTGTTCTTGTTTTACTGTATGTTTATTTAATAACAAAACATAACGTACTAGCTGTCTACTTATACTTATTCTTATACTTATATACCTATACGAGTAGTGGCACACACCCCATACACATGCTAAACTCTCCATGTACTGAGGTAGTACCACGTATCACATAAAGGACAGCATTGACATTCAGGCCAAGTCATTTCAGTATGAATCAGATATTGTTAAATTTGAGCCTGTGTGGAGAAGGATGTCCATATTTATGATCATGTGCTTAGATTGCAAACAGTGATTTGAGCTCTATAATCATCATTTCATTCTCTTTCTCTGTTTTTGTTTTTCCTTGCCCTGTTTTTCTCATCATGCTTCAGTTCTATGCACTACTCAGGCATCCACCTCTTCAGGTGCTTCATAGCACATGTGACTGGAAACCTCCAGCTGAGCTCCAAACCCACCTGAGAACCATATAAAAGGATAAAACACACATTGACAAGAGACTGATCTATGCTGATCTGATCCAGACGTGCCAACAGCTATGGCCTGTGTTTCAGCAGCTGGTAGCTGCTCAGACCAAGCCTGGGTCAAAGCGAATTTTTGACTACTTGCTTTGGAAATATGGAAAACACCTGAAAACTCTGTTTTTCTGCTTTTAACTGGGTAATGATACAAATTCCACAACAAGGATAGGTTGCATGGCTATCATTCCTTAGCTGATCACCTCATTAGAAAACAAATAAAGGTCTACCTTTTTAGCAAGACAAAAGCTAACCCCATCGATCTTTAATTCTTTCTCCTCTGGTTTTAATTGATATGTGATGATGCTTTAGAAAACCCATGCCACATCTAACCTCATGGATCTGACTATGAATTACTATTAGAGGTTTTCTAGAGTGACTAAAAGCATGAACATGAACATTTTTATTTGTACCGAACAAAGTCTACAGTCTGCAGAATGTAGTAGGCTCAGCAGCAGAAATTTGCGTGATTGGTGTAATTTAACATGACATTATAAGATAAATATATTGAATATTAGTCTATTTACGATGCCCAAGAGATGATTATCGTAAATGCAGTTAGTCAGCGTGGACATCTTTAAAGAATATCTGATTTAAGTTCAAAATTAAAATAATAAATACATGAGACCCAGCACTCTGTCAGAAAACTCCGTTCTATGCAACTAACAACTTTACGAGCTGACCTTATGTACACCTTAAGTGATTCACATTTCCATAGTACTGAATGGGGAGGACCTTCAGAGAAGACGTCTCAGAACCAACAGCTAAATATGGCAGTAATTTGTCAGTAAATGTGTGTGTGAAAGTGTGTATATGTGTGCCAGTAAGAGGGTCAGAGAATGACAGCTTTCCTCTGTCCCAGTCCAGTTGCACTCTGATCCTCTGTAGCGTCCGTTCTAATGAGAAGAGACTGTGTGGATGTGGTGTAGAACCTCCTCCATATTTACCCTCATAATACCACATATACCAGAGTCCACTTCTGGAGTTTATCTCTCCCTTCCTTTGGGCAGATTCTGTCATCACACCCAGTGACCAGGCTGCACAATCTCCAACTTCAACATCCCACCAGTGTGTCCCTGAGTTAAAGCGCTCCGAGCCCAGGATGCATAAGCAAGCATCTAGTCTCTCTGGATTGTCTGGCAGCTTCTGTTCCTCTTCCCTCACTCTCACACTGGTTAGATCATCAGATACAATGAGAAGAGGATTTGCAGTGTTTGGGTCCAGTGTTATAGGCACTGAGAAAAACATACAGAAAGGTAATAAACAACAAACAGTGTGTAACGTGACGTAAACTAAAATGAACTACTATTTTCTAACCTAGCAATTTTCTTAGTTGATAATCTGTTATTGTTTATATTTATGTTAGGAATGTAATGTTGTGGAGCATTGACTGCAGAAGAAAAGAGTGGTCCAGGAATAAGCAGGAAAGCAGTAATGATTAACACTCCCCTCCAAAAGTATTGGAACACCAGGGCCAATTCTTTTGTTTTTGCTTTACATAAAGACATTTGGGTTTGAAATCAAAAGTTTTAATTGCCTGATATTTACATCAGGATATTTTGTTTGAAGCCACCCATTTTCAAGTGATCAAAAATATTGGAACACGAGCCTGACAGGAGTTTGTTGTTGCCTAGGTGTGCCCTAATAGCTCTGAATGTCTACTCTTGGTTTTAGCCCTAGGTTTTGCCTGTGAAGATTGCATTTTTTGTTAAATAGAATAAACTAACATGAAGACCAGAGAGCTGTCTATGGGTGAAAAGCAAGCCATTTTGAAGTTGAGCAAAGAGGGAAAATCTGTCAGAGCCATTGCACAAACATTGTTCATAGGCAACACAACAATTTGGAATGTCCTGAAAAAGAAATAAACCACTGGTGTACTGAACAACCATGCAACGAGCAGGTCAGTCAAGAAAAATAACAGCAGTTGATGACAGAAACATTGTGAGAGCTGTAAAGAAAACTCAAAAACAACAGTCGGTGACATCAACAACCTCCACAGGGCAGGTGTGAAGGTATCACAATCCACTGTTTGAAGAAGACTTCAAGTGCAGAAATATAAAGGTTATACCACAAGTTGCAAACCACTCACGAGCAATAAGAATCAGAAAGCCAGATTGGAATTCGCAAAAAAAAAAAAAAAAGAAGAAAAAAATACAGAGAAGACCGATAAAAGTTTTGGAACCAAGATTAACCTCTACCAAAGTGATGGAAAGGCCAAAGTGTGGAAAAGGAAAGAATCTGCTTATGGTCCAAAACACAGAAGCTCATCAGTCAAGCATGGTGGAGGTAGTGTCATGGCTTGGGCTTGCATGGCTGTTTCTGGAACAGGCTCACTAAACTTAATTGATGATGTAACTCATGATGGTAGCAGCAGAATGAATTCAGAAGTTTACAGAAACCTTCTGTCTGCCAATTTACAGAGAAATGGTGGGGAGGTTTTAAACTGACCCAGACCTTAACCCAGTTGAGCAGCATTTCACTTCCTGAAGAAGAGACTGATTGGAGAAATCCTCTGAAACAAATAACTGAAAGAAGCTTCAGTACAAATCCGGAAAAGCAACACAAAAGAAAAGTGCAACAGTTTGGTGATATCACTGGGTCACTGGCTTGATGCAGTTATTGCAAGCAAGGGATATGAAACCAAATATTAAGTGTTATTTACTTTCATGTACTTTAAGACTATCTGTTCCTATACTTTTTCTCACAAAAAAAAAAAAAAAAAAAAAAAAAAAAAAAACACTCTGGTGGTCTGCCACCAAAGGTGCCACGTTATAAGTTGTTTAACACATCTTTATGTAAATATCAGGAAATGAAAGCTGAAATTCTGATCTATTGTTTCATATTCATCTTTTGATCTCAAACCCAAATGTCTTTAGTGTATAGCAAAAACAAAAGAACTGTCCTTACTGTTCCAATGTTTTCAGAGGGGACTGTATATCTGCACTTCATTAATGGCAGCCGACTTAAGTGTCTTAAGATATATTGTACACAGTGACAAAACACTAAAGACATAAACTCCAAATAGTTGGTGCCGAAAAGCATTTCCTTGCTGCTCACAATGATCAATTGGCTGGACATTAAGGTTAGGACAAAAAAACCACATCTGCTTCTTCACCTTCAGCAAACAAAATAGAAATTTAAAATGTTTATACTGAAATATTTGTTGTGTTGAATTGACTAGAAATTATAACATTGCATATTATAAAGCAATAATAAAGATGAGTTGTTTGCTTAACACACTGGATAAACCTAGTCAAAACACTCATCAGTCTGCTAGAGGATGTGATTGGATGAAGGTGTATATAACAAACCTAACACACACACTCAAACAAAGAAAATGAAGAGATAAAGTATATTACTGTATTGGACAGCGTCCTGCATCTTCTCCCAGACTCTGAACTTCAGGTTGGCCAGGTGTTTTGCCACATGGATCAGTGCTCCTGAAAGCTCCTCTGGCTGCTGCAGTGTGCACTGGGCTCTGCAAAAACATTCAGGAGTCAGTGTTGCTGTGGGTTTGGATTCAGAAACACAGAGAACGAGAGAGACAGGAACCACATCACTCACCTTTTCACTGTGGCCTTGTAGTTCTGTAAAACAACAAAGCAAATATCAGTGGATATGATTTACATTTTTACACCACTGAAATGTCACGTTTCTGATGATGGAAAGAAGTTTTACTTTCTCACAGTATAAATACTGACTAAATGATCCTCACTTGTAAGAACGAGATGTCTTCAGCTCTCAGCTCCTCTTCTATGGCTCTGATTGTGTCTGAAAGAGATGATATGTCTCTGCTCAGCTTCTCAATCTTCTCCTTCATCATCTGACTCTTCTGCTCCTCTTCCCCTCTCAGTGCAGCGATCCTGACTGCCTCTTCATCTCGTAGAAACTGGTGAAGCTTCTCAAACTCCTCCTTAATCTGCTGCTCTGTGTGTTGGAACTGAATCTGCAGTGAAGAGGAAATCAAATTAAATGTATCTGAATAAACAATAATACAAAATACTATTCTAAGATCAAAACAGTTATTGTTTTTAACCTTTATATGTTCTGCAGTCTGACTCCAGTTCAGTTTACAGTCTTTAATGTTCTCCAGTCTATACTGTAGGAGTTTCAGTTCAGTCTTGAGCTCCTCCTGAAACAAATCAGCACACTGCATGAAGACTGTGTTTGATATATTAAAACTCCTGCACTATCCAACCAGGGGCAACTATCCAAAAGCTGAAGGCACTACAGCTTTGTACCTCTTATGACTGTTAAAAATCTAGCCTAGGTTAACTTAAAGCTTTACATCTATTTATCAGTAAGCAACTGATAATCTGCTAGATTTGTTAGTCTTAGTTAACAACTTTCCAGTGTTCTCATATTGAAGCTATACACTAAAATCAGCAGTAAGGCTGGTCTGCATAGTTAAATGTCCGACACACTTCCTGATGACAATTAATACAGTGGGTATAGAAAAGAATCACCCCCCTTTAAAATAATCACATTTTGTTGCTTTTCAGCCTGAAATGAAGATGGACACAGTTTTTGTTTTATCCAGCTGTATTTACTCAGTGCAACTCATAACATCCAAATGAAAGATATAACACCAACATGTCAGAAAAAAATTAAAAAACAGAATCACTGAGATGGAAAAAGGATCACCCCCTTGCTTTAATTTGCCTTATTTTTTTAATTACAGCCTTTAGTCTGTTGGGATATGTCTCTACTAACTTTGCACATCTAGATTGCAATATTTGTCCACTCTTCTTTGCAACTGCTCAAGTTCAGTTAAATTTGATGGTGACTGTTTGTGGACTACAGTCTTCAAGTCATTCCACAGATATTCAATGGGGTCTAAGTCTGGGCTCTGAGTAGGCCATGCAAGGACATTCACCTTTTTCTCCTTCAACCACTGTGTGGTCAGTTTTGCTGATAAACCTTCTTCCCATTGACAACTTTCTGGTGGAGGGCAGCAGATTTTCCTCAATAATTTGATGGTATTTTGCCCCATCCATTTTCCTTCTATCCTTACAAGTACTCCAGTCCCTGCTGCAGAGAAACACCCCCATAACAGGATATTATCACCTCCATGCTTTACTGTAAGAATGGTGTTATTTGGATGGTGAGCTGTATTGGATTTCCACCAGATATATTGTTTGGTGTTGAGGCCAAATAATTCAATTTTAGTCTCATCTGACCATAACACCTTTTTCCATGTGCCCTCAGAATCTTTAAGGTGCGTTCATGTGGCCTTGCTTGAGGAGTGGCTTTTTTCTTACAACCCTCCCATACAAGCCGCATTTGTGGAGAATTTGTGATATTGTTGTCACGTGCACACAATGACCACTCTTTGTCATAAATTCCTGCAACTGCTTCAGAGTTACTGTAGGCCTCTTGGTAGCCTCTCTGACCAGTTTCCTCCTGGCTCTTTCATCCAGTTTGGAGCGACGTCCTGATCCAGGGAGAGTCTGTGTTGTACCAAATACCTTCCACTTTTTAATAATAGACTTCACTGTGCTTCTAGGCATTGATAAAGCCTTTGAAATTTTTTTGTATCCATTTCCTTGTGCCTGTCCACAACTTTATCCCAGAGATCTTTTGACAGTGCCTTGCCACCCATAGTTGATTGTTTGCTTCAGTTGCACCACAAAATGCTCCAGGAAAGCTCTTTTCATGCTGAGCTAATCAAAATGACCACAGCTGATCACAGTTGAAAGTCAAATGGCTTTGTGTGCCATTAAGAAGGTGATTTAGTTACACCTTATTGAGTTTACAAGTCATTTTTAGGAGGGGGGTGATCCTTTTTCCAACTCAATGATTCCATTTTTTAAATTTTTTTCTGACATGTTGGTGTTATATCTTTCACTTGTATGTTATAAGTTGCACTGAGTAAATACAGCTGGATAAAACAAAAACTGTGTCCGTCTTTATTTCAGGCTAAAAAGCAACAAAGTGTGATTATTTTAAAGGGGGTGATTCTTTTCTATACCCACTGTATGTGCATATAGAAACTCAAACTATCTCAGACTAATTTTATGTTTAAACGAATGTACATTCGCTGACCACTTTATCACAAACACCCATACACCTGCTCATTCATGCAATTATCCAGACAGCCAATGGTATGACAGCAGCACATTGCACTAAATCATGCTTCTGTTAATGTTCACATCAAACATCAGAATGGGGGAAAATAAGATCTTTAAATCTCCTGAGATTTTCTCACATAATAGTCTCTTGAATTTACAAAGAATGGTGCAAAAAACTGTGTGGGCAGAAATGCCTTGATGATGAAAGAGGTCAGAGGAGAATGGCCAGACTGGGCTGAACTGACCGGAAGGCTCAAATAACCAATCTTAACAACCATGGTGAGCAAAAAAGCATCTTGAGCAGAATGCACAACACATCTGACATCAGAAGACCATATCAGGTTCTATTTCTGTCAGACAAGAACAGGAATCTGAGGCTACAGAGGGCACAGGGTCACTGAAAATCAGCTGATTGGAATGTTGCCTAGATGCCTGGGCATATTCCTGCCTCACCCCCATTGATCCCAGGATAGGCTTCGAATTCACCGTGACCCTGACCAGTGTAAAGTGGCTAAGTGGGTTAGAAAGTCTCATAATTAGCACCTTTATGGAGTATGCATAAAGCTTCCTTTAAGCGTTTAAGAAATTCATTTAACTTATGAAATGTAATACACAACTTTTAAAAAAATACCCAGGACCGCTTTAATATGTCTAAACTAGGATTCAATATTCTTCTACTGTTCTACACAGCTGCACTGTAGGTACTGAATATAAAGTCAATAACAGAATGAATGCTTTAGTTTGTAGAATTTGAAAAAAAAAAAAAAAAAAAAAAACAGGGTTAGGGTTATTTAAATGTTTAAATATTATAACATTTTCAAATTACCTTACAAGTACTTTATATTTACCTTACAGTTGGTTACTGCCTCGTCAGTGGGGCAGAATTTGTGGTCGGTGTGTTTTCTTGAAGTTTGACACACCACACAAACCGGCTCTTTATCATCCAGACAGAAGAGATTGAGTTTCTCACTGTGCAGACTGCAGACTGTTTCAGCCTCTGGTGAAGATCTCTGACTTCTCTCCTTTAAGAAAGTCTCACACAGGTTTCTTAAAGCAAAGTTCATGGGTGGCTGACTCAGGGACGATCTTTTCCTACAAACAGGACATTCTCTGGATCCTTTGGTCTCCCAGTACTGCTCCAGACACGCTTTACACACACTGTGGCTACATTGCAGGAGAACCGGATCCTTGAAGATTTCAAAGCACACAGGACAGGAGAAATCCTCTTCTGAAAACTTGGAAGTCATTTTCTTTTGCTGGTGGTATTCTTTACCTTCCGTATAGTCATAGTCAAACTTTCACTTTCACTTTTGGTAAAGTAAACATAATCTGTCTTCCCCGATCAGCATATTCAATCTTCCCCTAAACAGCTATAAGATAATAACATTAATGCTGCAGATCGTTACCTTCTAACGTTCCCTGATAATTCAAGTCTCTGACCTGTTTTCTTTTTTGCTCCAGGCTTGAGAATGTACTTGCAGGATTGTGAAAATCATCATGTCAAGATGAATCATAACTACATGCAGCATGTTTATAGTTATGATTCATCTTGGCCTGATGATATTTAATCCTGCAAGTACATTCTCAAGCCTTGAGCAAAAATAGGTGGAATGGCATTTGACATGGCAAAGTATGTGTTTGGAAAATCTGCCAAGATGCTGAAGCATTAAGTACTCATCCATTACAATCAGGTTTTGCTATGGATTATGGATTAAAACTGTTTGTTAAACCAGGCTTACACCATATGATTTTGGCATGATTTAGTGTCTTTGTTACATCACATATGAGGGCTCATTTTATTGGTTGCGCTTTGCAAAGGTCAATATTAACTGGGTCAAAGTTGAATTTGAGTGAACTTTATGTACAGTGCCAATGCATCAAATCCATAGGGAACATTTAGTGTGACAGTGCTAGCAGTATTGTATCCATTTAAAATATTCTAATGACTGAGTTGATTTGGTTTATTTGTTCTTTTTATGACTAAGATAGACAGAACTTGACTGACCTTCCCAACCCTTCCTTTTGAGGTGAAAGATAAACACACATACATGCAGTAGAACTTCAAGTTCCTCAAGTAGGACTTGCACATGGAGCATCATTTTGCTGTTCCTATAAAACATTTCTTTTTACAATCACTGCCTTCTGATGTCATCGGTGTCCATCAATACAAGCAGACATTTTAGATTAGTCTTCTAAGCTGTTGCTGCTTCAAACCTGAGCAAAATGCAATATTTGCAATATATGCAATTTCATTATTTAATGACATGGAACTACTAGATAAATCAAGTGTTTGCAGCTGTGGTTTGCGAATTGGCTTTGTGGTTAGCACATTTCTGAACATTTGCCTCGCACCTCCAGGGTTGTGGGTTCGATTAACACCTCCGCCCTGTGTGCATGGAGTTTGTATGCTCTCCCTGTGTTTCGGAGGTTTCCTCCAGGTACTCTGGTTTCCTCCCCCAGTCCAAAGACATACGTTTTAGGCTGACTGGCATCTCCAAATTGTCTGTAGTGTGTGAATGGGTGTGTGTGCGATTTTGTGATGGGTTGGCATCCCACCCACAGTGTCCCCTGCCTTGTGCCCCAAGTTCCCTGGGATAGGCTCCAGGCTTCCCGTGACCCTGTGTAGGATAAGAGGTACAGAAAATGGATGGATGGATGCAGCTATACTGGCCTATTTACTAAACAAAAAACAAAAAAACATATGTGTACTCAAGAAATGAAACAAACAATCACACATTATTATATTTCAGCAGCAATCAGAGTGGGTGGTGTGGTGGTGCAGCAGGTAGCATTTATCACTTCATTGTTCCAGGGTGCTCTGTTCGATCCTGAGCTCAGGTTACCTTCTGTGTGGCTTTTCTTTGCATGTCTTCACTGTGCATTTGTGCGTTTCCTCCAGGTTCTCTGGTTTCCTCCCAGAAACATGCCAGCAGGTGGATTGGCTATGACAAATTGCCCCTAGGTGTCATGAACGCGTGAATGTGTATGCATTGAGCCCTGCGACTGGTATCCCATCTATGCACTAGTGCCTTGCCCCCAGTGTTACTAGGATAGCCACTGGATCCACTGCAACCCTGATCAGCATAAATCAGTTTCTGAAAGTGAGTAAGGTGCACTGATGTTCATTCTAGGGTGGCTGCTGGAAAGGGTCAGTGTTGATGCTGCTAGAGGTGGTGTTGTGATCCTGATGGACAAGGTTCAAACCCAGCAGGCTCAGCTTTCCTATAAGTTGCTGTGGGATGATTGTTTATAAACAGCATTCTCACATAATCCAGGTGGGTCAGTGACAGGTGACTGTGTAGACCATTTTGGGCGAACTGAAATGTTTCACTTCATATCTAGCCACTTAAAGCATGATGATTGGTGTGAGTACTACTGGCTTTGAAGCAGGACACAGACAATTTCTTTGGCACAGGGATGGTTGTAGTCATCTTGAAGCACACAAGAACAGGTGCCTGGCTCAGGGAGATATTGAACATATATAGCACATACCCTGGGCACCCATCCAGGTCTGTTATCAGGACCCAGCAGCTTTCCGCAGGTTAATTCTGGACAGAGCTTTCTTGAATGTCTAGTCATATACTGTGCTTTTGGTGTCTAGAAAGTGTTTGGGATTATTTGTGCATAGTTGCATGTTGCCTCTAGTCTAGTGTCACAGTGGTTTATGGGAACAAATGTATTGGGTTTTTCTTCGTTTGTTTGTTTTTTGACTCAAAATAACTCCTTGTTGATGCAAGCCAGAAATGTTAGGGATTTTTTTTTTACTTCATTCATAAGAAGAACCATGAATGTAAGGTATATACTAGCAATACCAGTGCTGTGGTGTAAAAAAAAAAAAAGCTAAATGAAGTCTCATTAAATATAATTGTCTCATTAATTATGCAATTTTAATGAATTAAATCTAAATGATTAAATATCAATAATTAATTGAAATTAACTGAGACAAGGCAACAAGGTTCACCAAAGTGATTTTATTTACCTTAGTATTATAAAGTTTCCAGTTCTTTCCATTCTAAGTTCGAGTATGATTTATTAACCATAAAACTATACAGTGCACACACACACACACACACACACACACACTCTCCTTCAATTTTATGTTTTTATTTATATTTATTTATTGTGCATGAACATAAGATGACACAATGATAAGATGATAATATAATATAAAATGAGTGGCAAAGCCAATTCTTTTTTTTTTTTTTTTTTTTTTTTGCTACACAAGGGTTTGAGATCAAAAGATGAATATGAAAGAATAGACCAGAATTTCACCTTTCATTTCCTAATATTTACATCTAGATGTGTTAAACAACTTAAAACTTGACACCTTGCCGCCCAATTATTAGGTAAGAAAAAGTATAGGAGTAGATAGTCTTTAGTAAATAAAAGTCAATAACATTTGATATTTGATAGCTTATCTCTTGCTTGCAATAACTGCATCAAGCCGGTGACCCAGTGACATCACCAAACTGTTGTATTCTCCTGTTGTAAGCCTTAATTCATTAAAAGTCATCGATAAAATTAATTTAAACATTGTTTAATTATTGAATCAAATAGCTCTAACTGAACTGATTCACTCTTACAGAGCACTGAAGTGAGACGATCTTCAGTGGAGATACTTCACAAACAACATTTATAAGTGGTAGTAATTTTTCAGTAAATGTGTGTGTAAAAGTGTGTATGTGTGTGCTAGTAAGAGGGTCAGAGAATGACAGCTTTCCTCTGTCCCAGTCTAGCTGCACTCTGATCCTCTGGAGTTTCTGTGCTACTGAGAGAGGAGTAGATAACTCTGGTGTAGAACATGCTCTATATTTACCTTCATAATATCTAATATACCAGAGTCCACTTCTGGAGTTTACCTTACCCTTCCTCTGAGCAGATTCTGTCATTACACCTACAGCCCACACCGTACTTTCTCCCACTTTGACATCCCAGCAGTGTGTCCCCGAGTTCAACCCCTCAGAGCCCAGGATGCATGGAAATTCATCAAATCTCTCTGGATTATCAGGAAGCTTCTGATGCTCATCACTGCGTCTCACACTGGTCAGATCATCAGATACAATGAGTTTAGGATGAGCAGTGTTGGGGTCCAGAGTTACAGGTGCTAATAAAAAACATACAATCATGTAATATGCAATATACATATACACCCACAGACACACACACCCACACACACACACACACACACACACACACACACACACACACACACACACACACACAGTAAGAAGGAAAAAAAGTAGGGAGTAACTGGCTTACTGTATTGGATAGCACCCTGCATCTTCTCCCAGACTCTGAACTTCAGGTTGGCCAGATGTTTTGCCACATGGATCAGTGCTCCTGAAAGCTCCTCTGGATGCTGCAGTGTGCACTGGGCTCTGCAAAAACATTCAGGAGTCAATGTTGCTGTAGGTTTGGATTCAGAAACACAGAGAACGAGAGAGACAGGAACCACATCACTCACCTTTTCACTGTGGACTTGTAGTTCTGTAAAACAACAAAGCAAATATCACGTCATGTTTCTGATGATGGAAAGAAGTTTTACTTTCTCACAGTATAAATACTGACTAAATGATCCTCACTTGTAAGAACAAGACGTCTTTAGCTCTCATCTCCTCTTCTATGGCTCTGATTGTGTCTGAAAGAGATGATATGTCTCTGCTCAGCTTCTCAATCTTCTCCTTCATCATCTGACTCTTCTGCTCATCTTCCCCTCTCAGTGCAGCGATCCTGACTGCCTCTTCATCTCGTAGAAACTGGTGAAGCTTCTCAAACTCCTCCTTAATCTGCCGTTCTGTGTGTTGGGCCTGAATCTGCAGTGAAGAGCAAATCAAATGACATATAACTGAATATGCAATGATGCAACATATAATTATAATATTAAAACAATGTTATTGATTCTAACCTTTATATGTTCTGCAGTCTGACTCCAGTTCAGTTTACAGTCATTAAAGATCTTCAGTTTCTCCTGTAGGGACGTCAGTGCAGTTTTTAGCTCCTCCTGAAACAAATCAACACACTGCATGGTGACCCTGTGCTTCAGCTCTTATTTTACACATTGCTAACTCACATCACTTCTCACTGAGAGGATTTAACTGTACAATGTTTTAAAATTTGTTTTTAAGGTGTCGCTTTACATAGCAATTGTTTCACAATGCCCTTATAAAAATGTAACAGTCCAGTCCAGAGCCAGCAATGATAAGACTGGCTCTCCAGGAAGACAATGGGACAGAATGTTATCCAAACCTGTTATAGTGTTATATTACCAAAAACACTCCATCCCAGTTCATCCCTATAGCCAAACCTCTACCACTGCAAGACAACGACTCATGAGAATTTTGGACCTTCAGAGCGAATTCCACTGAAGAATCATTCACAGTGAGTCATAAGACATTGTCCATGTTTCCTGGATAAACTGACTCAACTGTGGCTACGGTCGGACCTTCAGCACCATTCCTACCAATACTGTATCTGTCCACAGAAGTCACAGGACTTCATCCATGATCTCCATAGAAGCACACTTGATCTTTGCATGATTTTTGCTGAACTGTACCAGACTGAGTCTCAAGACTCTCTCTCTGTGATCTCTATCGATGCCATGGTTGAGTATGCTGAATCTGATCTGGACCAACCAGAGAGACACCATTGGAATGTAGGTCTGAAATGGGAATAAGGCCCCGCATAGGTTGAAAATCTCCCTGCATCAACAACATACCACAGATGTTGTTGGTCAAATTCTACACAGCCACCATTTACTCTGCCCTTACCACTTCAGTAACAGTCTATTTTAGCTGATTGTCCTCCAGAGCTACAAAATGAGCAGAAACAATTATTGCTGACCCCTCACACCCAAGTCATATTTGAACTCCTTCATTTCAGCAGGAGCTTCAGATCAATGTGCATCAAAACCACAGGAAACTGGAAAAGCTTCTTTCCACATGCACTCAGAATTATGAACACTCAATTCCCTCTGAAACATGATGAGTTTTGTTTAGGATTAAGATTACACTATTATTAACACCATTTTCTGTGCAATATATATATATATATATATATATATATATATATATATATATATATATATATATATATATATATATATATATATATATATATATATTTTTTTTTTTTTTTTGTACAGTGCAATAGTAGCACATAGAATCCACTTCTGTAAATGTACAGGAAATGGGTGTTTGATATTACCAATAATTGATTATGACCTTGTCTTTATATTTTTGTAATGTCTATAAACAGAACGAGAGCTCAATAACAGGGTCTTAGTCAATAAAGCACTACTCTGATTCTGCTTTACAAGCTACAAGCTAAGATAATCTAAATACAGTAGAGTAATATTGGTAGGGAATGCCAATATTATGCTAAATATAATATAATGTTAAATATAATATAATGCTAAATATATTATTAGGTAATTGATTTATTAACTATTAGCAATGTTAGTATTATTCTTTTCATTTTCATCTTTTGTGACATGAAAATTTCAGATTACCTTACAGTCTGTTACTGCCTCATCAATGGGGCAGAATTTGTGGTTGGTGTGTTTTCTTGAATCCCGACACACCAGACACACCGGCTGTTGATCATCCAGACAGAAGAGTTTTAGTTTCTCACTGTGTAGACTGCAGACAAACTTAGAATCCATTTTATTTTGTTATTATTCCGAGTGCTCACTTAGTTTCACTTTCAGTTTTGGAAAAATAATCACACTGTTATTTCAGGCTTGTTTAAAGGCGAACACACATGTTTGTAGGGCCAGGTAGTAATCACTTCCTTACACAGTCCTGAAAATGTGAGACTTATCCATAAAACTAAGACAGCTAGTTTATTGTTGCTAGTTTATAGTTTAAAGATTATGCAATAATAATCAGAAAATTAAAAGGTAAATGAATATGAAAATGTAGTTAGAAAATAGTAAATGCTAGAACAGCTATAGGCCAGTAACCTTCTAAAATAAATTTCATGGGTATAAGATCATAAACTTGAATACTAGTGATTGCAAGGGTTCAGCAATTGATTTTGACATCCAGAAATAAAGACCTATTATTGCATATTATAAAGACCTCTTACACCTAAAGGACTCTTAACTTAATTGACCACTCTGGTACAATCATTTATCACACAAGAAGCTGAATTTCTTCACAGTTTGCATAGCCTCCATTCTGGTCAACATGATATAGAGCCCCAGAAGACATTGTGGACATGACGGAAGAGTGAAAAATGTAGGCATTTATCAGAATGATACAGATTCCCAACCCTGGTCCTGAAGTACCCCCTGTCCTGCACATTATTCCCTGTACACAATCTTTCCTAAGTTGAAGTGGATATGTTAGAGCAGGGAAAGCACTAAAACATGCAGGACAAGGGGTACCAGGGTTGGGAACCTATGTAGTGTTTCCCTCTCTCATGCACTGGCTGTGAAGATCCAGCAGGCAGCAGTAGAGTACAGCTCAATATTGTCACACCAAATATAAATATTGCTGCTTTATATGACATAAAAGTTATAAGATTACTGGAATTTTAATAGTAATGACACTAATGTGATAAAATAACTCTATGTACGAAATGTATTTTACCTAATTAATTTGATTTGTTTTTGTAATGGAGACAAAACCTTGAAGGTACTCTGCAGTATCTCCAATTGCAAATCCATGCATTTATCACAGCCCATCCTTGAGGTTAAATAAACACATAGATAAACATACACATAGATAAACATGGACATGCTCCTGGATCAGTATCCCTTTGGTAGTTTCTAGTACATTTCTTTTAACCAATCAGAGCCATCTGATATCCTCAGTGTGTGCCTCAGACTTTTGCAACTCACAAGAGGCAATCCCTCCAGAGGCACCAGCCACTTTGCAGACACAAACACTGTTGTGCAGTTCTGTGTTTCAGTTCCTAAACTGTGAAACCATTAAATAAATAAATAAATAAATAGATAAATAAATAAATAAATATTTTTTTTTAATGTAAGGGTTTTAAAGATTCCCTTCATGAGAAGTAAACAATTGAGTAAAAACAATTCAGTAAAAAACTGAAGTATCATTTATATTACTTACCAAAAATTTAATTAATTAAGAACAGTGAAGTTGCACAGATTTTATTTTCATTTAAAGTGAGTATCTCCGAGGACCTTGAGTGCTAATTTAAGCCTATATGATTGACTGCAGCTAAATATTCTCAACAATTTGAATTTACATTCACCCATACACACATGCAGGGGACAACAGGACTCATTTGAACTCTTCAGAAAGAGAAAGGCCTAACAATAAAAAAAAAATAAATACTGCCCAATAATTATGTGGTTCTTTTGGGTTACAGAAAGATTAGACCAGGCCTGTCACCTCTATTCTACATTTTGCTAGATCTTTATCAGATACACCAATTGCCAATTTGCGAGTGACATCAGTAAGTGTAAAAACAGATCAGATAGTCATAAGCTCACTGATAAGATAAGGTTAAATAATAGGATGTGCACTTACTCATACTCTGAAAGAGAATCACACCATGCCTGTTTTAGTGCTTGAAAGCGACATTTATATCCAGAGTTCATGGCCAGGATTCCCAAGTTTATGATTCATTCTGCTGTATAAGGCATGTACTAACCAGCTACTTCAGAGTCATATAACAAGTAGTGGCACACACACCATACACATAGTATAATCTCTGTGTACTGTGGAAGAACTAGCTATCATGTAAAGGAGAGCATTTTTTAGAAGGTATTAAATGTTCATAGGGCTTTTGGTTGAGATGTGCATGGGGACTGGGATCCCGTGGGATGCAAGAAAATAGTTGTGCAAGCCAGAGGTTCTTACTTTTATGTTGGTGAGAGCGAGTGGTCAGATATGAAACTCATAGGACAAACAAGGACCAGGTTAATGTACATTCTTAGTGACCCCCCCAGCATTTACCAGAGTTTCCTGGGTCATAGTGGTAGGATTCATATTTTAGGCCACAGCCACTTCTGAACTGTATCTGAATACAGTTATAGATATGGTTATTTTAAACGCTAAGCAGAAAAAAATACAGGTTCATTCACTATGATACACTCCTAGTAAATTAATAGGAAGATGTCAAAATTGAGCATGTGTGGAGAAGGAAGTCTATTTTTATGATCATATACTTAGACTGTAAACTGTAATTTGAGCTCTATAAATTTCACTTTTTCCTTCTTCATGCTTCAGTTATGTGCACTACTCAGGCATCCACACTGCACATGTTAGCAAGTGGAAATATCATGAATATAGTCAAATATATCTAGTATTTCTTATTATAAGATTACCTTAAACCAAATATAAGATTATGAAACCTATTTCAAGCCATTTGTGCTCATTTCAAGCTTGAAATAGTCTTGTTCTATTGGCTGATAATTTTACTCATTTATTTCTAAAAAGAAACAAAATTATCTGCCAATAGAATAAGAAAATTACAAGCTTGAAATGAGTAATAATGTCTAGAAATAGGTTTAATGATTTTAAATTTAGTTCACTGTAATCTTATTATAAGATATACTAGATACATGTGACTATATTCAAAATATTTTCACTTGCTAAGATGACTTTTTGTTGCAGTGCAACTCTTCCTGTGCTTCATAGCACAAGTGACAGAAAACATCCAGCTGAGCTACAAAAGATACCTGAGGATCATATAAAGAGAGAAAATGCACAATGACGTGAAATTAGAGGTAGTGCAGATCTGAAATCAATGATGATCTGATCTGATCGGAAATCAGAGGCAGTGCTCCATCTTGTGTAACACACTGTGCTTAATATATTGCAACCTCACCTGGGCATTGAGCACTGACTGTGTTCCTGTGTTACTTTTTAATCACAACTTCCTTCATAAGGCAAAAATAGGCAATTGAATATGTATGTTCAATAGATTTATTTGACCTAAAACAATCCAGAAAAAAGCATTCATCTAAAATAAGAAGTAGGATGAGGCTTTTATTGTCCTTAATTTATTAGCTATTTTCCCCTGCCTATTATTCTGTACAGCTGTGTGTGTGCCTCTAAGTGCTTCTGTGGGTGCGGCTCCTCTATCAGAATTATAAAATTATAATGTGCATATAAATGTCACTCAGACTGCTGGGATTGGCATGAGAGCTGTGTTAACCATAGCTTGAATAAGTGAAAAAAAAATGTAAAAAGAAAAGTGAGAGCACAAATGCTGAGCACGTGCAATAGTGCGCAACAATGGTTTCGAATAGTAAACAACTTTAATAAATATGCTGTGTTGATTTCGGTTGTATTATTTTTTGGTTGTATTTAAAAAATAATACAGAGTTACAAGTTCGTTTATTGGTTGGCTCCTTCCACTGTTGAACTTTGAGTCTTCTGTGTTCAGCTCATTTTCAGATATTCATTTTAGGTTTTTAAACTTTAACTTTAGGTCCAATGTGTATGTGTATGTGTATGTGTGTGTGTGTGTTAAAGTTTGAGAGGCATGCTAAGTAATTCTCATTCTCATATCTGTAATACAGCCTCTTATGTGAGTTTTACAACATATGCCTTTTTCTTTTACTATCATCATTCCACTCTGACACACGTCTCATGTGTCTCATAGCAGCCATGGTTCTTCCCAGTCATGATGGTGATGATGATGATGATGATGATGATGGTAGTTGTGGTGTGTGGGCCTTTGAAAGGCACAATAAAATGTACATGCCATAATGTTATAAAAGAACAAGGTGGTGCATTTATTGTCCCTAAAGTTGAACAATTACATTTTCCCCTGCTTTTATAAGTGCATTCTTTTATAAGTGTATTTGGACAATGACCCCATAAAAACATTTGGCACAAGTTAATTTTTCATGGCTTTGCCCATTTTTATTTGTTCTGGACAGGTTTTAAAGGGCACTAAGCCAGTGAAGAGTCTCTGTGTGTCACTCTTGTCTCAGGCAGCAGGAAGGAGGGAATGCTTGAGAAAGAAAGTGCAAAGGACCCAAAGATCAGCAGAACCCTTTGCAAAATCCTCCCTTCCTTCCTTTTTCTTTTAACCCATCAGTTTTTGGAATCTACAACCTTTTACTACTGGTTTTGCCTTACTTGCAGTTTTTTTTTTTTGGGGGGGGTTTTTACACTTATTTTCTTAGTTACTAATTTCTGCCACTATTAAGACTGGATTCATCATGTCCACACCTCTAGTGACCTGCTATGCCAATGCTACCGTGTGCTCTGGCACATCATGCCTGGTGCCAGAGAGTAATTTTAACATTATCCTCAGCACGGTCCTAAGCACTGTGCTCACTGTCATGCTGGCCATGGTCATGTTTTCCATGGGCTGCACGGTGGATGTGCACAAGCTCTGGGCGCACATTCGCCGGCCGTGGGGTATCTTCATTGGCTTTCTCTGCCAGTTTGGCATCATGCCCTTCACCGCATTCGCCTTCTCGCTAGCCTTCCAGGTGCTTCCCATACAGGCTGTGGTCATCTTAATCATGGGCTGCTGTCCTGGAGGAACCAACTCTAATGTCATCACTTACTGGCTGGATGGAGACATGGATCTCAGGTGAGAGCACAAGGCATTACTATTTGCAACAATAGCTGTGGAGCCAATTATCATTATTATTATCGTCACAGATATTAAATTGGCTTAACGTGTTCCCTCTTAGCTACATAAGGAATATAACTGTTATAGGAAATTAATCAACGGTGTGATACAGCCTGACGTGAATTATTTTCTTATAACAGCACACAGTATTTTATTCCTCCTACATGACAGAAATTGACAAACACTAACACACTGTTACTTTTTAATCTGTTAATAGTTACATTTAATGTTGATCAACATCCACAAAACAATTTAGTTCCTGTTACCACATGAAATCAGATATAAACAGCCATTCCCTCAACAGCCTCTTTTTTTTTTTCGCTTGAAATTATTAAAATAAATAAATGCAACATCATGTTATAGAGAAACTGGAAACGGCAAAGTCCTCTGTCCTGAACTCTGTCTTGTCAGAAAAGTTACAGTTTTGCCCTGACTGTTACAGTGTGCTGACACGGGACTTTGGTAAATAAATGCCTTCACAGAATGCTTCACCATATTAACAATTACAGAGATTTATCCATTTAACCAGTTACTATAGAAATGATAAAGTATTAGAACAAGCTCATTAATATAAATCAAATCAGATCTCAGAATTGGACTATGATATAATACACTATATGCCTATAAGTTTTTTGGACATCAGACCATCACACCCATATGTGGTGCTTCCCCAAACTGTTGCAAGAAAGTTGGAAGCACAATTGTATAGAATGTCTTTGTTTTTGTAGCATTATAAGTTTCCTTCACTGGAACTAAGAGACCCAAACCTGTTCCAGCATGACAATGCCCCTGTGCACAAAGTGAGTTCCATGAAGACATGGTTTGCCAAGACTAGAGTGAAAGAACTCGAGTGGTTTGCACAGAGCCCTGACCTCAACTCCACTGAACACCTTTGGGATGAACTGGAACACTGACTGCACCCCAGGTCTCCTCGCCTTCAATCAGTGCATAACTAATGCTCTTGGGGCACAAATCCCCACAGCCACACTCCAAAATCTAGTGGAACGCCTTCCCAAAAGAGTGAATTTATATTCACACCAACAGTCACACATTTGTAATAGATTGCTATCTTCTAGTACTGTCCATAGTCTGAACTAACATGTAACATGCAATATGCTTAGCTAATAATTTAGTCCTAAAAGTAGTGTGTTTTTGACATCCCACCCACAGTATCAGCATGACAACATGCTCATCCATCCTGGCGCTTGGGATGATGCCCCTTTGTCTGCTCATCTACACTTCAGTCTGGATCTCAGCTGATACCATCCAGATTCCTTATGACAGCATAGGTGAGACATTGTTGTACATAAATGAATCACATTCAGTATTTGGTTAACTCTAAACATCAGTAGGCCTAGGCTTCTAATGTATAAGCCATTGTATCTCTGAGGGCTTGTCTGTGATCTTCCTCTGTGCCAATAAATAGTATTTAGTTAAATTATACAAGAAAAAAAAAAAAAAAAGATCCTTGGTCCAGAGAAATATTTAAAAATAGTGGGGACAGTAGTACTATATAAATTATATTCAACACATTTAAAAGTCACTTTCTTGCTCCTTGAATTTTTTTTCTCTAACTAAGTTGAGCTGAAACTTGAAGGACAAAATGAAATGTACAAATAAATAAATAAACAAACAAACAAACAAACAAACAAATAAATAAATAAATAAATATCTTTTTTTATTTGTAAATTTCATTTTGTATATATATATATATATATATATATATATATATATATATATATATATATATATATATATATATATATATATATATATAAATATAATGTAGTCAATGTAGACATGGTTGGTGTCCAAACTTTGCATCAGGTTTTAAAATGATTTCAGACAAGTCTGTCTGTCTGTCTGTCTGTCTGTCTATCTATCTATCTATCTATCTATCTATCTATCTATCTATCTAATGTAATTGGTAAACCTGAGTAGCAGTCATCTCACACTAGATGTTGCTGCATGTTAAGGTATTACGCTGGTGTGTCTGCTCGTGCCTGTCACTTTGGGAATCTTTGTCAAACACCGCTGGCCTGTTGTGGCGAAAAAGATCCTGAAGGTAAATATTGATTTGCAGTGATTTTTTTCATTGCTCTCACAACTACATTGCACATATCCATTCAATGAAAACTGGTATATCTATGTTTTTTTTGTTGTTTATTTATGTATTTATATCTTTTCTTCTGTAGTTTGGCTCTATTGTGGGCATCCTTCTGATTATCATCATTGCTGTGGTGGGTGGTGTGCTGTACCAGTCCTCATGGACAATTGCTCCTTCTCTATGGATAATAGGAGCAATCTACCCACTCGTCGGCTTTGGCCTGGGCTTTCTGCTGGCTCGATTTGTGGGGCAACCTTGGTACAGGTATTACAACGAAACCTTGTATTTTTTTGTTTCTTTGTTTAGTGCTTCTCTTAGAGCCACTGTAAAAAAAAAATTACAGCAAGGATTAAATGCTTGTATCATGAATGTACAGTTTAATAGGTGTTTTTCCAAAGTGTTTTATTTTGCTTTTCATAGCAAAAGAAATATATGACAAATTTTAGATGGTTCAATAATGTTTCAGTTTCATAAATATTCAGGTCATATGTGTTGGTTCCAGGTGTCGCACTATTGCTCTGGAGACAGGCTTCCAGAACTCACAGCTGTGCAGCACGATTGTTCAGTTGTCCTTCGCTCCTGAGGAGCTGGAGATCATGTTCTCCTTCCCCTTAATCTACAGCATCTTCCAGCTCATTGTGGCCATGCTGTCAATTGGAGGTATGTTATCACAACTAAGCTACACAGGATAAAATAGAAATTGGATCATATAGATGGGATAAAAAGTGTGATCACTTGGCCAATTTATCATTTGCCTCAGTGTTGACCTTGATTAGATTTCATATCTCTTTCTGATATGTTTAGTACAAAATAAATTTTTTTTGTACTGATATAAACTTAGACAGGTGGCACGGTGGTAGTCCTGCTGCCTCAGGGTACCTGTTTTGATCCAGAGCTCAGGCTACTGTCAGTGTGGAGTTTCTCATCTTCTCCCTGTGTTCATGGGGGTTTCATCTGGGTTCTCAAGTTTCCTCTCTCCTCCCAAAATCTTGCCAGTAGGTGGATTGGTTACACTAATTTACCCGAGTTAATTAAATAAACTTAGACAAGGAAGGTTTTCAGATTTTTTTTTCTTTACCTAAAAACCAACAGTACTCTGTGTTAGACAATAATCAGAATATTAACACACATTAAGTAATTCTTACGAGCACTTCTGCCATGTATTCAATTCAAATTGTAATAACTGACAAACTATATTTGAAATTATGGCTCTTTAGTGCAAACTTTTCCTGACTAAATCTCTCCTGACTTATCCAGAAATGAGTAGGAGGCTGAATAAAAATTCCCATTCACCACTACCTTGTTCTCTATTCTCATTTAGGAGTGCAAATGTGTACATTTCTTGTTCAAGTTGACAACTTTGTGATGCAAGTCTCCTGTTTCAGGTTACCAGCTGTACAAGCGGCACTGTAGGCGAAAATTGTCTGGGGAGGATAGCGAGAGGGCTGATGGAGCTGTTGACATTGCCTCTTGTAAAGACAAACAGGAGTATGCTTTGGACAATGGAGGATTTCAGAGTGATGAGAATGGGAACACTGAAGGCAAGGGAACAGTCACTCATCTGTGAGCTGGCATCAGGCTCTATCTCTATATGAACTGCCTTCTGCTGGCAGAAGGGCATTTACTGCCAGCACTGTTTTGCCCCTGGCTGTCCCTGCAATGAGCTGCCACTCTCATTCTCACTCTTGGAATGGGCAAAAAAGTTTGTTCACTTTGAGAATTTGTCTTAACTTCTTGTAGCTTAAGATTAGAAGCAAAAGTTCCTGAATTTTCACCATAGTGAGCTCACATGACTGTGAAGCAATGTTTTAGATATTCTGGTTATATGTGTGATGTTTGATACCAGTGTTCAGTGTTTTCAGCTTTTTTTTTTTTTTTTTTTTTTTTTTTTTTGGTAATTGGCCATGAGAGTAAGTAAAATTATAAGTAAAATTACTTTTGTTGAAAGATTGTACCTATTGGTACTTTTAGTAAACAAGGGTTGTCATATGAACTGGACTTAAAACAATAAATAGTGTTTTAATTTAACATTATAATTTGTATTCAAATGAAAGTTTTATGTATATACTTAAGAATTATTGATTAATGATACACTTAAATTTTATTTTCATTTTAGGAAATAATTTAATCACACTATCATTTTGAAACAGTATTTTTCATATTTTTATATATTATAAATTTGAAATAAAACACTGAGATGTCGATACTTACTTGACAAAAGAAAAAAAAAGCTAACTAAAATATTACTGTGAGTGTATTATAAATATGATCCTAGTTGTAGCATTGTGAATATATTAAATAGTAAGCAAAGAATAGCCATTTGGGCACACAATTGAGTAGATTCTAAATAATTATCTTGTTTTCTGTGAGCTGGGATAAATTATATCATGTGCGAAAAAATTTGTGTTCTTTACTCCTTGCTATCTGCATGTTCACCTTTATTTTACATCAGAATCCCATTACATAGATGTTAAAATATGATATAGGATCTATGTGATTATATATCAAGTTTGTTGGGGATTAAAAGAAACACAATGATGTGTATCATAGGATGTGTACAGTATACATGGTGAAAATAAGTCATGGCATTATATTACTGACTAACATAATACAGATTTGTGCATAAAGTTTGAAAGGAAAAAACAGGAAATTAATTTTCAAATTACAATGTACATTCAAAATTATTTTTTATAAAGAGGAAGTAAAATATTTCCTGTAGTGGAATGCTTTCTTGTAAACTCTAAACATCTTATCTGGATACCAAGACAACACTTTTATCTATTCTAGCCACATGAAGGCACATTTGATGAAGATAATAAAAGAACAATAATTGTGTGTGTGTGTGTGTGTGTGTGTGTATTATATAGAAGAACTACATGCATGTCCGCACACTTTTGATAATGTATCTTTAGAATTTGGTGTGAAAGATCATATTGAAAAATGAGCCTTTTCACAAAGTATTTTCACAACTTAAACTTCCTCTTTTTAGACCGTGTAGGATTTAAATGGTCTATCATAAAATATCTTGATTTGTTTGGCATTAGCACAGTGAATAAATTGCTAGTACGGCTTCAGGAACTTTATTTATGTGATCTGTGTAAATTATCTTCTAATATTACTTCAATGTTCACTGTGGGAAAAAAATAACAATGATTATTGCTAAGCATTGTAATAGTACATCTTCATTCACCATTAGACATAGTGCAAGAAACATTGGACATACATTATTTATTTTTTGGGGGGAATTTTACAAACCTTTTTAGCACCGAGACTAATATCACATGAACTCGACTCAGATGATTTAAAAATCAATGTTTTTCTTCACCACAGTCATTTAAATATTTGTTTTTGTTGATTCTTAAAAAAAAAAACAAACATCAAATTTACCATTCAACAATATATTTGAGTTTAAAGATTTTACTTTTAACGTAATGAATAAATGGAAGGTCTTGAGCCTCGGACAGGACAAACTCTGGCACATTCGAAAGTGCTCATTCAGTGCTCTATATAATATGATCAATCTTGACCTTCAAGAAAATCCCATATCACAGATAGAAACAAAGTCATTTGAATGTGTGGCTTCTCCTGGGTGACCTAAACAAGCCATATAAATTACCTGCTTATAAACTCAGGCCTGAGACCAATGCAGTTGACCATTGGCACAAATAAGCATGGGGTGTCGAATTTAGTAGGGACGCTAGGGACAGCTCAGCAACTACTGAAATGTCCTTAGCAATAATTTTGATCAAAAATTAAAATATATTTATATATAACCACTGTTGTCCGTCGGTGCCTTGTGGTTTTTATTTTTATTCCTTTATTTAACCAGGAAAAGTCTCATTGAGATTAAGAATCTCTTTTATAAGAGCGTCCTGGCCAAGACAGGCAGTAGCACAATTTGTGATAATAGGATTGGCTTTGCCGTTTCTTGCCAACATGTGAGAGGTTGTAGCTACGTCCGGTTGAACGAAGCGCCAAAGCTCCGTCAACCAGATGCGCATCATGAAGGCTACCGGTACATGAAGACCATCCTTATACCAACAGTTCTGTTCTGTGCACGAAAACACAGGACATATTGATTCAGGGACAGTGCATTTTTTCAACACGTGACAATCCTGTATTTCCGGCATGAGTGGCAAGTCTAAACATTATGTGTACTTTGAATTTTGGTAAAGTAGCTCCTAATGTCCACCTTTCTTTATTGGCTGTCATCCTGACTCAGCATATCACCTAACTAGCCTAACTGCCACACACACACACACACACACACACACACGAGTGGACATTAGGAGCTAGTTTACAATAAGTAAAAGTGTAAATCACTTAAAATATTTTCTCAATTGCTAATGTGTAGAGTCAACAATAATGGTAATTATACTTAATTAAGCCATAAATGTTTTTCCTCAATGTTCATATGGCATGCATCAATGTGTTATTTTGTCAGGTCAGGCGACCGAAGCAGTGCTGCCAGGTAGTAGCTCAGACTGAGCAGGAAGAGAGGCAGGTGGAGAGGCAGGGTCACCGGTGATGTCGAACAATGACATGGTGATATGTTAGTAATGAGATTCAGGATTGTGACAATGTTGGGGGGGGGGGGGGGGGGTCTCTGCAGACGACTTTTATGTCCCCACCAATGTCAAAATTAAACCTACACCCTTGCAAATAAGACACTGAACCAGAACCTAAGTCTCCATTAAAGGACAGACCGTGACAGTAAATGACTGAAATATCACTCCTGAAAACTGTAGTCACTAAGAATAAATTCAGGAAGACCAGATGCACTTCCTGTTCTCAGTAATCCTCCCAAGTTGCAAATTAACTCAAAGCTTGTTTATTAAAATTTGGTCATGTTGCAAAACATATGTGACAGTGGGGTGTTAATACATAAAAGTGATGCTGAGACATGTTCCCACTTCCTACAATGTGTGCAAAAAAATCCAATTATCAAATGCAGGTCTGTCAAACACAATCCAAAACCCTTCAGTAGTGTTGGTTTAATCATACATCTCCATATCAATAACACTATAAGCCAAAGGAGGCAAAAATATTATCAATCTCATCATTGTGCACATTGCTAGATTTCAGTGAACTGCTCTCTGTCTCCATTTTGGATTCTTTTTGACTGAATACACCATCGCTTACTGACATCACATCTTTATGTAAGGGTGAAAGTTTTGTGTACTTTCTGCGTTTGTGTGATGATTTTGCAGTTACATTAAAAAGGTCTCTGGCTATTTTAGAGCGCATTCTGACTTTTCCAACTCGGCTCCTAACGCTTCCATAATGTCTCAAAAGTGTAGTAAAACGTGTTCTGAAATAGCAATTTGTCCTCCGCAGAAGAAAAAGGGAAGGTCTCACCAAGTCAGTTCCTTTAAGCATCACATTGTGAACCCTAACCCTAAGCCTCCTCAGTTTCTTCTGCACACTGGATGTGAAAACAAAACAAAAATAAAACAATTATTAAGATCATAAATGCAATAAACTTACACATGTTAAAAAAAGTGTCCTGCACACCTGTACCTGATTCCCTCACACTCCAAAGCCTTCATCCTCTGGCACCTGAGGAGTGTGAAGGCAAGATAGCGGCGTTCCTGATGCAGCTTACTCCTCCTACACCAGCCCATCATCTCTTCAAGATGTGCGGCCATGTCCTTAATGGAGGATGCTGTATTTAGCTTCTTCAAGAACATCCTCTTCTGCTCCAGTGCAGCTAGGCTGGAAGTACTTGGTTGTCCAGGAGATGCGGTCTTAATGAACACTTCAGCTGTACACTGATAGGAGGCACATCCAAACACAAACAAGGATTCCAAAGCAGAAATCAGTTCTCCAAATGGGTTTTCTCAGCCACTTAATACATACTCAATACTTACTTAATACTTAATACACTGGTGCTTTGGCCACGGCTTAAAACTTTATATTTAATCATGCTTTACTTATTTTTCAGCCTAATCTTGTTTTACACTGAATAAGCCTTATCCTGAGTATGTCTGAGTTTAAGGACTCGTTGTCTTGGCAAGTCAAACAGCTTTGAAGCAAGGACAAATCTTGGATCATTTGAAATGGTCAACAATCCAATCCAGCTTACTCAGTGATGTGATTATATATATATATATATATATATATATATAAAAACATATAACTGCAATCTATCCTAATCCATCTATGGTCTATATATTCAAGTTCTCAAAAATTAAAATAAGTCTAATAACCTGTTTGGAGGTTTGCTGCAGCATCGACTTTATGTCCAAATTTGAGGAAGATCCTACAGATGTGTGAAAAAGAAAACAAAGACCAATAAACAACAACAAAAAAATTCCCCCCAAAACTATTCAGACAGTTCATAAAGAAATCAGACTTACGAGAGCAAGGTGGCCCTCGACGCAAAATGGTCCTCCCCAGATCCATATTAGATGTTATTTCCTCACTGGCTAGTATCAGCATCATCTGTGTCTCTTCTTCTTCCCCCCTTTTCTCACTTCCCTCCTCAAACAGCCTATCGAGAAGAGAGGGTTTTGTGGTTTTTTTCATCCCAAAAGGCTCTGCTGCACTCCTTTCCTCAAGCAGGTCAGAGTAAAGGGGGCCCAGAAATGCTGCCAGGCCTCCAGGCAGGGTGAAATCAGTGAGGAAGGCCATGGGTCGACACTGCACTACCTCGTGGAGCAGATCCATGATGCCTTCATACACAGACACCAGAGCTCTCAGGATGCCTCTGAAAAATACCCTGCACACAATGAATGTAAAGAGCAAAAAGAGTTGAATTGCAGGCTGTTTTGTTATGAGCCAAACATTTGACATTTTTTAGTACATTAAAAACTTCTTGTCAACATCTTGACAAATTGACGATCACTCCTCTGAACTCACCATAGTCGACTGAGCATGCTTGCCAGCACCAAGTTCAGCACGATGAACTCAGACAAATGAAGATGCTGCCTTGTCAATCTGTCAGGGGAAGAGTCAAGAATTTTTATACCAAGAGCTGTCTCGATTCTGATTGGTCAGGTGTTGATTCTTTTTCCATAGCAGGATGCCTTTAAGTAGTGCCAGCTGCAAATGTATTAATGTGCATGTTCTAATATATTACAATTTCTATTGCAACAGCTGATTTACAGGGACTTGTATAGTGGACATTTCACATACGCTATATGGCCAAAGGTTTGTGGACACATGACCAGATTTAGTCCCTCTTTGCTGTTATAATAACCTCCACTCTTCTGGGAAGGCTTTCCACTAGATTTTGGAGCGTGGCTGTGGGGATTTGCCCAATCAGCCACAAGAGCATTATTGAGGTTGAGGTCAGGGGTCTGTGCATGCCACTGGAGTTCTTCCACTCCACACTGGGTAAACCTTGTCTTTATGAACCTTGCTTTGTGCACAGGGGCATTGTCATGCCGGAACATGTTTGGGCCTCTTAGTTCCAGTGATGGGAAATTGTAATGCTACAGCATACAGACATGTCCTATACAATTGTGCACTTCAAATTTTGTGGCAACAGTTTGGGGAAGACCTACATATGGGTGTGATGGTCAGGTGTTCACAAACTTTTGGCCATATAGTGTAATTTAAGCCTAATAATAAGCATATTAAAATGCTGTTGAACAAAAAATGTATAATCATTGATATGGTGAAACTGTAAGATGTTTATTTATGAAAGACAGGAAAAAATATATATAAAGTCTATATTCATGCATGGTAATATTCCTTGTACGTTACTAAAGCTGTATGCCTGTAGGCAGTGGAGGATACGAGAAGGCTTTGGTGCACTGGTCCAGGGTCCGGCACAAGAGGCTGGAGGCTCCCAACAGTTTAAGACAAAACCATTCCAGCATGGGCTGACTGGGGACGTCACAATGTCCCACATCAACTCCCACATTCCTGCATGGAGAAAACACATCAGGTCTACAAACTGTGGGGGAATTATGGGGATGCTCAACTGCCCCAGAAAGAACTGGATCCCCCATGAGAGAGATAAAAGAAGGCTCTGAATGATGTGAACAACAATATCAAGGGCCATCCTGTCAGAATGGATATTACTCAATACTTGGTTGGTTTACTATACTAACTGTATAGTAGGGATTTCTACCTTTTCAACGTGCCAAAATCATGCCCCTAAGCCCCAGCTTACACTTAAAGGTCAAGACTCACCCCTAATGTTTCTTCCAGCAATACTTATATCACATCACCACTATTTGACATCTCTCTTTAAGATCTGCTGTTACTTAAAAAAAAAAAAAATTCTACATATAAATAAATACGATAGATAGATAGTCAATAGATAGATAGATAGAGTCATAATTTTATTACTAATTCAGCAACAGTACAAATAACAGACTAATGACAGTTAAAACCAGAAACCAGGACACAGTCTGGAAACTGGACTGTCCAGGGGAAAACTTAACACCTGACACCTGTACTGTTTAACTCATGGCCAAGATGTTTTTCTTCTGACATGGTCTGCTTATGTTGATCTTGCTAGTACTGTATCAAAAATTAGCTGTTTGTTTTGTTATCCTCTCATGCCGTCTCTCACACATCACTGTTTTACCTCTGGATTTGGTTTGGGCATAGCTCCTGCAGGTCTTGAAAGGCTTCCTGCAATTTCATTTCCTGCAGTCGGTGTATGCATTGCTCAACCTGCAGTGCACGCAAAAGCAAACAACATGTAATTCCCTAAATCGCAAATGGTATTTAATGTCAGAAATGCTGTCTGGACCCGCACGTTAGTGTATTCCCTGCTCTGACACACCCACATCAACTGAGGAAGGGGTTGTTAACTAGCTGACCAGTTGGCTCTGGGGTGTTGGGAACAGGGAAAACACTAATATGTGTAAGACAGCGGGTGCGGATGGGAACTTGTGATTTAGAAAATAAGAAAGTAGACCTGCTTGAGGGCCCGGAAAGGTTTGTGTTGTCTGAAGCCGTTGTGCAGTACATACAGGATCTCATGGAGCACGCGGATATCTGTGTCCAGCACGCGGCTGCCCAACAACTTCAGCACGCTCCCACAATGCACGACCACAGCTTCTGTTACAGCGGCTGGAATTTAACCAGCAACTTAATAAGTCAACTAGCACATCACGGGAAACACATTAAAATAGAACACTAACACCAACGTTAACCATTAAAAAACGCTGTAGCCCACGTGGGTAACACTCACAAAACAAATAAACCGAATCCCCAATCACTATCAAATTTTATTTACCACCAGAACAATTTTAATAACACAACAAAATACCTGTTCTTGTGTTAAATGTGATTCTACAAGCCGCAGCAGCACCTGGATACGGAATGTTTATTTTATTCCACGGTTCAACCGCCATGTTGTTTAAAGGCGACCAGGAACTAGTAGGCGTGATAATATCTCGACGGTTGCCAGGTCCACCTTCTATAATCCCCTCAAAAAATAAAAAAAATAAAATAAATTATGTAGGTCCAGAAACCTTATCCTTGATATATATATATATATATATATATATATATATATATATATATATATATATATATATATACGTATATATACGTATAGATATATATATATATATATATATATATATATATATATATATATATATACATATACAGACATATATATATATATATATATATATATATATATATATATATATATATATATATATATATATATATATATATACACATACATATATATATGTATATATATATATATATGTGTGTGTGTGTGTATATATATATATAGATACGGAATGTTTATTTTATTCCACGGTTCAACCGCCATGTTGTTTAAAGGCGACCAGGAACTAGTAGGCGTGAACACATCTCGACGGTTGCCAGGTCCATCTTCTATAATCCCCTCAAAATAAATTAATTAATTAATTAATGAATTATGTAGGTCCAGAAACCTTATCCTTGATTGATTATATATATATATATATATATATATATATATATATATATATATATATATATATATATATATATATATATACACACACATATATATATATACATACACATATACATATATATGTATATGATTACGATCATATATATGCAGTTACTAACTGTAGCCCATAAATCGGTATGTACAATAAGTATGTGGTCCTTTGAGCTCTGCCATATACCACAATGGAAATCCAGATTTCTGGGTTGATTTGCTAAAGTGTTACACAATTCAAATGAATTTAAACTGACCACCACTGACCAGGTGCATGGAAAAAGATGAGCTGTAGTCTCTACCTATTTTCCTGAAGGGTTCCAATAATTCCAGAGTTGACTGAACACATTTAATTGGTCTCTTCAGAGATTAAAATGTTAACAATCTAAATCAGAAGTACATCAGATGACCACCACAGTTTTAAAATTCTTTTATTTACAAAAATAGTGTTATTTTCTCTTCACATATACAGAAATGACAACATAACTAGCACCTCTAGCATTGGGGCTGCAGCAGTCTGATATTGGACTGGTCATGTCAGTATAGCATTCAACTTCAGACATGTTTTAGTATCCATGTGATGATTTGTGAGTTGACCTCATCTAACACAGACTCCTCAGGTCTCCCCTTCACTGCCAGTCCATGATTGGCTCCCTCCACCCAATGCACAGAGCTTGGGCTCTCCATCTGCTCCACAACACGTTCCAGAAGTTGCTGAGGAGGAAGTACAAGCTCTTTATAAGATCATTCTTCAAAATTCTGACTTCTTGTACATAGCTCAAACCTAGTACATGTGAACAATTTATAAATTTCTTTCTCCAGAATTGAAAATATCTGGAAGTAAAAAGTTATCTTAGACAAACACTAGCCCTGACTCTTGATGTATGATGTATGTAGAGTATTTGCATTCTGTATTGCAACAATCCAATAATAGAACTGTTTGTCAAATGTTAAGTGCATGCTGTTCAAGGTCGACTTTGATTCATTTTCTTCCCAACATAAAAATACTTATTGTGGTTTAAGAAACAGAATTGACCAAAACCCTTTACCTCTAAGACACTGGTTTTATCTTTAATATTTAGAGTGCTCTTTTATTGTCTTTTTTCTTCATTTAATATTCAAATTAATATCCTGGGAAACCTTCTTTTTGGAATTGGAAATCTGAGAGTAGATTGGCACTGCAGTGCATTTCCATAAACCGAACTCACTCGTTCACACATGTTGTCTGCAGTCCCAGATACAAAGAGCACAGGAATGTGGGAAAGTGCTCTCAGGTCCTCACTACGTTTGATGTGAGCATGTGTTTGGCCAGGAGGATGTAATGGGAAAGACACACACAACAAACCCTGGACATTAACCTCTTCCTTGACACACAAATGTCTGCCCAGAGCCACAGCAGCACGAGCTCCCATCGAACGTCCTGGAACACAAACAGTATTCCAAAAAGCCTGAGTTTGTACAGAGAACCATTTTGTTGTGAGGATCAGACTGTATTTCCAGTTATGTTCAGAGGTCCAGTTGGACACGAGGTGTATGATTCAACAGCATGTGATTTACGATGCACCGTAGAGCCGAGTACTGTACACTCACCCCCAAGGAAAAAGTTACCCAATGTAAATCTATCAAGGGTTTTCAAGTACACCTGTAAAAACATAAAAACCTGAATGTAAGATCATGTATGACTAAGAGTGCAATGACCGGGACTGTAAATATCATCTGCACTTACCACGGCTGCTTCATAGGCCCTCACTCTGTGTGCCAGGTTCAGGCTTTTGCATGTGAATCGAAGGCAGAGCAAACCCGAAGTGGCAGCGTCTTGTGCCAGTGACATTAATGGCTTGAAGTTCATATCTCCCCCTGCTCCGTGTGTAAGGATGAGAGCTGTTTGTACAGACTTAGTTTCAGGAACCGTGAGAGCACCTTCCAGCGCTTTAGATCCAAATGGGATTGACACCTTCTCCTATAGAAATGAGAAACATTCACATAGCTGACCAATGAAGCTACAGTGGAGGAAAAAGTATTTGATCCACTGCTGATTTTTTACGTTTGCCCACTGACAAAGAAATGATCAGTCTATAATTTTAATGGTAGGTGTATTTTAACAGTGAGAGACAGAATAACAACAAAAAAAATCCAGAAAAACGCATTTCAAAAAAGTTATAAATTGATTTGCATTTTAGTGAGGGAAATAATTATTTGATCCCCTATCAATCAGCAAGATTTCTGGCTCCCAGGTGTCTTTTACACAGCTAATGTATGGTAACTTCCTTAAAGGGAGTGCTCCAAATCTCAGTTTGTTACCTGTAAAAAGACACCTGTCCACAGAAGCAATCAATCAATCAGATTCCAAACTCTCCACCATGGCCAAGACCAAAGAGCTGTCCAAGGATGTCAGGGACAAGATTGTAGACCTACACAAGGCTGGAATGGGCTACAAGACCATCGCCAAGCAGCTTGGTGAGAAGGTGACAACAATTGGTGCGATTATTCGCAAATGCAAGAAACTGTCAGTCTCCCTCGGTCTGGGGCTCCATGCAAGATCTCACCTCGTGGAGTTTCAGTGATCATGAGAACGGTGAGGAATCAGCCCAGAACTACACAGGAGGATCTTGTTAATGATCTCAAGGCAGCTGGGACCATAGTCTCCAAGAAAACAATTGGTAACACACTACGCCGTGAAGGACTGAAATCCTGCAGCGCCCGCAAGGTCCCCCTGCTCAAGAAAGCACATGTACAGGCCCGTCTGAAGTTTTCCTGAATGATTCAGAGGAGAACTGGGTGAAAATGTTGTGGTCAGGTGTGGCCAGATCTCTTCGGCATCAACTCAACTCACCGTGTTTGGAGGAGGAGGAATGCTGCCTATGACCCCAAGTCATAACACCATCCCCACCGTCAAACATGGAGGTGGGAACATTATGCTTTGGGGGTGTTTTTCTGCTAAGGGGACAGGACAACTGCACCGCATCAAAGGGACGATGGACGGGGCCATGTACCGTCAAATCTTGGGTGAGAACCTCCTTCCCTCAGCCAGGGCATTGAAAATGACCTTAATGACTTGGAGAGGATCTGCAAAGAGGAGTGGGACAAAATCCCTCCTGAGATGTGTGCAAACCTGGTGGCCAACTACAAGAAACGTCTGACCTCTGTGATTGCCAACAAGGGTTTTGCCACCCAAGTACTAAGTCGAAGGGGTCAAATACTTATTTCCCTCATTAAAATGCAAATCAATTTATAACTTTTTTGAAATGCGTTTTTCTGGATTTTTTTTGTTGTTATTCTGTCTCTCAATGTTAAAATACACCTACCATTAAAATTATAGACTGATCATTTCTTTGTCAGTGGGCAAACATACAAAATCAGCAGGGGATCAAATACTTTTTTCCCCCACTGTAACTAACTAACGTTAGGACATTCACTAAATTCCAGGGGTTTCAGTACCGCGATGTAAAATAGGCGTTTCTGGAGGTGTGGTGAAGACACCCCCTTAAAAAAAAAATTACAGGTCACCAAACATGCGCAGAATACTGTTTTTGCATAGGCAATCCCAGGATCAGCGATGTAAGATGAAATGCTAAATTAAATGGTTCTTCAAACTGCCAACATTGCTCTTACTGTGTAAATAAAGTTGAGTATGAAAACGTGGATAATTATGAGTTTGTTTTTTATAGTGGGGCAACAGTAGTGGAAACGCAGATTTTTAGTCTTGCATGTTAGTCATGTAAAGTCAGTAAGCCTTTGAGCTTATTTAAGTGAAACATGCATTTCATAACAATAGTATTTTTCAAACATGAAAGCCCTGTGATCACAGACAGGTATCTCAAGATATAGCAGAATTAATGTAAAACTCCTGTGATCACAGACAGACAACTATCTGCAGCTTTTCTTCCCAAACTGCGCATGATCGTTGACCTATGCAGATTCTCAAAATAGGCCACGCCTACTTGATGACGCAACATCTGTTACTCTGCCCTGAAACCCCTGGAAAAAAGAGCCTGCCCTAAGGTTAGCTTGAAAAAACCATGAAAGTGTTGTAAGTGCCACTGCAGGAATGATGTATTTTTGTAGGCCAACCAGGAAGTTAGCATCACCCTGGTTCCCTCCACAAAAATACAACAGAATATTTCAATGAATTTTTCAGGACAATCACCTGAAGTAAAAAGCTAAAGTTAGGCTATAAATGAACTACACCACGGTCGCATGACTTCAACGTCGCCACCACAAAGCTTTATAGCGGTACAAGTTGAAAAAAAAAAACCCCACAACAATTGGAAAGTTGTGTTGGAATAGTTTGCAAGAGCGCGAGTATAAACACAACGAGGCTGTAGTGGGTGAGTTTTCCTGTTTAACGTGATGACGTTTAATGTCCCCGACAACCTCTGTAGTCCCGTTGAGCCACTTGTTAGCAACCGCATTTTTCAAGACACATAAAAGCTTAACAAAATCACGAGTGGGGTATTACTGATGTATTTTATGTCGTAGAATAAAACATGAAAATATCTTGAGCTTGTGTTAATCACAGACCTTATTTCAGGCATTTAACCAAAAACCCATTGACTTCGGGACGATGGAACTGGAAGTACTTAAACCCATTTCCGGTTATTAGGAGTCATTCCTGCACCACTCTAGAAGGTGCCAGTTTTATCTGGTTAGTTGTGTCAGGAAGGGCATCCGACGTAAAACTTCTGCCAAATTCAATATGCGAATCACTATCATGACTTCCATACCGGATCGGTCGGGGCCCGGGTTAACAACGACCGCCATCGGTGCCGTTGACCTACAGGGCACTGGTGGAAATTGGGCTACTGTTGGTCGAAGAAGGAGAGGAGGAAGGTGTTTTAGAGGAGGAAGGCGTGTCCGTAGGCAGAGAGAGAAGAGGAAAGGCAGGAGTTTAGGACTGAAAGTAGGGACTTTGAATGTTGGTACGATGACAGGTAAAGGCAGAGAGCTGGTAGATATGATGCAGAGGAGGAAAGTCGACATTCTGTGTGTCCAGGAGACCAGGTGGAAAGGGAGCAAGGCTAGAAGCATTGGAGCAGGGTTTAAACTGTTTTATCATGGTGTGGACAGGAAGAGAAATGGAGTAGGAGTGATCCTGAAGGAGGAGTTTGTGAAGAATGTTCTGGAGGTAAAGACAGTGTCAGATAGGTTGATGAGTCTGAAGCTGGAAATTGAAGGTGTGATGTTGAATGTTGTTAGTGCTTACGCTCCACAAGTAGGTTGTGAGCAAGAGGAGAAAGACAGATTCTGGAGCGAGCTTGAGGAAGTGATGCAGAGTGTTCCCAGAGGTGAGAGAGTGGTGATAGGGGCAGTCTTTAATGGACATGTTGGTGAAGGAAATAGTGGGGACGAGGAAGTGATGGGCAGGTTTGGTCTTCAGGTAAGGAACCCAGAAGGACAGAGGTTGGTAGACTTTGCTAAAAGTATGGAGATGGCTGTGGTGAACACGTACTTTCAGAAGAGGCAGGAACACAGGGTGACATATAAGAGTGGTGGCAGGAGCACACAGGTGGACTATATCTTATGTAGACACTGTAATCTGATGGAGATTAGCGATTGCAAAGTAGTGGTAGGAGAGAATGTAGCTAGACAGCACAGGATGGTGGTGTGTAAGATGACTCTGGTGGTGAGGAAGATGAAGAGAGCAAAGGCAGAGCAGAAGACAAAGTGGTGGAAGTTGGGAAAGGAAGAGTGCTGTGTGGTTTTCAGGGAGGAGTTGAGACAGGCTTTAGGTGGTCAGGAGGTGCTTCCAGATGACTGGACTACTACAGCCAAAGTGATCACGGAGACAGGTAGGAAGGTGCTAGGTGTGTCATCTGGAAGGAGGAAAGAAGACAAGAAGACTTGGTGGTGGAATGAGGAAGTTCAGGAGAGTATCCAGAGGAAGAGGTTAGCTAGGAAGAAGTGGGACAGTGAGAGGATGGAGGAAAGTAGACAAGAATATAGGGAGATGCAGCGTGAGGCTAAGACAGAGGTGGCAAAGGCCAAACAGAAAGCTTATGAGGACATGTATGCAAGGTTAGATAGTAAGGAAGGTGAGAGGGATTTGTATCGGTTGGCGAGGCAGAGGGATAGAGATGGTAAGGATGTGCAGCAGGTTAGAGTGATTAAAGATAGAGATGGAAATGTGTTGACAGGTGACAGGAGGGTGAGGATGGAAGGAGTACTTTGAGGAACTGATGAATGAGGAAAATGACAGAGAGAGAAGAGTAGTACAGGCAAATATTGTTGAGCAGGAAGTAGAAAGGATTAGCAAGGGTGAAGTTAGGAGAGCTTTGAAGAGGATGCAGAGAGGAAAGGCGGTTGGTCCTGATGACATACCAGTGGAGGTATGGAAGTGTCTAGGAGAGATGGCAGTAGAGTTTTTAACTAGGTTGTTCAACGAGGTCTTAGAGAGGGAGAGGATGCCTGAAGAATGGAGGAGAAGTGTTTTGGTGCCGATTTTTAAGAACAAGGGAGATGTGCAGAGTTGTGGAAACTACAGAGGTATTAAGCTGATGAGCCATACAGTGAAGTTGTGGGAAAGAGTAGTGCAAGCAAGGTTAAGGGGAGAAGTGAGCATTTGTGAGCGGCAGTATTGTTTCATGCCAAGAAGGAGCACTACAGATGCAATATTTGCTTTGAGAATGTTGATGGAGAAGTACAGAGAGGGTCAGAAAGAGCTGCATTGTGTCTTTGTAGATTTAGAGAAAGCGTATGACAGGGTGCCAAGAGAGGAGCTGTGGTATTGTATGAGGAGGTGTGGAGTGGCAGAGAAGTATGCTAGAGTGGTGCAGGATATGTATGAGAGCAGTAGGACAATGGTAAGGTGTGCGGTAGGTGTGACAGAGGAGTTCACGGTGAAGGTGGGACTGCATCAAGGATCGGCTCTGAGCCCCTTCTTGTTTGCGGTGGTGATGGACAGGCTGACAGATGAGGTCAGACAGGAATCTCCATGGACTATGATGTTTGCGGATGACATTGTGATCTGTAGTGAGAGCAGGGAGCAGGTGGAGGAAACTCTAGAGAGGTGGAGGTTTGCTCTGGAGAGAAGAGGAATGAAGGTTAGTCGCAGCAAGACAGAATACATGTGTGTGAATGAGAGGGATCCAAGTGGAACAGTGAGGTTACAGGGAGAAGAGATAAAGAAGGTGCAGGATTTTAAGTACTTAGGGTCAACAGTCCAGAGCAACAGGGAGTGTGGAAAATAGGTGAAGAAGCGTGTGCAGGTTGGAATGGGTGGAGAAAAGTGTCAGGTCTGTTGTGTGATAAAAGAGTACCAGCAAGAATGAAAGGAAAGGTGTACAGGACAGTAGTGAGACCAGCGATGTTGTATGGTTTGGAGACAGTTGCTATAATCAGTGGCAGCTTTTTTCCCCCCAGTGGTGGTTACCGTAAAACCCCGTGTATACGTGCACTCCAGTGTCTACTGAGGCTGGCTTGACCATGGTATGTAACGGAGAGACTAGTCGAAGCAGCAGTTTCATTGAGAGTGTAAATAAAGCTACGACGCTAAATTGAGGTGATGTGTTTTGAAAATTACAACCAAACTTAGTATAGCATTTTTCCTGTGCCGTAAGTAAATTCGTTAGGCGAAGTTTTGAGGCACGTCCTTACCCAATCAGAGTCAAGTAAACACTTGATTTAACGCTTTTTATTACTTACTTAATAATACAATGCCAAATCTGTTATCCCAACATACTCGCTACTAACATCTCCTACCTCACTGACAGCCACCATCTTCGTTCAAGTTTCAATGTGACAGCATGGAGCTGCTGTATATCGCCATCTTGTGACAAGGAGGAGCATCAGCATAAGCTAGCAATGCTCGTTATCATACATGTGCATCCATTGAATAAAGTTTTGTCTGCTGAAACGTTTCTGAATAAAAGCATTGGATACAAAGCCCAGTATTAATTCTGAGTTACCTGAGGTGAATTGTGTGGGTCTAATGTGAACAATGAGTCAAAGCAGTGGTAAAACAAGTTCTTAAAAAAAAATCCATGAGTAGTTTAAAGATATTAGGTTATTGTGTAGAATTGTACTGCAATACCTGATCTCATGTAGCATTAATGACTAAATATGTGTGTTAGGCTCCATATTACTCCATTTTTTAAGACCATGGGCTCGCTGTAGAAACGGTTAAACTTAAAATAATATCGGTATTACCAGCGGGCTAGTGGTTTGGTTCCTGTCACCAAAAGAACAAGATCTAAAGAATGAAACCACATTAATTAGATATTTCACCGGTCACTCGGTACATTCAGCATAAACTGTACCTATATGAAAAAACAAAGTTGGTATAATACCATATGTCCTCATAAGATAAGTAAGATATGCACTTCTTCCTGTTCATTCTGGCATACATAACATTAAAAAAAAAAAAAACACTAAAAATGAATAACTGTCTGGTAATCGCACATGTCCACTTTGTGCAATTAAGGAATCCAAAATGTAGTTTTCCAAACGAGTACATTTAATTTCAAGATTTAAAAAAGGAAATAATACATTATAAATAATGACTGTGAGAAATACATAGACAAAGCACTGAAAATGTTGAGAGGTGCTTGTTTCAATAAGATCTGCACTTGATCAGAATGTGACGAGTCAGAATAATAAGGCAGTTGTTTCATGATCCCAGCGAGTGGACACTCAAAGCTCATCTCTGACCTAAAAGAATGAGAAAAATGTGATGAAAATTATTTGTCATTAAATTTATTTCCAGTATAAACTTAATTGGTGGTTCATAAAATGTCATGTCATGCATTTTTGAGCAATAGGCTGTAAACAATCAATAGAGTGTCTATGCAGTTGGCTCAAAAAGAATATGACCAATTTCAAAGTTATAAAGATGGCAATAAAATAATCTCTAAATGTCAATGTTACATGGTTTATGTGAATGAAATGTCCTATGTCATACGGTGATAAATTGTCACTCTGAATTTGCTGAACCAGTATGACATTTGCTTACACATACTCTGTTCATCAAATGTTTAAAACATCCATATGTCCTTTTGAAAATGTCTTTTAAAAGTTATTTAATGTTTCAGTTATGACTGCGGCATTCATAGTTATGCTATAACCAATTAGTTACTTCTCATAAAAGATAATAAGTAAGCTCAGGGAAAGAGCTTTCACATATAGTAAGGTAGCGCACACACACACACACACACACACACACACACACACACACACACACACACACACACACACACACACACACACACACACCTTGGTCCTATGGCAGTAGCATGGAAAAAGATCATCTTTCGGCTGTTCTACCAATTCCATGCCATCACGTATTTTAGGCTCAGTTACCTGCAGCTTTGAATACTCCTACAGAATATACACAAAAATGGTAAAACACATATGCTTATACACTTTAACTACTGTTTATGGAAAAAAAGGGTAGACAAAAAAACCATCAACAGCTTTATTTTTTGATGGTCAATATTCACCCAGGGATGACTTTATTAGGTACACATACCCAGAAAGAAATCTACATTTTAAGTAGCTTTGATCCTAGTAAATTCCACACCTTAAACCTACTGTACACACTGTTTTACAACTAGAAAGTGCTTTGAGGTTGAAATGCGAGTTTAAAGATTAATTGTTTCAGTTGACTTTGCATTATTTAACCTTTGTGTCCTTGAAGTTATCACACACACTTGCTGGGTACAGATAGAAGATTAGATATGACTTCTGTAAGTCGCTATGGAGAAGACTTCTAGCAAATGCTATAAAAATGTAGATCTAAATTTAAATATGCCAAGATATATTAACTGATAAGCAAGGTACATACGCTTAAAACGAAGTGGAGGAGATAATTAATTACAGGTATTCAGTAGCATGTCTACAGTAACAGAAAAACAAGAGTTAAAATTTACCAGTGAACCTTCGGCTGCTTATAAATTAAAATTCAGAAGTATTTAAACTTCTGTGTGTGATTTAAACCTATGACGTCAAGAAACCTAGGTAACTTAAAGGTAAGCAACACAAGGCCAAAGATATGAACTGGTGTGAAAAAGCAGGGAGAGTTATGTTACAGTAGTTGTGAAACCTGGAAGAGTTTGAAGTAGTAACAGAATATACTGTCACCCATCAGATGTATACGTGCAAACTGCTGACCAGCCTGTGCAATTTTCCTAGCCTGCAAAGTAAAGCAAAGAAGACAAAGATATTTGAAAGGATATTTTTAAAATGCTATATTATACGCTATATTATACAAATTTAAACACATGAGAAATCCCTTATGATTTATAAGAAGGCACTTAAAAGCTCACTTTGTTTATATTTAATTGCATTCTTTATGGTTATGGTTATGATTATATTACTCATCCATTTGGCCTAAACATACTGGAGCAAAACAACTGACAGTCAAATCATTTCTGTCTTCAAGCTGCAAAACCTTGTTAGTAATTAAATAGTAATAAAGTTTTGTGGTTTAGTTTAGAAGTCCACCACACAGTTAGTAGTTGTGTCCCAAAGTTGTACATCGTCTCAAATAGCACTAACCGGAAGAATATGCTGTTTCCCGGTTGAGGGCAAATTACGTCAAACCCACATAATGCGATGGCGCTAGCATTAGCGAAACAGCCAAAGAGATAACAAAAATGAATTGGTACATTTCACTGTTTATGCTAATGTTTCCTTTAATGCCCAACAAGACCTCAGTCACTGTCAGACTTGTACAATTTAAAATCAACATAGCAAGTTGTGGTTGTGGCTATGGCTGCTGGCAATGTAAACTTTTTTTTTTGTTCAGCCTGATATAGCCCCTCCCCATCCGCTACGTAAGGAAAGCTGCGACTGTTGAGTGTCCATCATTCCACACTTCATTTTTTCGGTTGAATGAGTGCATAATCCCGGGTTTTTCTAATCACACTATTTATACTACAAAATGGCGTAGAATAGTGCATAAGTGTGCGATTTGGGACGCACCAAGTTTGTTTGAACAGCTTATACTGTACACTGCAAAAAAGCAACTTCAAAAAAGTTAAAAAGCCTTGTTTCTGGGAAATTAATCTTATTTTTTTTGTGTAAAAAGAAAAATAATCTTGTCAAGCATGTTTTGCATTAGAAAGGTAATCTCATTTTAAGAAAATATATCTAACTTTATCTTAATAAGATCTTCGAGCAAATATTAAGCTAGATTTAACCAGTAACAAGCTATGCCAATGGTTTGTATAATATTCCAGCAGAGGAACACAGTTGTTTTCCTTATTTTAAGAGTAAGACCACTTGCACTACTTAAATCTTTCAATGAAGCAACTGCGTGTCATGGTTATGCTGAAATCCACATTTAACTGCATTACCCATCAGCCCCAGCATGTCCCACTGATCACTCACACCTGTCCTGTTACCCCTAATAAGGACCCCTATAGAAGTTCTAGTTTTCCAGCACCTATATGTCAAGCTTTTGTTGTTGACTTGTTCATGTGGTATCATGTGTGCTACAGCCGCTCTCATAGTCTGCATGTTTTTGCCTTGTGTCCAGTGTTACGTTTATGGTTCTTGTTTTCACAGTTTTAGTTGTTTGTTTTGCACTTTATTCAATAAAAATCTGAGCTTGCATCCACCACCTTCTTCAATCCCTGACACTATGTTGCTTCTGGTGCCTTAATTTAAGACCAAGTCACTTATTTTTATTATGCTGTTTGAAGAAATTGTGTCTTATTGTAATTTTATTATTATTATTTTTTACTAATTAATCTTAGATTATATAATACTCATTTTAAGTAAATCTATCTTAATCTAATAACTGAGTTTTCATTGTTTGTAATAAGCACAACTTGCTTACATTTTGGCACGTTTGCTAATTTTAAGATCCAGTAGCATTTTTTACTCACTTGAAATTTATGCTATTTTCAAGAATTCTTACCAATTCAGTTTTGCTTACCCCATTGGCAAATTTTTTTTTTGCTTGATTTTAGTACACCTTACTACATTTAAGTGTGTCTTGCTAGTTTCAAGAAAGCCATTTTTTGCAGTGTACATCAATGGTCACAAACCCTGTTCCTTGAGATCTACCTTCCTGAAGACTTTAGCTCCAACCATAATCGTGCTCACCTGGCCACTGCCTTAAGAAGCTCTTGATCAACTAAAACAGGTGTGTTAGATTTTGGTTGGAGATGAAACTTGCAGGAAGGTAGATCTCAAGGAAGAGGGTTGGTGACCACTGCTATACATCTTGCTAGATTAATTTATAAGATGTTAAGCATTTATACCAACAGAACTTTCATATCGGAATGAATGAGGGAGAGAGTGAGAATACTGTACCTCTTCATCGTGGTCTTTAGCCCAGTGTATCTTCTCCAGAAGGTCACTGAGGTCTGCTTTGATGGGGATGTAGTGAACCCAGGGCTGGAGCTGGCTATAGAAGTGCTCGTAGTATACGGAGTCCTGCTTCAACACCACGCTGTCTCCGGCCAGAAGGTAAGGCATTCGATACGCAGCCACTGTTCCATCAACATTTATCTGATACTTATACTGAAAAACACCAAACGCTCTTATCCATACTCTGTTATCCATGCAGCCATCTTTCAACATTTCCATTAATCAGACAACTCATCCACTGATTGAGTCTGACTACTTACTCATCCATCCCTTTATCTACGGTATACAACCATAAACCAACATATACAGGTCCATCGATTCATATAACATCCATCCACTGCCAGTCATTGTTGAGCCATCTATTCACCTATACATTCATCCATCACCCCCTCACCTTAAAGAAGTCAAAGAAGGAAACGTGTTTGACGAGTGGTCCATAAAGGCTCTCATCATGCTTGAAGAAGAAGAAGTTGGTGAAAGCGGCATCTAGCAAAGTAGGGTTTGCTCGTGCCAGTTTCACCAGCTCCAGACGCTCTCTCCTGCTGTCACGGCCCCTCCAGAAACCTGTACTATTCTTCTCAGTCCACTCAGGACCCGTGTTTGCCTGCACTGACATCATGTCCAAACTTACTCTGGAAGAATACAAAGGAGACTTAGCAAGACATACTTATGCATTATCATGTTCCCATATGAACTCCATACCTGCCCATGGTCTCCAGTACAGACTCAGTGAGGTCATAGGTTGGCATAACAATATCTCGGGTGTCATTGGACCCGCACCAAGAAAAGATGGGATGGAGTTTCTCAGAGGTCCGTCTCTTCTCCAGGGGCCAGTCACCCAAGTTCACAAAGAACTCAACATCTGGAAGCCTAACCTGATCACATGGAAATCCAGGATCAACATCACAGTCACTGAGTAAATCCTGATAATCTGCTAGGACACAAGTGACTGAATCCATTTGTTAAAAAAAAAAAAGTGATTTAAAAATTGTGAGAAGATGGCGGCAGTCACCAATTAAACTTTTGAATTAATTAATTTACAATTTATTTTGTGCTAAAAGATAATTACTAGAGTTTAAATCCATCTTGCCTTTTTATAATCTAAAACAGAGTAATCAGAGTGTGTTGCCGCCCTCTGCTGTCCAAAATTTCTTAGGTACTTAGAAACTGATACATATTGAATTGTGCACTGGCAACAGAACATGTCTTTGTCTCGTTTTTATCTACTAATGTGTCAACCGGTACATACTTTCCGTGTGAGAGAGAGGAGAAAGGCATCCATGAAGATCCTGAAGCCAACATGCTCGCCATGTGTTTTGATATACACCTGAATACAAACACAAACTCATCAGAATGGCACACAGTAATGATTTCATAAGTGTTTGTCCTGTCAGAACACTACTGTTCAACTCTTTACTATTTCTAAATTCTGTGCATTAAAAACAAAGTTTTTTTATGATTTCTTCTGTTTTTGTGTATATCTCATAGTAAATAGTTTTAGATTGTCAAACATAAAACAAAGGCATCCTGAGTAAACACACAATGCAGTTTTTATTATTATTTTATTGAAGTAAAAAAGGTATCCAACACCCATCACCCATATGAAAAACTAATTTCCCCCTTCAACTTAAAATCTGGTTGTGCCACCTTTAGCAGCAATAACTGCAACCAAATGCTTCCGATAACTGGAGCTGTGGTGGAATTTTGGCTCACTCTTCTTTGCAGAACTGCTTTAGTTCAGCCACACTGGAGGGTTTTCAAGCATGAACTGCCTTGTTTAAGGTCCTGCCACAGCATCTCAATTGGTTTCAAGTCAGGACTTTGACTAGGCCACTGCAAAACTTTAATTTTGCTTTTTTTTTGAGTCATTCAGAGGTGGACTTATTCCTATGCTTTGGATCATTGTCTTGCTGCATAATCCAGTTGTGCTTGAATTTCAACTTACAGACTGAAGACCAGACATTCTCCTTTAGGATTTTCTGGTAGAGAGCAGAATTCATGTTTCCCTCAATTATTGAAAGTTGCCCAGGCCCTGAAGCAGCAAAGAATCCCCACATCATCACACCTCCACCACCATGCTTGACCATAGGTATGATGTTCTTTTTTATGGAATTCTGTGTTTGGTTTATGTAATGTTGATGTAATGGGACCCCTGTCTTCCAAACTGTTCCACTTTCGACTCATCAATCCACAGAACATTAAATGTTAGAACGTATTAAATTGTTAATTATAACATAATTTATAGATTTTTTTTAAAACTAGAACATTGTACAGAGTATGGCTCAGGCTCTAGTAACAGCCATTTCTTTAAAGCCTGGTTCATTCTGGCAGAGGTATCAGTGGTGGTGTTAGAAGGGTGAACTGTGTTGTTGCTAGAGGGAGTAATCTATAAATGATATAATTAACAATTTAATACATTCTAACAGCTCCCTTCTCTTATTTGTGGTTAAATAATGAAAAAGTATACATTTTATTCATAAAACAAGGCCAAATATTTGTACCAGATGTCAGTAAAATTAATGTGAAAAAAGAAAAATGCTTTGAACCCTAAGTACTTTTCCATAAACTTGAGAAAACAAAAAGTGTTAGGTTGTGCCCCGTTCTCCCCTAGCAGGAACTGGGGTGTAGAAAAATGGCAGCAGGTGCTCTGGATTGATGAATCAAAATTTGACATATTTAGCTGTAGCAGAAGGCAGTTTGTTTGCTGAAGGGCTGGAGAGCGGTACACTAATGAGTGTCTGCAGGCAACAGTGAAGCATGGTGGAGGTTCCTTGCAAGTTCGGGGCTGCATTTCTGCAAATGGAGTTGGGGATTTGCTGAGAAGTACAGGCAGATCCTTATCCATCATGCAATACCATCAGGGAGGCATCTGTTTGGCCACAAATTTATTCTGCAGCATGACAACAACCCCAAACGTACAGCAAAAGTCATTAAGAACTATCTTCAGTGTAAAGAAGAACAAGGAGTCCTGGAAGTGATGGTATGGCCCCCACAGAGCCCTGATCTCAACATCATCGTCTGGGATTACATGAAGAGAGAGAAGCAACTGAGGCTGCCTAAATCCACAGAAGAACTGTGGTTAGTTATCCAAGATGTTTGGGCCAACCTACCTGCTGAGTTCCTTCAAAAACAGTGTGCAAGTGTACCCAGAAGAACTGATGAATTGATACTGTTCTGAAGGCAAAGGGTGGTCACACCAAATATCGATTTGATGTAAATTTTTCTTCTGTTCACTCACTGCATTTTGTTAGTTGATAAACTATTAACATGTCTATTTTTGAAAGCATTCTTGCTGTGAAGTGATATATATATATATATATATATATATATATATATATATATATATATATATATATAAAATAACATAGACTTGCATGAGCTGAAAGTGTTAAAGTGGTGCTTGGGGCTGTAGTTGTCTGTTTTGGATATTTGTGGTTTATCACTTTGGAGAAAAGTTTTCTGTCAGTACGCTTAAGCATAAGGAAAACTGGATTCACAGTATTTTTTTTAAAGGTAAGCAAGGATTATAAACATTATCCTCCTTTTGTCTATGGTGTTATCACCACCTAGTGACCAAAGGAGAATCAGCAACTCCACAGAAATTGTATAAAGTACCTGGTTATTTTTTATGGTGTAGTGACACAGGCTCTGTCTCTGGCCAAAGCGCTGAAGGATTTCATGGGCATTGCGTTCTAGGTCCACTTTAGGAAAGAACGACAGGTCATACTGTATCTGAGAAAATGAAGAGGGACAATGCATGTGCTTCTCCCACAATGCACCACTGGGCTCTGGACAGTTACATGATTCATGGTACACTGGACCTAGACAGCAAGAGAGAAGGTGACGGAACTGGGCATTTATTAAATGTCAACTATTGACTATATAGTTAGATTTAGAATTTGTTATGGTTAGAAACTGGTTTGGTTAGAAACAGGGATTTAAATAAACAATATAAAAAATATAATTCTGGGTCAAAGTGACTCTAAATGATGTTGCAGTTTTACAAGATACTTGTCTTTAACAACATACTGGAGTCCACACCAGTTTTTCCCCCCAGGAAAAGACAACTTTCACCTTTGAGAATGTATGGAGACTCGGCCACATGTTTATTCTTCAGTAGGATCTGAATACTGAGGTCTATGTAGCTGGCGTACATGCGGTAACGGACCAGAAAGGATCCATCCTGACGGTCTAAAACCTGCACCCAGATCCTGGAGAAAGGTTCTGATAGGGAGGTGATCTTCACTTCAAATGTATTGGCTCCAGGTGAGGTTGTAAAACTGTAGTCCAGGAAATAAATGAAACAGATTAAGAGATGCACAGAGATGTCTGACTGCTCTCATACAGACATCTTTCCCTGGAACATTCTTGCAGAGTTCGGTACTGGTTACAAATAAAAAAAATTAAACCCTGGTGGCTAGCTTTCACAGAATCACAGCTGGGGATAGACTCCTATCATCTCTTCTTTTCTAGTGTTTTCTGAGGACCACTGTCAAATCCTGTTAAGCAGTTAACTCCATATGGAGTACATGTGGTCCTACATGTGTACAAGATAAGAAGAAAAAAAGGTGAATATGGCTGTATGACAGCAGTATTTATTGCAAATACAGAGTCATATGTGACTTTGTTGGCATACATATGCACATGCACAATTTAGGAGCTGTTAGAAGTAGAACATGTTTTAAAACTGTGTTCTTCTTGTTCAGGCTATGCCTGCCTGGAAACCAAAAGCCCAACACTTTTAAATAAGCCATGTGGTAAGAACATTTCTCCAAAAGCTTTTGGGCTCTATAAAGAATTGCCTATAATAAGGGTAAATGTTTTCGATTAGATATAAATTGGCAGGTGGAGATGTGTTATAGTCACCTAGATGAACTTTAAACTGGAGTAATAGAAATTTATGTAGAATCCACTTGGGTGTTACCAGGGTGTTATTGTTCTCCTAGACCTAAATACAGTCCTGCTGAACAATGAAATGTATTATTCAGTCACTGTGACATACCCAATAAGGGTGACAAAAAGCTTTATATTACTGGATAGGAGTCTTGTTTCAAGTACAGTGTTTGCACCCACTTCATGGCATGCTAATCGGATGGAACAGTGTATAGAAACTGTAAACTGTAACACTACAGGAATAGGGATTCCAACTGCCGTCATATAACAAGATTTGTAAAATTGTACCATAATGTCTGCCCGGCATTACGCTACAAAGTGTGGTGTGTGACAGCTGATTTAAAAAAAAAAAAAAGTCCAGCTAACCTCACTGAAATTTTCAGGTGATCCTAGTGCATATGCCAGGTATCAGTAGTACACTACATTGATCAGCCATAACATTAACACCTGCCTAATATCGTGTAAGTCCCCCTTGTGCCGACAAAACAGCTCTGACCCGATGACTCCATAAGACCATTGAAGGTTTGCTGTGGTATCTGGCACCAAGACGTTAGCAGCAGATCTTTTCAGTCCTGTAAGGTGTGAGGTGGGGCCTCCATGGATCGGACTTGTTTGTCCAGCACATCCCACAGATGCTTGACTGGACTGAGATCTGGGGAATTTGGAGGCCAATTCAACACCTTGAAATTTTTGTCATGTTCCTCAAACCATTCCTGAACAATTTTTGCACTGTAGCAGGGCAAATTATCCTGCTGAAAGAGGCCACTGCCATTAGGGAATGCCGTTGCCATGAAGGGGTGTACTTGGACATTGGTCAGCATGGGCACTCTGACCGTTGTGCAGCTACGCAGCCTCATAAACAGCAAGCTGTGATGCACTGTGTTCTGACACCTTTCTATCATAGCCAGCATTAACTTTTTCAGCAATTTGTGATACAGTAGCTCTTCTGTGGGATCGGACCAGACGGGCTAGCCTTCGCTCCCCATGCGGATCAATGAGCCTTGGGCGCCCATGGCCTTGTCGCCGCTTGTCCTTCTTTGGACCACTTTTGGTAGGTACTAACCACTGCATCAAGAACACCGCACAAGACCTGCCATTTTGGAGATGCTCTGACCAAGTCGTCTAGCCATCTCAATTTAGCCCTACTCAAAGTCGCTCAGATCCTTACTCGCCCATTTTTCCTGCTTCCAACATGTCAACTTCGAGAACTGACTGTTCACATGCTGCCTAATACGGTGCCCTCCACTAATATTGGCACCCTTGGTAAATATGAGCAAAGAAGGCTGTGAAAAATTCTCTTTATTGTTTAACCTTTTGATATTTTGTTAAAAAAAAAAAAAATCACAAAAATACTCTGCTCTCATGGATATCAAACAATTGCAAACATAACACAGGTTTATCAAAAAAAGAATATATATATATATATATATATATATATATATATATATATATACACATATATATACACATATATACACACACACACACACACACATATATATATATATGTGTGTGTGTGTGTGTGTGTGTGTGTGTGTGTGTGTGTGTGTGTGTGTGTGTGTGTGTATGCATATATATTTGTTAAATATAGGTGTGCAACAATTATTGGCATCCCTATGCATTCATATGAGAAAAATATATTTGAAGTATATTCCCATTGATATTTTACATTTTTTAGTACACCTGGGTGACTAGGAACAGCAAATTGTTCAACCATGACTTCCTGTTCACAGGGGTATAAATATGAGGTAACACATAGGCCACATTCCCTTAGTCAATCACAATGGGTAAGACCAAGGAATATAGCTGTGATGTGCAGCAAAAGGTTGTTGAGCTTCACAAAATGGGAAGCGGCTATAAGAAAATAGCACAAGCACTGAAAATGCCCATTTCCACCATCAGGGCAATAATTAAGAAGTTCCAGTCAACTGGAAATGTTATGAATCAACCTGGAATAGGACGTGTGTCTATATTGTCTCAATAAACTGTGAAGAGGATGGTTTGAGTGGCCAAAAAATCTCCAAGGATCACAGCTGGAGAATTGCAGAAGTTAGTTGTTTGGAAGGCTTTCAAGAAAAAAAGCATCTACTCTCATCCAAAAACAAACTCAAGCGTCTTCAGTCTGCCAGACAATACTGGAACTTCAAATGGGATCCAAATGATCCAAAACATACATCAAAATCAACACAAAAATGGTTTACTGAACACAAAATCAAGGTCCTGCCAATGGCCATCCCAGTCCCCTGACTTGAAACCCATAGAAAACCTGTGTGGTGAACTGAAGAGGAGATTCCACCAGCGTGGACCTCAAAATGTTAAGGATCTGGAGAGATTCTGTATGGAGGAATGGTCTCAGATCCCTTGCCATGTATTCTTCAACCTCATCAGGAATTATAGGAGAAGTCTCAGAGCTGTTATCTTGGCAAAAGGAGGTAGCACAAAGTATTGACTAAAAGGGTGGCAGTGATTGTTGCACACCTATATTTAACAAATTTTTTTTTTGTTTTTTTTTTTGATAAACCTGTGTTTTGTTTGCAATTGTTTGATATCCATGGAAGCAGAGTATTTTTGTGAATTGTTTTTAACAAAAAGATCAAAAGGTTAAACAATAAAGATAATTTTTCATAGCCTTCTTTGCTCATATTTACCAAGGGTGCCAATATTAGTGGAGGGCACTGTATATCCCACCCCTTGAGAGGTGCCATTCTAACGTGATAATCAATGTTAGTCACTTCACCTGTCAGTGGTTTTAATGTTATGGCTGATTGGTGTATTATATTGTTCAATTTCCTAGTGTGATTTCACCCACAGACAGGTAGTATAGTGCGTGAAAGTCAGCGCATGCGTAACGCAATTCATTTTGTTCTTAGATTGGGCAACCCTGTTTTGGAGAATGAGTACATACAGGTGCATCTCAAAAAATTAGAATATCTTGGAAAGGTTCATTTTTTTCTGTAATTTAATTCAAAAAGTGTAACTTTCATATATTCTAGATTCATTGCACATAAAGTGAAATATTTCAAGCCTTTTTTGTTTTAATCTTGATGATTACGGCTTACAGCTCATGGAAATCAAAAATCCAGTATCTCAAAATATTAGAATAAACTATTTATAATACAGAAATATCAACCTACTGAAAAGTATGTTAATTTATGCACTCAATACTTGGTCGGGGCTCCTTTTGCACGAATTACTGCATCGATGCGCCGTGGCATGGAGGCAATCAGCCTGTGGCACTGCTGACGTGTTATGGAAGCCCAGGTTGCTTTGATAGCAGCCTTCAGCTCGTCTGTATTGTTGGGTCTGGTGTCTCTCATCTTCCTCTTGACAAAATTCAGGTCAGGCGAGTTGGCTGGCCAAGCAAGCACAGTAATACCATGGCCAGCAAATCAGTTACTAGTAGTTTTGGCACTGTGGGCAGGTGCCAAGTCCTGCTGGAAAAGGAAATCAGCATCTCCATAAAACTTGTCAGCAGATGGAAGCATGAAGTCTCTAAAATCTCCTGGTAGACGCTGCATTGACTCTCGACTCGAGAAAACACAATGGACCAACACCAGCAGATGACATGGCACCCCAAATCATCACTGACTGTGGAAACTTCACACTGGACTTCAAGCAACATGGATTCTGTGCCTCTCCACTCTTCCTCCAGACTCTGGGACCCTGATTTCCAGGTGAAATACAAAATTGACTTTCATCTGAAAAGAGGACTTTGGACCACTGAGCAACGGTGTTTTGAGTAAAAAGGTGTTTTGAGTTAATTAGCTGATTAGAGCTCTTCTCAGGTCGACATTGCTGTATTATAAATTCTTTATTCTAATATTTTTTTTGAGATAATGGATTTTTCCAGTATCTCATTTCCATGAGCTGTAAGCCGTAATCATCAAGATTAAAACAAAAAAGGCTTGAAATATTTCACTTTATGTATAATGAATCTAGAATATATGAAAGTTCCACTTTTTGAATTAAATTACGGGGAAAAATGAACTTTTCCACGATATTCTATTTTTTTTTAGATACACCTGTAAATAACTGACATGTGGCAACAAAATAATATTCATATAATACATTTTTGGATCTAAATTACGCTAAAACGTCTCTCAGGTACGTCTTCAGTTGTACTCTTGTGTAATTTATTTATGGTGTGTTCATTCAGCGGGGACTCAATGAGATCAGAAGCTTAACTGAACTTCTTGCTGTGAAGAAATGAAGTCCACAGGCCTGCTTACTTTTTCCCGGCCTTGTCCACGGATTGGATGAAGAAGAAGCGGGCAGGGAGCACGGCGTTCGCTTCAAGTCCGAGGCCCCATACCAAACTTTTCGAGGCACTGGGTAGTGCGCTGGAGCAGACTGCCACTGTAACCATGCAAAACAGCGTGCAGTACAGCACAAATCCCGATAAAGCTCGCCACAGCATTGTCTGATTTACCCGAGGTGTCTAGATCAGGCGCTAATGTGATGTCTCCTCGGCAATGAAGGCTCTCTGATTTGAACCAGGTAGCGGTTCCCTATTATTAAGTCCGCCACATTGCGTCCTCCAAATCTAAAAGTGCTGAAAAGTTTGCACTGTAAAACTCACTATTTATTGTAATGATGTGTATGTGCACAACACCGGCAGCGTCCCTTTGTGCACGGGAATGCTGCAAGTCAGGAAGAACATACTTTCCTACTAAACAGTATGATACAACAGCACACCATTTTTCGGTACTGTACACTGTTGACATACTATTTAGTAGGATAGTATGCGGTTTCTGGACGTGGCCCGCTACCTCTCCCCGATGCGCTGCATCTGATTGGTCGGCTCCACAGAGCGTGTGAGGTGTGTTCATGAAGGTCACACTTTACGCAGAACTGCGCAGATTTGACATATTCACCGAACAGAACTTTCTGTAACTGATACCGTTCAGATATATACGGTGGCCGAGAAGTGCAAAACAAAATAACAAATTTGAAAACAAAACAACAAATCCAAAAACAAAACAACAAATTATAAACACAATGGCAAATCTAAAAACAAAATAACAAGGTAGAAAACTCAACGACAAATCTGAAAACAAATTAGCAAGTCAGAAAACACAGTGATAAGTCACACAAAATGGAAAGGGTTGGTATAGTTTGTGAATGGATTACTTACTGCTGATTGGACGACACATCTGTCAATCAAGATATACAGGAAGTACAGCAGGCTGCGGTAGTACTGGAAAGTCAATTTGTGTGTGCATATTTTTTGTCCATTCTACAAATCTATGACGTTTCCTCTGATCCATCCTGTGTGGGTTAATTCCTTGCAGTAACTGCACACGTTTTACACGCAACTTCTGTTTCTGCTGAAGCGCTAACCACATTGTCCAGTAGCCGAACAACTGTCCTGGTCCACGCAGCTCTGCTCTTATAGCAATCCTTACTTCATTTAATGGGGAATAGTTTTTTTTCTTTTCTCCTAAACAGAGCTGCATCCTTTAGGTATGTTTTTAGAGAGTGCAAGCTAATCTTTATGTCATGGTATGTTAACACCATATCCAAAATCATTGGCATATGGATGTTCTTCCTCAAAGTAGCACTGAATAAATTCCATTTTTTCCCTTTCTTGCCAATGTAAACGTTTATCTTATAAGATTTAAAGTATTGATATGGACAAAAAATGGTTTAAAGTAAACACAGAAGTCCACAAATGTACAAGAAACAAAGTTGTTTACAATTTCTTACTTCCTGTATATCCTGATTGACAGATGTGTCGTCCAATCAGCGGTAAGTAATCCATTCGCAAAGTATGACTTGTCATTGTGTTTTCTGACTTGTTAATTTGTTTTCGGATTTGCCATTTTGTTTACAATTTGTTGCTTTGTTTTCAGATTTGTTATTTTGTTTTCATATTTGTGATTTGTTTTGCACTTCTCGGCCACCGTAGACATAAGCAGATGTGCATGTATGTGGGCTGCTATGTCCTACTCATTTACACGGTTAATCGTGCTTACTTTTAGATATAGTAGTTTGTTAATATGATTTGCCCTTCCAAATAAATGTAATGATTTGCAATGCTAGATGGTCGATTTTAGGGTTATAGCATCCAATTCTGTATTCCTCCAGCATTGCCAACTGTTTTCAGGGGAAAGTTACTATGCTCAAAAAGTCAGTAGAAGTTGCCAGATGACGCCAGAGATTCATTTGCATGTTTATTGAATAGTTGTGATCATTTGCATAACAAAACATGTTACACGACAAAGGAATCTTTTCTGAAGACTATTCAGAAGAATAAAATAGACTTGAATAACCCTGCTGGGGGGGGGGGGGACAGGGACAATAGAAACTATCACAGAAATTCTAATGGTTTCCACTACAAATACCACTACAAACCATCAGCCATAACCATTAAGATCATTACCATTACCATTATTGGTCCTTAATGGTATCCACTAGACATTACATGCCACCAATAGAAGGCAACAAATTACCAGTAGAGACCCACAGGGACCATTACTGTGTCCATTAAAACCAATAAAATTCCCATTATAACCATTAAAACCATTGCAAATTCTTTGAGGGTTTCTATTGATTTTTTTTCCAGCATGGAAGTTTTTATCAGAATATAAATTTATAACTTATTTCTTGTAAGTTTTTGGTCATGGTACCACAAACTAATTACTATAACCCAGACGAAAAGAAGCCGTGTTAGTGAGTAGTTGGGAAAGAGACATGTAGGAAAACAGTTTTGCTTGGAAAAGCTCACATTTATTACTTGTAAATATAGCCAAGAAGATAGTTTAAAAGAAAGAACAAAGAACTGCACAGGTGGGACAAAAAATGGTGATCAGTGACTGGTCATTGGGAACATTTGCATGTGCAAGCATGACTCGGTCAGGCTTTACACATTGATGGTGAGTCGACCGAACCTGTTCTCGCTGCCAGTATAACCGGCAGCTGTGATGTGAGCTGGCGAGCCATATAAGTGTGCGAGACAGTTGCTAACATCTGCTCAAAAAGTTCTTTTTTGAAATAAAGTCACTAAAGGGATCTAAAAAGTTGCCAAATCTATTGACAAACTGTCATATTCCTCACAATATAGAGATGCCCACCCCCCACCGATCAATACACATAGTTGTATATTCTTTGAATACATAGAATTCTAGAGAATTCTTTCACTCTTTTACTTTATTGTTTATATTCCATCCAGACACTCTGAGGTCCAGATCAGTGATGCACGATTCTTTGCTTATTACAAACAAACAATCAATCAATCAATCAATCAACCAAACAAACAAACAAACAAACAAACATACAAATAATAACCCTGACAATAGATGACACAAATTTCCAATATTTAATTAGATTTTTCATTTAAACAAAACATTGTGTGAGAAACAAATCAATCTCACATTGCCATGAGTACATCAATCAATGTTTATTTCAGTTTGATTAGCATCAACATATGTTTCATGATTTTTTATTTATTTATTCCAGTTACCTCTATAATACTACTGTAATATCGATAAGAACAAAAAGTGGTTGTATCCATTTATACGAGACAGACGGTGCCGCATTGTCTGTAGAGAAGAGCGGTTCAGAGTTTGGGACAGAGGGAGGACTACAGAACTACATTCAGAATTTTAGACGCAGTACCATCTTTCAACAGGTAAAACATTTACAGAAGAAACCACATGAGTTCATTGTGTGACATTTCTCCTAACTCTCTTCAGGTTCAACTGTACATTTTAGTATAAAAGCTGAGAACATAGAAACACAACACCCTGTATTTTTTGCTGTTAAAAACAAACATGATAACACGACTGAGAATTCGGAGTAACGGAATTCTTTATCAGATATATGCACTTTCTTTTAGCTTTGAAATGATGGACAGTTATAGTGGTAATTTTTCTCTAGAATGACATGGCTATTACCATGGGCATGTGTGTTTACTTGGTTAACACTGATGTATTATATTAAGTTTGGAGTTGTTCACTCCAAATTTTAAAAACTTTTAAAGGGATAGTTAAGCCTAACTGCTGGCTTTCATGCCCTTGATAAATTTCTTAGCCATGCTATTTTTTTTTTTTTTTTTTTTTTTTTTTTTAATTTTTAAATTTTTTTTTTTTTGACTAAACTGTCCTTAAATATTTTGATAACAGGTTTTGCTTTGTGTACAGCCTCAGCAGAGATGAAATCCTTGTCCTACTGGTCTCTGTTTAGTCTGTTTGACTTGGACAGTATATGTATGAATGCTTTGGCCATTTTATATACAGAGTGGAAGTGCAGAAGACATGGAGAGAGATGGGATGGGATTTTCGGGAACCATAAAAGATAAACAAAACATCTTACACAAGCACAACAGGCCAAAGGGAGCATTAAACCAATTGTACATGATTTCTCACTTAAAATGAGAATCAGAATGATTTTGCTCACAGGTAGGCTAATATCTGTGTGAGCAAGATCACCCCATTGTGCAAGGTTCTCTATGCTCCATACAACACTCCATACATATATTTAAAAGACACTGCTTAAAGAACACAAATATTCATGTAGTGTCCACATGGCTCAGTCTCCGCCACCTTATACATATTAAATCAGAAGACACAAATAAACAATCCTCTGACCTCAACTACTACTGACAAACTCTCTCGTTCAAGCTTCATGGATTTGGCAATGGTTTTCTGTACGATATCTTTAGAGTGAAGTACACCTTGACTCGCCAGACTTTGTTACATGTGACCCAAGGCAGCAGAAAAGTCCAGAAATCAACACGACCTAACAGGTCAGCTGAAAATGATAAGTTGAACCCCACACAATTAAAATGAACAAACATTTGAAACTGTAGTGTACTGGAACAGACACAAATGATCAGGAGAACTCTTCGAATGAGTTTAATCTACAGGCAACGGCTTAAAATATCAACCACAGACAGAATAAGTTCATCGCTAGTTTACAGGAAAGATACTTCACCCATCTAGAATATGGCACATGAATTATTACATTGGCTTTATGAATAGAAACACACTCAAGTAAGACCACACAGATACACTCATAGCACATATTGCCCAGTACAGCTTACTTCTCGCTTATACGTCTAAAACCACATCATACATTTCTAGGAGAGGGTGAAGTAACTTGATTCAGTAGTAAAGCTGTTATTTAAGGGACAATTATGTGTTAGCAGCTACTTCATAAACACTGTATTGTTTTGAAAGTGGTGCGACATGAAGTTGCATGTGTGATACGTTTGGAGGATGTTGGTGAGTGCGGTTTGTCTGTTCTGTTCTGTAGTGCTGTAGTTTTGAAATAGTTTTTCATGTCTGTAATCAGAACACAAGAGTGGAACACATTGCGTGAATAAGTGATGTGAATACAGTGCAGTGGAAATTTTTAAATAATACATTATTCAAAAGAAGTAGTATGGAGCAACTAAAAAACAGAATTTTGGCCTTATAGCAATGCAGGTATACAGTTTCCCTTTTTATTTATATTTTATCGCTATTTCAAAAAATATAAAGTTTTTGTCATAGGATTCTGGTATTGGCTTATATTATTAAATAAAAGTATGTTATTCTTTTATTTCCCTTTGTTTTAAAGTAACATGCTGCTTTTGAATATGGCAGTTTTATGTTTTTATAGGTCATCCATTTTTGTTTCATGCAGTCTTGTTTTTTCTTTCTTTTTTTTTTTTCCTTCTTTTTTTAAATAACTTTAAAGTCTCTACACAGCAAGAGCCAATTTTCCTCCTGTAAGAAGACCCCGGCCCCTGTACATGAATGAAGGATGGTCTAATCCAAAACATATTAGGGGAGGAACCACCCCAAAGTTGTTAACGCTAATGGTATCTGTCCATCAGTTATTGTCTTCAGAATGTCAAACCAGTCTGATTAAGAAGTATAGTCCTGTATACATAGCCCAAGGGAGAAGGAACAGCCCTAAGCACCTCTCAACCTCTCTTTTAAAAAGTGAAGGTCCATGTTCCAGAGGAGTGTCCTCTTGTGGTTGGTGAGCAGAATTAGCCTTCATCCAGGCTAACACATTTAAAACTGATACCACTTCTTGTCTTTGCATTTCAGCATCAGCTGTGGAAGACAGTGAAAACCCGCATAAATATATTAGTATGAAGCTAAAATTAACTCACATTATATTACTTGATTTAATCAACTTGGTCTTGGCACCTCTTAAGCACAGAGGTAAGTGCAAAATGCTTTGGCACTTAATAACAAGTATTATACTGTATTGGCAGAGGTGGACAGTAACGAAGTACATTTACTTGAGTATCTGTACTTTACTTGAGTATTATCATGCAAAAGCGTGAATTCAAATGTAAATGAGTTTAAGAGTTAAATAAGTTCATATCTTGTAACTTTTATAGTTTTTTTGTTACCTTGCATAATTACTGTAGTTATGTGTAGAGCTGCACGATTAATCATAAAAAGATCACAATCTCTATTAAACCTTTGACAAAAATCACACCGGAACATTCAAATCTGCGTTGGTGCTGCCGCTGAGCCAGAGAGAGAGCAGTTATCATTTCTATAGGTTTTGTAACCTTCTAAAAGCTCTTTATTCCACAGATACTACAAGCTAGTCAGTGGATTCAGTAGGTTGCTTCAGAGGCATAAGGTATTATAAGTATTACATACAATGATGCAACAATAATAAAACATAAAAAAGGAAATTTACTTTTGATACTTAAGTACTTTTAAAAGCAAGTACTTCTGTACTTTTACTTAAGTAAAAATCTGTCTTTACAACTTTCACTTGTTATGGAGTAATATTTGACCAGTAGTATCTGTACTTTCACTCAAGTAATGGAGTTGTGTACTTTGTCCACCTCTGTGTATTGGCTCTATAGTTCCTAATACCCAAGAGATTTAGTCAAAATATCTACAATGCTACAATGATTTAACCCTTTACTGCATGTTGTTACCATATGGCAACAATTAATTTTTCTCCAATTTTTTGATAGGCAATAATACAAAATTACTATTTTCCTATGTAACTGGAAAAAGGGGTCTTTTAGCCTTGACATGCCATGTCACATGACCAGGAAGTGCTGTTTGCACTTCCTTTTCTGCAATCACATGGCATGGTGAAGGTCATCATTGGCAGCCTCTCCAAGTGTAATTAATTTTTAATATTTAGGCAAAATTACTTAAAGGGAAAAAAATTTAAACACTATCTGAGCTAAGTTAACATTTATTTTTTGTCATTTAAACAAGTTTATATATTTTGAGTAGTCTGTTAAATGGTAAAATGTAATTGCTGCCATATGGTAACAACATATGATAATGGAACTGTGGTATGTGCATTCATGAATTGAAAGAGGCCTACATAGCAAAAAAGACACTACGCTTCTATAATAGTATATTTAAAAAATTTTCATATTCAATGTAAGAAAAACTGTTATAATTTCAGGCCTTTTGCAATTGCACCTTATTTTCTAAAATTTATGTTTCAAGAGAAAGAATTAAAAAGGTACTTAACCCAAAACATGTTTAGATCTAAGTTTTGTATGAATTTTGACTAAGTAAATCCATCCACACACTTTTTACAATTGTAATTCCTTTCTAGAAGATATAACATTTACATGCTTACTAGTTGGCAAAAAAAAAAAAAACAACTCTGCAGCTTATAGTCTGGAAAATGCTGTAATTGGAATCTCATACATATTGTGTTATTTCTGACTATATGATACTTTCCACCATTGCAAATTGTTGCCATACGATGGCATTGCATTGTTGCCAACAATTTACCAACTACCCCCCAAAAAAATGTTTTTCACATTTTTAAAATATATTTTTATTGAACTAATTCAAGTAATAAAAATCCGTAAAAAGCAGTAGAGAGTTAAATGTAATGTGCTAGATATAGTAATTCAGTAAGTCTACATGAATTTAATAGGAATAGTAGACTCTCAGAGATGTGATTTGAGGTCAGAGTTGGGGTGGCTTTAATTTAAGGGCAGAAAGTGTGACCCTGTTCCACTCATTTGGCCACACCCCTCCTTGAGGGGATGGGTCGTGGTCTTGATCTGGACCCTTAATGGCAGATAATACACCTTCATTCGAATATGACCTGAGCTGTTCTGCATGAACAAGTTTTTTGTTCTCCTTTCCCTTTCTGTATTACCTCATGAGCATGTTTGGAGAATGTCTCAGCGCTGGACATCATTTGAGCTGTCCTCTCCTCCAGCTCTCCTAGTCTCTGTCCTCTCTCATCCAGGGCAATTCGAGCTCGGGCAAGATCACCCACTGCCCCGCCAGCTGCGACCCGTATCCCCTCCACACTGCCCTGGCCCGGTATATGCTGGGCGAGACTTCGAGAAGCCTTCCCTGCTGCTGCCTCACCAACTATACATAGGTACATTAAGAGATTCTTTGTACTGTAGTTATTCACAAGTAAAATCACACACACACAGATGAATGAGAGATGCACTCACAGAGTTCTTCTCGGTCAAAGGTCTGTGCATTGCCCCCAAAAAATCCCTTCAGGAAGCCTCGGTTCTGTGCCTCAGGGGTCTCAATGGGTGTGAAAAGCTCCCCTAGCATCTCCTGCAGCCAATCAAGTGGGTCAGTCAGTAAGCTGTCAGTGAGCCATACATTTGCAAGTGAGTGAAGTATGTTGCGTGTATGGTTTATTACTATATAGAGGTACTATGAAATTCAGAGGCAACACGTAATTTTGAATGCCAGCTTCTCAGACACAATTTGAGGCTATGCTTGAACTAAATCATACTGCAGACAGGAACTCTCCAGATTTCCATTTATTCCATCACTAGACTGAAGGAGGGGGAGGGAGACAGCTTGCAAGGTGCACCAGGGCTCAGCTCAGCAGAGCTCAAAGCATCTATGACAAGCATGACATTTCACTTCAATAGGCACCATCACCGACCTACCTACACACACTTTAAAACTGTGCACACTAATGCATGCTCACACATTCAGTCACGCACACAGCACAGGCACTCTCTCTCTCTCTCTCTCTCTCTCTCTCTCTCTCTCTCTCGCTCACACACACACACACACACACACACACACACCTGCAAATGATCACACATCTCCTGGCTGTAGGTGATGCGCTGTATTTCTGTTGGAGAGCTCAGGTAGAGGGCCTGACCACCATTGGTGAAGCAGAATGTTCTGGCAATGCGCATGTCTGTTAGCGGCAGGTAGTGTACATCCAACAGGGGCCGTAAACTTGGCAGGCTGCAATATAAACGCACAGAGACTCAAACCACAAGGATATTAACTCAAGCATTTATGGCATTGAAAGGGGAGAATTTTTTGCAAACATGAACTAAAATCCTTTCAGTTATTACATAAAAACAATAGAAAGACAATAAATCAGATCAAATAAGATACACATCAATAGTCTGTTCATTGTTCAATAAATAGCACTGAGAGGGATCACTGTTTGGCAGTACCAGTTTATTGATTGCATCCCGGGATAACACTAGGATTAAGAGTGTCTCCACATTATTCTCAGAATTAGGACTAGGATTAGGGAAATCAATGTGTCTAAGGATTAAAGCTTTAAGGGGTTGGATCAGTGCCAATGTTGAATGAATAATCAATGAATAACCAATAGGATTGGAAGCATTTGAACAGAACAAAATATTTTGTGGCTGGAATAGTTATTTAGATAGATATAAATATAAATATTTAAACTTCAGTCATTACAAATTTTTAAATATAACAAATGGGAATTTAGAAAATGTGGGATGGAGACTGGAGAATTTTATAAACTTATATTTTAACAAAATAATAAGCAAAAATCAGCAAGCAAAATCAACATTACTTTGGAATAAAGCATTGTGTTAAATTCTAATAAACAATTCTCTTTGTGCCAAACATGAAATGACCATGTAGCTGAACCTGAGGATCATGACATGTCCGTTGGCACAGAAGCAGGCCAGGCACACACTGTTGGAGACGGCCACCACATCAGCACGCAGCACGAATGATGACTCTGTGATGTTGTGCACATAGAGGCAGGCCTGTGAGGGCATGAGGAAGACCTTGGCTTGGCGTTCAGAGCACACAACAGCCAGGTGGCCCTCGCCGCTGGCTTCCTGCGAGGAACAGGGGGAAAAATTGACCAGCTTTCTTCTGCGGGGCCGATCAGGGTCCTCAGCACCGTACGGATCTCTCCACACCTCATATGCACTGTGGATCAAAGCGCCAGAGCAGTCCAGAAAACCAAAACGCAGGACTGAACCTTTCAGCATTAAGACTGTGCCTGAGGAGGAGAGGCGAAAAGTGAGAATGAAAGAAGGAGAAAGAAAAAGAAGAAAACAGAATAAGAAAAGGATAGGGAGAGAGGTAAGGGGAGGGAGAGGGGGAGGGAGAGGGGAGAGAGAGACAGACAGAGAGAGATTTTTTTTTTTTTTTTTTTTTTTTTTACTGGAAACCAGAAATGTGTTTACATGGAAGTGTGGACAGCCAATCAGATTGCAACTTTCAAAATCCTGATGTTAGCAACCAGAAAAGTGTACAAAAGTTATGAGTTGCTCTGTGGCCAATGGGTGGAATCTCTAAGGCTAAGACTATATGAAGAAGATATATCCATAATACTTGACCCATAGGAACTATCCATAGGGTTTCCCCAAAAGATCTATCCATAAGGATTCCCCAAAACATCTATCCATAGGGTTTTGAAGCAAAAGATTTATGTATATTGTTTTGCTCAACGATCTACAGTATCTCACAAAAGTGAGTACACCCCTCACATTTTTGTAAATATTTTATTATATTATCATGGGACAACATTGACGAAATGACACTTTGCTAAAATGTAAAGTAGTGAGTGTACAGCTTGTATAACAGTGTAAATTTGCTGTCCCCTCAAAATAACTTTAATGTCATTAATGTCTATACTGCTGGCAACAACAGTGAGTACACCCCTAAGTGAAAATGTCCAAATTAGGCCCAAAGTGTCAATATTTTGTGTGGCCACCATTATTTTCCAGCACTGCCTTAACCCTATTGGGCATGGAGTTCACCAGAGCATCACAGGTTGCCACTGGAGTCCTCTTCCACTCCTCCATGACGAAATCACAGAGCTGGTGGATGTTAGAGACCTTGCGCTGCCCCACAGATGCTCAATAGGGTTTAGGTCTGGAGACATGCTTGGCCAGTCCATCACCTTTACCCTCAGCTTCTTTAGCAAGGCAGTGGTCGTCTTGGAGGTGTGTTTGGGGTCTTTATCATGTTGGAATACTGCCCTGTGGCCCAGTTTCCGAAGGGAGGGGATCATGCTCTGCTTCAGTATGTCACGGTACATGTTGGCATTCATGGTTCCCTCAATGAACTGTAGCTCCCCAGTGCTGGCAGGACTCATGCAGCCCCAGAACATGACACTCCCACCACCATGCTTGACTGTAGGCAAGACACACTTGTCTTTGTACTCCTCACCTGGTTGCCGCCACACACGCTTGACACCATCTGAACCAAATAAGTTTATCTTGGTCTCATCAGACCACAGGACATGGTTACAGTAATCCATGTCCTTAGTCTGCTTGTCTTCAGCAAACTGTTTGCGGGCTTTCTTGTGCATCATCTTTAGAAGAGGCTTCCTTCTGGGACGACAGCCATGCAGACCAATTTGATACAGTGTGCGGCATGTGGTCTGAGCACTGACAGGCTGACCCCCCACCGCTTCAACCTCTGCAGCAATGCTGGCAGCACTCATACATCTATTCTGCAAAGCCAACCTCTGGATATGATGCTGAGCACGTGCACTCAACTTCTTTGGTTGACCATGGTGAGGCCTGTTCTGAGTGGAACCTATCCTGTTAAACCGCTGTATGGTCTTGGCCACTGTGCTGCAGCTCAGTTTCAGGGTGTTGGCAATCTTCTTATAGCCTAGGCCATCTTTATGTAGAGCAACAATTCTTTTTTTCAGATCCTCAGTGAGTTCTTTGCCATGAGGTGCCATGTTGAACTTCCAGTGACCAGTATGAGAGAGTGTGAGAGCGATAACACCAAACTTAACACACCTGCTCCCATTCACATCTGAGACCTTATAACACTAAAAAGTCACATGACACCAGGGAGGGAAAATGGCTAATTGGGCCCAATTTGGACATTTTCACTTAGGGGTGTACTCACTTTTGTTGCCAGTGGTTTAGACATTAATGGCTGTGTGTTGAGTTATTTTGAGGGGACAGCAAATTTACACTGTTATACAAGCTGTACACTCACTACTTTACATTGTAGCAAAGTGTCATTTCGTCAGTGTTGTCCCATGAAAAGTTATAATAAAATATTTACAAAAATGTGAGGGGTGTACTCACTTTTGTGAGATACTGTGTATATATATATATATATATATATATATATATATGGCTGCAGCTGAAAAGTCCTATTTTAATGGGTTCACCCAAAAGATCTTTCTCATATATAAATGGAATCACAGGCTTCCATATCATTGGCAAGTAAAATCTGTGCTCACTGGTGGGTGTGACAGTGACTGGTTCCTCTAGCCTCTCCTGCTCATCAGTGGCAATGGATAATGGGACTAGCAGAACAAGGCCCAGGCTGGTGCCCACCCATAGGCATGGTGTAGGCAGTGCGTCTGACTTGCGGCCGTACGACTCCGCAAACTGCAGCGTGGTTACAACCTCTTTGGTGTCCCGGTCTATACTGGAGACGCTGGAGCTCCGTGATCGGCTGAATGAATTTTCCCGACTCTCTGAAAAAAATTAGCAGGGAGTGAAGGAGAGAGGGAGAAAGGAAGGAAGACAGGAGAGGGAGAACAAAATGGGAGGGAACACAGAAAGAAAGAGTGAGAAGAAAAATGGAAAAGGTGAGAGAGAGAGAGAGAGAGAGAGAGAGAGAGAGAGAACACTTTAAGCACTGGGTGCGAACAGGGGAGCTGTAAAATAGAAAGATCAAGTTAATAAAACCTTTATATCTTTTATATCTTAAAATGAACTTTCCAAACTTTCCAAAAACACTTAATTAAGTCATGATTTAAATCTCATCATTTGTATCGTTGACAAATACATGACTGCAAAGAGGCAAACAGGACAATATGACAGTGGAAACAAAAGATCTAATTTTATTGTTTTTCCATTTACACACACACACACACACACACACACACACACACACACACACACACACACACACACACACACACACACACACACAAAACCGCGTGTGCATATAAAGATGCATATAAAGACACACTGAGCAATGATTTGCACTGTTTAAAATCAACATTTTTTTAAAGGTGTTTTCAGTATTTCCAGGATTCATGCACTTGTTTAAAGCAAGAGACACTCTCTCACTCCAAGCTGTAAATTAGCAGTTGTATCTCATTTACTGCAAATATCAATTATTTAAATGTAGCAAAAATCCATGTAAAGCGAGAGCATATGCTCAGCAGACTCCATCCATTAAAATTTCTGTGGAAATAGAAAACTGATCAACATTTGGCACCATTTCCTACTGTGGGATCAGTATTGCTGTCTCTTATAATGGCTAAAGGAAAGATTAGCAAATTTGTAAAAACTGGTGAACAGTTAACCCACATGTTTACTGTTCAATCCAGGTGTTCATTACAATAACACAGATCCAAGAATGAATTCAGTGCCTTCAGAAACATCATATTCAATTCAGACACACACGTTCTCCTACTCATCTTCTGATAAGTCAATATTGACCATGTGTACAACTTTTGGTGAACGTTTCTATATGTAGCGATATGGAACGTCTATTTCAAAGCCAGCATCTATAGACATGTGACAGATGTGGATATGACACTGCTGCAGGACAGAAGCCGAAGAAAGACAACGTGGTTAGCCCCAAACCTGGAGACAAAGAGAAAAAGCTCGAACACTGAGAGCGTTATTATAACAGGATGCAAACTATGAGCGACAGGACTGGACGGAGCGTGACAAGACGAAACAGGAGCCGGGGGTTTACATGTGGTCCCCAGACGTCCACTCCTTACCTCTCTCACTCCAGGAGTAGGTGGTGGTGTGGTGCTCATCATGTGAGTACATACTGACACCATGCAGCTGCTGCAGCATGGCCCGTCTGGACGGGTAACCTATCCATCGTTCACACACAGACGATGCACAAACGTACAACGCGCCATATTCATGGCACAACCAAACATATTCATGACGCATACAGTGAAACATGACAGACCAGAATCACACACACACACACACGCATATTAACAGTGGCACAACATACACAAAAGAAGGACACATGCACACAAAAAGATATGAATAGACACATCCGACACATACATACATACATACATAAATACAGACAAACTTACACAAAACCAAACAATGTTTGGACAGAGACAGACAAGGAAAGAAAGGAGACATAACTGTTCAAGAGAATCAAACAAAAAGAAAGTAAGATGTTCTCAAAATTGTATTTTCAGAAAACACTATTTAGAATCCTTGACTCAAAGATGGCCAACATAAGAGGAAGTTTTTAAGGGCTTTTAGATCCCTGGCAAAAGCTCACTGTCAGCAGCTCTAATCCTAGAGCTCATACTGCTGTCTGTGGCCCGTTTTTCCCCTTTGGCTGTTGTGTGCAGTGTTGAGTTACTCAGTCTGGCCGATATTGTTATCAGCGCGGCCCACGGCTCTCCTGTACTGTCTACATGCTGAGAATTTAGAGATCTTCTTCTTTACTGCAAGGGGCAAGTGAGGAGAAAATGTGTATACATGTGTACTTTGTGTAGGTATGTGACTCACGTACATAAGTCCAGACCTAGATGCTCAAAGGCTAAATACCTATTTTGTAAACACCGTGAGAGCAGAGCAATGCAAAACACGCATGAGCAAAAACAAGCACACACACACACACACACACACACACACACACACACACACACACACACACACACACACAGTTCACATGTCAGAAACCAGCGAACTGACACAACCACTGACCTTTAGCAGAACAGACATTCACCACAGCAACTTCGACAAGCTTTGACGCATTAGCGGTGACTGTGTGAACATAATTAGCCACATCAGACGTGGAAGTGTGAATATTTCATGATAGAATGTGGAAAGGTTTCTGCTGTGGTTGTGGAGATAAATACTCTGTCTCTGTCAGTATCTGAGGAACTGGTTTTCTCATGCCATCACCTATCAAGATACAGTATGAGTTCAGCTATAGACTCTTTTCTCTAAGCTTTGTGCCTGTTACTGATGCTGTTTCATGCCCTGGAGGGTCAAAGCATTGTGGTGTCTAGTGTTTGCTTGGCTTTTACACACCAGTTCTGCTTACAATAGGTTTGGTAATAAGATTACGTTTAAATTACTTGAATCTGGTGTATTAAATAATGAGCCTGGAGGGAGTGGTACTGCCAACAGACCACAGACTAAGTGTTGTTACTGGAGACTGTGTGTGTGTATGTGTGTATGTGTATGTGTGTGTGTGTGTGTGTGTGTGTGTGTGTGTGTGTGTGTGTGTGTGTGTGTGTGTGTGTGTGTGTGTCTGTCCACTGATGTCCTTCATCTGTGTATGATTGCATATCTGTTTGCGCTTGTTTGTGCCAGGATCTGTACATACCTGTTTCTGTATGGATTTGACTTAAGATACTGTATATATGATAGCGTGTACATACCATGCTCCATCCCTGTTTGTTATTTATCTGAGATTGAGCACCCATCTCCTGCTGTCCTCACTTCCTGTAGCATGTCTCATTAGCTGCAGCCCAGCTTTCCTTGCTGCTAATTGACCTTTAAATATCTCAGAGACCCAGCTGTGCAGCAATAGGGACGCATGCACAGCACGGATAGTCCCTAATGGACAAGAATAATTTTCTGAAATGAGGAAAAGAAAACGCACTGGAATATTCCTGGTCTGGGATTAATAAGAGAATGGGTATCAGTCACCTGGTCTGACACCAAAATCAGCTGAAGGCCATCATAAAACTTTCACAATCTGAACGTTTAAGGAAAATCAGATCGACGGGAAAACAGATGTAATGCAAATCTACCTAAAAAAGAAAGCTAAGGATTGATAGGCTCTCGTCGTCTGGTCTGTGAAGTAAAACTTGGTGATCCTAAACAAGCCTATAATGTGCTCTCTGTCTGATGGATAGTCATTTCTAATAATAAATGACCTCTGCCGTATAAACCACCTGAAGGATGGTGGCGTTATCATCAATCAAATGAACCTGATACTCTGTCTTGTGGCGTGTCCTCCATGTAAACAGGATTATGAATAGAGATGATAGTTAGAGAGAGAGAGAGAGAGAGAGAGAGAGAGAGAGAGAGAGAGAGAGAGAGAGAGAGAGAGAGAGATTAACTACTGCTGATATTAGATCAGAGAGGAGTGAAAAGTGATTCTGAGGTGGTAATGCTGTGGCAAAAACAGGGCTGTGGTGTCTGAAGCTTATTGGGTGGATCTGATGAATGATAATAATTCATAATGATAATAAGAATCATGATAATGAATCACAATAGGACGGAAAGTTGGTACAAAATTAAAAAAATACAAAAAGATAACGCAGATGAATGGCTCCCATATACAAGCACATATAGGCAGCAGTAATACACACACAAGAGCCACACTGTATGTTATGTACAGTATGTACTGTATATGTTATAGAGCAACAGTGAAGTCAGTTATGTCATATTAGCTAACAGATTAGGAAACAGTTCTATACCTAACAACATGTCCTTGCTCCAGTCTATTAAAAGACATTGCACTACTGTATTATAGCTCTTATAATGTTTGCATTTGCAGTATTATTACAATTTTACTTGAAAGATGTGCAGTATTGCAAGCTATACAAACTGTAAAGAGATGCTTAACTATATCTTTGTGTTTTTTTTTTTTTTTATCTGTGTGTTTGTAAGTTTTCTTTTCTTTCCTCTTGTCAATAACTTGCCTACCTGAAGTGTCTGAGCACTGAAGGTCTCCCTACTTCATTTCAATACGCATAATGATAATAAAGCTGATTCTGACTTTGACTGCACTTCATCCTCAATTGCACCTTCTGCAAATTGGGTTATACTGTATATACACAACACTGTGTGAACACTGTGAGGAATAAAATATATCTTTTTTTTATCTTTAAAACTCAAAAAATGTTTTTATTATAGATAGATAGAGATACAGACAAAGAAGTCAGTGATGTGGTGGATAATGGTATGAACGTTTTTTTTTTTTTTTTAAATTTATTGCAGCCATTATAGCTGGCACTGTTAATGATCTCAGCAGGGTTCTCGCTTTTGTGCTTCTGCATTGTACATTTGATTTTCATGAAATGATTGAAGTACCATTCAGAATTCATGCAATTTATTCCAATTATGTTGGACTTTTTAAATTTCTATCATTTAAAGCAATCAGGTTACAATCAGGTTAAACAGGGGACTACAGCTAAATTGTTCACCACAGCTGAGTGTGGCTTTTATGCATAAATCAGACAAATTAGGGATGAATAAATGATCATTTATTTCAAATAGTAAATGTACTGTAGAATTCCAGGGTTGGGGGTTCGATTCCTGTCTCCGCCGTGTGTGCGGAGTTTGCATGTTCGCCCCATACTTCAGGGGTTTCCTCCGGGTACTCCGGTTTCCTCCCCCAGTCCAATGTGTTGTAGGCTGATTGGCATCTCTAAATTCTCTGTAGTGTGTGAATGGGTGTGTGAGTGTCCCCCCCGCCTCATGCCCCTAGTCCCCTGGGATAGGCTCCAGGCTTCCCGTGACCCCGTGTAGGATAAGAGGTATGGAAAATGGATGGATGGATGTATGGTAGAATATATGTTTCAAGAGAGTGCATTGTAATCCAATGTTACATATTTGTGTGGCCTCCTGGGAAAATCCTTCACATTATTAAATTTTGATATCCAAAATGAACACTTAGTTAGCATACATATTTTTACCTCTGCACTTGTTAAGCTGACTCCTTAACCAATGTGATTTTTATAGGCAGACAGCAAAGCCAAGGTTAGAAAGTAACCTACATAAAAACATTTCCATGTCATTTCGGTAAAATTGTGTTGTTTTTTGTTTTTTTTTGACATCTGACAAGTTTTCCCAGAAATCCACACATTTCTCATTAGCATTCAATCTTTAAATTCATTCTACAGACAGCTTTGTAGACGTGTGTTTTATAACCAATAAATGCTGTGTTAATGGTAATAACCTTAGTTTGCAGAATGTGTGAAAATGGCCGAGGAGAGCTGTAATTCATTGGAGTGTGCGTCTGTGACTAAGGAATAAACAAAATATCATGCATTTAATCTGAAGCTCCTTATGATGGAGGTCTCCGTCTTTAATTCGCCCTACCAGACAGCAAACTATAGACCCAACAAAGCACATTCGCAATGAAAGTGATCATTTGGATCATAGCAGTAATTGAGTTCAGCGTTATGTTTGAATCATCAGTATAGTCTCAAACATAAGAGGGATGGAAGAATCCCCCAAAGCTCACAAAGCTGATTCATTTTTGTGATTTGCTCTGATGCGGTTTGTGCTTTTTTTTTTTTTTTGGTTTATTGTTTTCTTCTTTCAATCCTTCACAGTGGTTTTGATCAGCTGTATACGTTTGAAAGATGAGCCAATTCAGCTTGTAGCACAAACCAGCCAAGAATCAAAGTCACAAAAACACTTTACCAATAGTTTATGTTTTTTATAGTGAAAAATGAGGAAATTGGCACTTAAAAAGGCACTGCGTTTCACTCATTATGAACCAATCAGACTGCAACAGGCCCATTTGAAGTCACCAATTTCTCCGCAGGGAGAGAGTTTATAAAAAGAAAGCAATCAAATAAATCAGTTAGAGAATATGGCTACTAGGCACCTACCCTCTTTCTAGTTCCTATCCCCTAATGAGTGGTTAACATGCGAGAAAAGGAGGGTAAGGAGAGAAAGGGGAGGGAGAAATAAGGAAAGTGGGGAGGAAGGTAATATAGGGAGATGGAGACCAAGCACACACCTTCGGTGAGGGAGGACACAGGCAAAGAGACCTCCATGCATGCGGCTGACTGGGCCTTGCGGAATGGCGGTCGTCCAGGCCCACGACGGGTGAGACGAGGCCCCTCAGGGGCCCCTGGAGCACGGGGCCTCCCAGATACACATGGCTGCGAAGTTGGACTAGTGCAATGTCCATTCACATGATCTGAAACAACGGGCAAAGCATTAGCATAAATGCAACCGAGCTAGGGAAACTCCGACAGAGAAAGATAGAGAGAGAGAGAGAGAGAGAGAGAGAGAGAGAGAGAGAGAGAGAGAGAGAGAGAGAGAGAGAGAAAGGTGTGTGTGAGAGAGGAGGAGACAGAAATGGACAGAGTCGGAGAAAAAGCTGGTTAGGGTAGATGAGGAAAAAAGGGAGTGCAAAACATTAAGGAGAAATGTAATGTAATAGCAGGATTGTTAGTTCTAGCTTATAGAAATAACACAAAGCAAAAAAAAAAAAGCAAAGTTCAAAGCAAAGGAGGAGAATAAACAGATAATGGTAGAGTTGTCATTCGCAAGAATCTGGCATTGTAAAGGGAATTTCTCATCCTCTCTCAGTGTCTCTACTTCAAAATATGTAGAAGAGAGACAGAAATAAAAACATGGGTTGTGTGTGTAAAACGATTGTAGGGATTTTGTATGGTTTAGAAGAGAGCACTACAATGGATAGACTGCTTTCATCTCAGAATTCTGAAGGAATGAAAAATTCTACTCAAATTCTCCAAAGAGCCACACTGAGACTACAATCCCATGCTAAAAAAAAAAAAAAAAACAGAACATGATTACTGTACTGTAGTGTGCAGAAAAATCTCAGTATGGGATCATTTCTGATTTTATACTGTTATGCAAAATTAACTGTTGGCTCAACATAATTTCAAAACATTTCAAGACCTTAGAATTATAAGGTCCTTATAGATTACGAATGAATGGGAGAACCATATAATACTAAGGACATGACATCCTGGAATGAATTTAAAATTGTATCATTTTAATCACTTGTATGGTGATCAGTGCCTCCAGGATTTTGCGATCACAGAAATGAATGCAAAAATCAAGCAAACTCCGCAATATTTGGAGGAGCTTGCAATTTTTCAAAATTACAGCAGATTTGGGCCAAGACACGTCATGTGACGTAATCACAGCATGCATACAGCAGTTGAGCAATTGAGCATTTGAGCAATTGCAATTTCACAAATTCAAGTTGTTTTCCGACAAAAAAAGCACAAAAACTCTGCAAGCCGCATCGCAAATTTTGAAAAAACCTGCAGCAAAATCAAACAATTTTGGCTGCAACAATCACAAAAAAAAACTCCACGAAATCCTATATGGACTGGGTAATAAAAGGGAATTCTGATAAACTCTTTAAGTAAAAATGTCCTTTTTATGTGTTCTAATAAAATGCTGAGGATGAGGAAAACCACACGGGAAGCCGGTGTCTCCATATCTGTTTCCCCTGGCCTGCACCATGAACCTGGACACTGGACAATCTCACATGTGCCCCTCCATTAACTTATTCTGAACTGCTTCTCAGCATTTAGGCTGTAGCCATAAGGAATAAAGTAATGTTACAGTGTGCATTCCAGGGGAAACTTGTGTATGATAGAGGACTGTGGAATGACATATACTAAACCTAAGATATACACCTAGCTGTATGCATGCATCATCATCATCACACACACACACACACACACACACACACACACACACACACACACACACACACACACACACACACACACACACACACACACACGCACACACACACACACAGACACCCACACACACACACACACACACACACACACACACACACACAAAGTCAGGATTTCCATTGAGCACCAGCACATTTTTTAAATATAGCTAGGGCTTTACAGCTTCTTTCATAACCACATTCAGTAAATCTAACCTGCATCAGCAAAACTACAAATTAGTTCACTCCCTGGTCCATTCAAACCCAAGGCAGGCTTTAATCATTATTCTTATTTAGTTAAGTATTTCCACTCAAACAAAAGTCTTTATCCTCACAGTCCATTCTTCTTAAAGTACAAATCAAACCTCCTGAAAGAAGGTGGTTATTACTTCGTTGTGACTAGCGCAGCGTGTAAAAGGCATTTGTAAAGAAGAAAAATGCTCAGCCCTCAACCGAAGCATGCGAGAAAGATCAGACAGGAGGAGAAGAGAAGTAGCATAAAGTGGAATTCAAAAAAAGTCAGTGAGAGACAGATTTTGTACATTTGAAAAGATAGAAAAATGATCTAATTACAATGAAGCAACACCAGAGAATGGTCCAAGTCAGTGCATGGCTGTTCAGAGCTAGAAGATGATCCAATCACAATGGAGAAGGCGTTTCTGTACTTAAAGAATGGTCCAATAGGAATAGAGTGTGGTTATGCTGAGGTATAAAATGGTCCGACTTGGATGGAGCAAGGCCGTTTAGGGATAAAAAATGAACCAACCGCGATAGAGTGAAAGCAAAGTTTTCAGAGTGACACTTTTCCAGGTAAAGAATGGGTATGAAGGTACAAACTACCTTTGTAAACACTTGCAAAATGTACACAGAGTAAACATTCAACAAACTGAAAAAAAGATGATTTCAGAGACCGCACACAGAAAGAAAGTGAGTACACTGGTGTCCGCCGTTCATTAATCTTGCCCAATGAGAGAAAGTGAGCTATATATGGAATTTAAAAAAAAAACAAGCAACGAGCACAAAAGAACCAAAGTCCCTCTGCATGATCTCGGTAACAGTATGAGGAGAAAGGTAGATGAGTCGAAAGAAAGGAAAAAAGTTCAAAGAAAAACTGCTCGCTTTCGGCCTACCGTACCAAGATCACTCTTAAGATCAGTGGGTAGACTTAACTTTCTGCCTGGTCCCTTTACTGAAACAAAAGAAACAGGAAAGAAAGAGGTAATTAATCCATTAAACAAAAAGCAAAATGGTGTTTAAAACTGAACCAAAAAACAAAACAAAACAAAAGAGGGAAAAGTAAGGAATAAGGTAAATGAAAGTCAAATATTTGTAAAAGAATCAACATTCACACATGCAGCGGTGCATACAAGACCATGCTAGTTCATGCTTAATCACATTTAACCACCAGAAAACAGAGATTCCACTCTACTCTACTATTTGAAACACACAGAAGCCCACATATACACGTACAGCCTTTTGCAGAACAATATTTTTGCAAAAATGAAAATGCATTGAAAATATCTGTGCTACTTGTTCTTGAATGTACGTTTGGGATTCAATGTGGTCTGGTGGAGCTGTCACAATACTAGAACCACAGAACCACAACCAAACAATGAAACTATATGAAACATGCACACACACACACACACACACACACACACACACACACACACACACACACACACACACACACACACACACACACACACACACACACACACACACACACACACACACACACACACACACACACACACACAGACTTACTGTTTTTCAAAATATATCAAAATATAAAGAAGAAATGAATCAAACGGCAACATTTTGCAAGCATTTTGCAGCAATTCTGCAAAGGTCAGAGGCAGTTAAGAGACATGTTACTGGATATTTGATATATTGTGGTTGGTAATACTGCTGACAAGAGACACCATGAATAAAAAAAGAATTCACTGGAAGAAGCTTCTTAAAATGAAGTCTTCACATATTACCACTGCTGCTGCTGCTGCCAGAGCCGAAAAGGTGCTGGGACAGTTCTCCAGCTCATGTTTGAGAGCTCAAACACTGTATAATCACATTTCATAACCATAATAACAACCAAAGCAAATCCTTCGTTTTGTTTTGTTTTTTTACTTCTGGTTTGCACGGTGTATTTTACACAACACGAAAGATTTTGTATTAGACAAAAACTGACTGTTGCTAAGTCCCACCCCCCACTGGTTACTGCTGCTACGTCCAAGAAGTTTTCAAGTCCAGCGTATCAACTATGGGGTATTCAATGAGAATATTAGAAAATTGACCAAAAGAAAATGTATAGTACTTTTTGGAACCATACAATAAAGGTTGAAGACAAAAGCCATAGCTAAAAATTCAACAAGTCCATGTATGTACATAGCAGCACTGTTCAGGTGCATACATTTCTACATACATTACTAAATTAATAGCTACTGTACATATGGTACTGAATTTAATGTGTTAACAAAGAACTTTGAGGGGTTGCCAAATGACAAATGAACAAATATGTGTCTGATTCATGAAAGAACATCAGAATGAACAGCTATTTAAGCTTCTACCCACTAGTCCCTTATTTACATATGTACTGTATGTGACACACCCCATTTTAGCCACATATACATGTAATTCACATTTAACATCCAGATCAGTGTGTTGTGGCACCTTATGACGAATGAGCTGATAAAGATTCATTCTGATTCCTATGGTAACACTAAACCCCATTACTTGTATTGTGGTATAAGCATGCGCAATTGTGATTATTAACAGTATTTACATTTTTTAAAAATTGTTATTACTTATACTACTCTGTTTACTATACTGATTTTGATTATTTAATTGCAAATCCAGCATATTTCAGGTTAAAATGTCATGCTCAATATTCACACACTGTCCCACCAGACATGAATTTGATCATACCAGTATGGCAAAGATGAAACTGATGAATAAGAAAACAGTCTGTGATCAGAGCAGCGTTGATGAATGGGCTGATGTGAATTTATGTTTCCACCCTAGTAAGCTCAGCCTTCTCCAATGTTGCTAAATTTCCGGAAACAAGCATGGTCTTGAATGGCCATATTTCTTATGGGTTTTTGACATTTTTATTACTATAATATAAGAAAAGACATGCAATTATGGATGCAATTTATCTAAGAGTCTGAAAAATGTGTCCCTGTGCTGTCTTAAATGGCAGTGATATAAACTGCTTGAGTTTGTGGCGTCATGATGATAAAATGTCCTTGTATTTTCAGCTCCTGATCTCACAAGTTCCTCTGTGTCAGGTTGGCAGATTTCAAATGCCAGAATGGAAATCATTGTCTGGTCTGTTCTAGTAGTAACGTGAATCACACCAGCAGCAGCACCATGTGTGAGGAAAAGCACCTTAGTTCTTCTGCACTGAGTGAAATGTCCTTCAGCATATAAGCAGCACTGCCTTTATATACATACAGTGCCACTAATGATAAACAGTATGACCCTGGGGTTAGGAAAGTGGCCTGGGCTTGCTGGTGCATGCTACTGTGGTGAGTATAGGCAGGTGGTACACAGTGTCCTGAGGCAACTTTCCTCTCTCAATCTTTCTTTGTCTGCTGCTTGTAGAAGTGGAGACAGAGGGGGATTTGGATGTAAATAGAAGTGCTGTTGTTCTGTGTGGCACAGGGGAAATTGCTCTTGTATGCAGCAGTAATTGAAATTTGCAGAATCAATAACCCATGCCTTACAGGTGGAATCCCTCCCATTACGCCTGCTGATGCTGATAAGACTTAGTGTGTATTTGTGAGAGCCAGACAGAGAAATCTGCAATGGTTTCCTCACTGTGTATGAAACTTGCAAGTAAACTAATAAGTTTACATGAATATGTAATAATATATAATATATAATGAATATATGACATATAAATTGATAGTTATTTTCAGAAATCTCTTATTGTAATCTTTAGGCACAGTTCCATTGGCAGTGGGCTGGGATTTGGTGACATCACTGCCGGACTTGCATTGTGCGTGTTGCATAGTTAATCTTTCATGGTGTTCATGCATTCATTTGAGTCTTCATGCATGGCTAAAGGGCTCCAGGAAACAAGCATCAGGCCAGAATTGTGCCTGAGGATGACTCAAATGATCGGAAGGGTAAATTAGGATCCTTTTCATGGGATTCTTTGTCGAATTGCTCTGTGTCACCCTGTAATTTACATGAATTACTGATATGATTTTGCTCCTTTCAGCCTTCCCAGTTCTTCTGCTCCTACAAAAATGCACTAGCATATTGGAGCCTTACCGGATTTTCATTCATTCATTCATTCATTCATTCATTCATCTATTCATCCTTCCATCCACCCATCCATCCATCCATCCATCCAACCTTTATTTCACCTTTTCTCATCTTGATGTTTTTTGAGCGTGCTCATATGTACCAAATGCACAGTGTACTCTCAAACCGATGGTCACCAATGCTGTTCCTGGAGATCTACATTCCTGAAGACTTTCACTCCAACCATAATCGTGTCTACCTGACCATCTAATCATTGCCTTAAGAAGTTCTTGATCAACTAAAACAGGTGTGTTAGATTTTGTTTGGAGATGAAACCTGCAGGATGGAAGATCTCAAGGAAGAGGGGTGTTGACCACTGTCTTAAACCATTTGTGTTGCTCATAATGCATTCCGACCTCATGGTGAAAAAGAGGCCTAATTGAAAGAAGTAATATTTCATTGCTTTTTACAATTATGACAGTTTTCAAGTTTAATCACATGAACACCAAATTGTGACCTTAGTATTATAAGGTTCTATCTGCATTTATCTTCATTCTCCATCCAGATAGAACCACATACTGCTAAGGTAACACTCTTTACACTCTCAGTAAAGCCACTTAAAAAGTACTAAAGAAATAAATATCAAGTGCACATGCAGGTTTGCCATTCTTTCTACCATGCTCTGGACACATTCATTCAGTGTTTTCTTGCGAGGTTACATGAGGTTAGGTTGGCAACTATTGGGAAAACAGCTAATTAGCAAGATTTACAGGCTAGGCAGATAAATATTGTAGCATCAGTGGAAAATCTTAGTGATGTCTACTGTATATTATCTATAAATGATAAGAATATTATAGAATTTTTAGACAAGAATTTTGGGAGAAACTTTGTGGTGTAGCTGCCTCTTGCTACTGTTTTGGATGACGATTAATTCCAAAGCCTGATGCAATTAGCTGATGCAAAACCCATATTAACACAGGCAATCTGCAAAATAAAATGCAAGACAACATCTCCATATTGTCCACCAGCACATACATACACAAGCATGGATGAGGCGTGGCGCAAGAGAAAGGCAAGCGAGTGTCCATGAAATAAACGATGAGTGATATGTCACTCTTTCACGCTCACTCTTTCACTCTCTCAAACTCACTTTCATCCATCTGGACCTCAATTCCTAATCCTAAATGTTACCTTAGTTCAGTTAGCTCATCCTTTTCTCTCTTTCTTCTTTCTCTTTCTCTCTCGCTGCCCCTCATCTAGTGTTTTATTACACAGTGATGCCTGTGAAGGCAGCTTTCATGACCACTCATCATCCTCCACTCATTCACACACACACAGACACACACACACACACACACACACACATACACACACACACACACACACACAAACTGTACCCATGCCAACAACCACCCACACGCCTCCCACACACCTGCACACACATGGAAACTTGACATCGTAGAGCTGTGAGAGGAGATGAGAAGCTCTAGCAGCTATGTACAGCTAGGCAACAGGCACTACAAGCATGACTACTCCTACAGCAGCATGCCATCAACCATCCCTCTCACCCCAGTCCATGTGTTCCGGGTCTTACCATTGTCCAACAGGTAAAAGACCGGACTGTAATGGCTGCCACGTAGATTGGACACAGGCTCTGCTGTGCCCCGAGGCTCACTGTGTACGTAGGAGGAGTAGGGCACTGGAAATCAGACAGCCACAACAAACACACACATGCACATATAAACACATAATCAGGCCTACACACAAGAAATTCCATCCAAATTGTGCACAATGCTGAAGATTATGTAGAGGAACTTGTGTTAAAGAAGTATTTTTATGTTTGTTTTAAAGTACAAAAGAAACATTATTAAAAAAAAAAAAAATCATCCATCAAAGCTAAAATGTCAGTGGAAAAACTGCCAGTAACAAAAGCTAATGTACTCATACAGTCGTGGGAAGAAAAATGGTAGTAAAGATGCCAGTAATGGTGACGCGTTTGAATTTTGTGATTTCATGCCACTGAACACCCAAAAATTATGTTTAAGGTGTTGGAGTTACTGTTTCATTTTAAGATTTGTATCATAGACATTTTAAGCATTACCAGGTTTGATTGAATTATGAAAAATGAGTGAAGATTCTGATTCTGAAACATGCATGCACTGAGAACTGAATCAGGCCCTAAAAACTTAAATTCCTACCAAATATAGCTGTTGTGTTTCAACCTCACAGGTGAGCCACATATAACGAGCACGTCTAAAAACCTTCCTGCCTATACCTGTCACCTTGTCATCTCACATGCTCTCGTATTTTTCCAGAGCCTTCTTCTTCGTTTTAGTTGGAACCTTCTTTTTCTAAATATAACCCAGTGGGTCATCATCAATGGCTGACATTTCAGCTTATTAGCCACCTGGCAGAACACCAGAGTCAACACGAGGTCAGAGTGAGCCGCAGAAGAACTTGACAAGCCCGCAAACAACAAAGCACAACAACGACACACACCAGCCGGCACCCTGAGGGAGAACTTCAAAGAGAAATGCAGCCCCAATTACTGAAGCTGATGGAGAGTAGGACACAGAGCCAGGCGAGAAAAAGACAGACAGCAAATCACAACAGAGATAGACCTTAGACCAGTGGAAAAGTTTCACAACTGCAAATAATACCAAAGTGTTAATCAAAGCTGTTGTTTGTGCAATATAGGTAAGGTACCACTAATGTCTCAGTATCTCAACGTATCCCAAATGCTAGTTTACACAGGGACCTGGTGCAATTCTGTGGTTTGCAGGTGCTACTCCAGCCTCGTTTTTTTTTTTTTTCCTTCTCCTCTGAGAAAATCACAAAACAAATTACCTACAGTTTTTGACCAGCTCTGTGGTGGTCTGATAATTTTAGTCCCATTGGGATAAACACCTCTGTGATTTTGCAGAAAGTTGCTTTTGACAGCTGTTGTTTAGCAGTATTTAACTGCCTTGCACCCATATGCTTATTTAACACTTCCTGAACCATGTTGAATGCTTTGGAAGCATTTCTTACCACTTAGTAACTTTGCCTCCAGTCTACATTGGGTTCCTATGTAGTGGAAATAAAGTCAGAATTACTCTTCATTACTATTTCATGATCAACTTCATTACAATTAAATGTCGCATTTGTAATCTCTCTACTCACAGTCGTTTCTCTCTGTTGAAAGGAAGCAGTCAAATTGAATTTTATTAAAAAAAATTTAAAAAAAATCTCCTAGCAAAAATGTCATTCATTTAAAAGGAGAATGACACGTGATGTGAAAAAAGGAATTTGCTTTCACATTGAGTTCATTAAGGTCATCAATCACAAAATCATCTGTCCTGGACTGAAGGCCAAAAGAATAGAAGAGAACAAGCCATGGTATCTTTTTTTTTTCAAAGAATAAAATTTTACAGCAGACTTTTTCACTCAAAGTTACAAAACATAAACAAGGTAACTAAATTTACCAAGCGGTCCTCACTGCAGCCTGTAGCACAATGACGTATTGGATTAGATCCACTTGGTTCTGGATGTTGTAACACGCTACACCATAGTAGGTTTTGATAATGATGGTAGAGGCAGTATGTCAGCAAGTAATTCATCTAGGGTTAAGGTTAGGGTTAGGGTTAGGGTTACAACAGCCAGTACGTAGTGGATCTAACCCAATACGTCATCATGCTCAAATTTACCTCAAACATAATATCCTGCTAGGGCAAGGATAAATCAGACCAGACTTCTGCTTTATGGAAATATTGTCTGTCTTCTGGCTACCATGTGAGCACGAGAAATTAATATCTACAAGTAAGTCTTCTTAGAATGGATTCTAGGTAGTTTAGAAGCGTTAAGAGAAGTTGTATTCATGCATGGATGCAGGAATTAGCAGGAATTTTAAGCAGCATACATGTGCACTATTTTCTATATTATTATTATTATTATTATTATTATTATTATTATTATTATTATTATCCTCCTCCTCCATCCATCCATTTTCTATACCGCTTATCCTACACAGGGTCAAGGTGGAGCCCGGAGCCTATCCCAGGGAACTCGGGTCACAAGGCGGGGGACACCATTGCACACACACACTCACACACTATGGACAATCTGGAAATGCCAATCAGCCTATAATGCATGTCTTTGGACTGGGGGAGGTAACTGGAGTACCCGGAGGAAACTCCCAAAGCATGGGGAGAACATGCAAGCTCCACGCACACTGGGCGGAGGCGGAATTTGAAAACTCAGAGGTGTGAGGCAAACATGCAAATCACTAAGCCATGGCCACAACTATCTACATTATTATTATTATTATTTTTTTTTATTATTATTATTTCAGAAGTTGCGGCTGTAGTTGCAGTTAAAGCCGAGTACACACTACATGACATTACTTTCATAATCTTAGAATCACTTGCCATCAGTTGTTTGGTGCTGTACACACTATGCATTCACTCACAGATGAGGCTTACACACTACACAATCTTTAACTCAGAGAGAGCCCTGGTCAAGCATTCCTGATCCCCAAATCCTGCTTTCTCAAGAAAATAAATGCTGAATATCATTTGACTTCATAACTATTTTATATGGAAACACGAACAAAAAGAGAAATAAGAGAAAATGTGGAGGAAATATTGGTTGGGGAGATGCGAGCAGTGAGGATTGTCTGTTCTGCAAAGAGAACTGGAGTTACAGTGCAAAAATTTTTGCTAATTTTACATTTACGGCATTTGGCAGATGCCCTTATCCAGAGCGACTTACAATTATCTCATTTTTTATACAAAAAAACATTTTATAGTATTTGCTGCCAGGAATCAAGTTTGTTTTTATTTTTGCTGTTCCTGACAACCATTTGGGTAGGACATGTCAGATAATTTCTTAACAAAGCATTATTATTGTTCTTACATTTTGCCCTTGCTCTCCCATACTAAAAGATGATAAAAATGCATTCAGGGATCTGCTGTGCATGACAGCAGATGAATTTGATTTCCTTTCAAACTCACATTATTTGTTGCTCAAACATGCTTGAAAATATTAGAGGCTTGCAGACTTAAAATATCAAAATAATATTGTGCAAACTATGCAAGCGGTCAACTAGTCGCCAAGCTCAGGGGTAAAGTCACCAAGCATCAAAATTAGTCAGCAACTAGGAACTCAGTGCTGAAATCCTGTAGTGTGCACTAAAATAATCCAAGAAAACTGGATTTTCCCTTTGGATACATGCTAAAAACATATGCCTAACAAAAAAACAACAGCTGCTCAAGCATTTTTCTCATTCATAATTTATTTTCTCAGGGCCAGGGCTTTTTGCAGACTCATAGTGAGGCCTAAAAAAAAAAAAAAGAAAATAATATCATAGCATGATGAAATATTCATGGCAGCTTCCTTTTAATATAATGCATAAATAGTTCCACCGCTGAGTGATGATTTTTGAAACACTTCTCCCCGTGAGTGGCTCTCCCACACATAATAATTATTTAATACAGTGTTGTGCAGTCACTTAAACACCTACACATAAACACACGGATAGGTGGTATCCACCCACCTACATTACCTACTACATTTTACACACACACACACACACACACACACACACACACACACACACACACACACACACACACACACACACACACACACACACACACACACACACACACACACACACACACACACACTTCTTTCACTACAACTCTGTACTTTAACCATTAGTTGCAGGCTATAGAACTTTGCTAGTGGTCCCCTGTAGTCCCATCATTCAAGCAGCCTGTACACAGTACAGAGAGAAATTACACCAAAGCCATGACTGCTACAGTCAGAAACACAGAAAGAGAGAGAGAGAGAGAGAGAGAGAGAGAGAGAGAGAGAGAGAGAGAGAGAGAGAGAGAGAGAGAATATGTACTTTATTGGCTAAAGAAAGTGAGGCTTCAATTCAAATGCATCAAGCACCATGCATCAAAGCTACCATATCCTTGAAATATTCAACAAATTTTATAAAAAAGGCAAACCTAAAATACAGGAGAGACAGAGAGTGAAAGAATGAGTGAAAAGGCACACTGAGGAATGAAGAAGTAAAATGAAAGAGCAGTTAAATAGAGTTGCAGGAAAATATATGCAATAGATGTGCAGCTATAAAAGCAGGACGTAACTTTATGGGGAAACTAATTTGAATGTGTAGACTGATCAAAGTGTGAAAATCCAAACCATTTCTCAATAAATTTTTGAAGGCAAGCTTCAGTGAAATAGTTGATAGTGTAATAGCGTTGAACATGTTACATGCAAAAAAAAAAAAAATATTGTCAGTGTCATAAAACATAAGAACCAATCACTTTCAGTATGCAAATGCAGGCCATGCAATATGAGATTACAAAGGGGTGGAGGTATTGGGTGTGTGTGTGTGTGTGGGGGGGGGGGGGGGGGGGTTGGGAGGGTTGGGGAGGGTTGTTAAGGGGGGGTTGTACATTTCCTAATTTGCATGTTCAAGAATGTTCAAGAATATAGACGTCATTCATTCACTGCTTCAGCCTAGTTAGGGTTGTTTTGGATCTAAAGCCTATCCCTGCAACACTGGGCATGAGGCGGCAATGAATCTGGACTTGTTGATGAATGTATAAGTTTATTATAGAAAAAAAAGTCATGGTCTTCAAGGTTTTGGATAATTTCATTAGTATCAGTAGTGGAAGTGGTTGCTTTTTGAATATTGTGTTTATGTGTGTGTCTGTAGTTTGAAGCAGGGTTGATACCCAGTTTCACTGTGCAGTCGATTATTAGAACAATGTCTATAAATGATTGACCCCTATATAATCAAGTGGGTGTATTTTTCAAGTTAAATGTGGGTGTGGTTACCTGAGGTGGGTGATTTGCTCCTTTCCAGGTCCAAAGATACCTGGTTATCAGAAAGTTCGGTAAGGCCTGTTGCAGCCAATCAGAGAACAGAGAAAGCGGAACACAGGAAGAGGAAGCAGACAAAAAGAGCAAGTGATTTCACACACACACACACACACACAAAAAAAAAAAGTTCAGATATATCATAATAATTATTTTAGGGTGGTGCACCTATAAATCTGGAGTAAATAGGGTTTTTGTTTGGGGGCTCTCTTTCTGAATTCACTGACAAGACATATCACTACTACAGTTAAACACAGTACTATGTTATGATATTATACTGAAGTATATTACAGTACTATAATCAGGCATAGAGGCTGACAGTGACTGTATGTAAAACTTTACTCAGTCACTAATGGCAAAGACGAATAAACCCTCCAGAAACAGCTGTGCACCACCACATCATAGGGCCAGTGTGTGAAGGTGTGTGAGTGTGTGTGAGTACATTCACTACACACATATGATGAGGCCTGCACTGCAACGGCATCCATCACTTCATATATTTTTGGGCATGTGAGAAAGAGAGGCAGAGGAAGAGACGGAGAACATTTCCCAAGAGAGGGACATTATTATAGGACTAACTGTTGAATAAATGCATGAATATATATCAGGCATTTACTGTATGTATAGCATTATAATCCGTGGCACTGAATGCAGTGCAAGCCTCATTTAGTTACAGGCACAGCAAACACCGCAATCAGGGTTGAGGAAAATTGACACAGGAGCATAACTGCTATCCATAACCATTATAATGTTATAATAGTTATAACAAAAAAGACTGATTTTTTTCATACAGAAATGTTTAACTTAATTCTTCCGACAGCTGTGAAGCTAGTTTTAGTGCTCGGCTCTTGACAATGAAATTAATAATCGTATTTAAAAATTATATACTGTATATGCATGCCTACAAGAATTAAAGCCCAGGTAGTGCAAAAAAAAGGTAAATGATTTATTAATTTGTGCCAGCTTCTAAGAATATTTAATATTAACAATGTGTGAATTAGTGCTCTGGTTCTTTGTTACTTTGACTGATCGTTTCACCTTGAAATGTGTTATTAATTTTCTGAGTGCCTGGAGAATTTCTGAACCCTGATTGGTTCTCTAGCACTTGACAAATGCTTAGCAAGAATACAGACCATGAGGTGATTGGATGTTAAGCATTTCTTGCTTATATACTTTAGACACACTGGTACTTGAATCAACCCTTAAATACATAACTTTGGTCTCAGTTGTATTTTATTTTATTTCTTTTTTTGGACCTACACAATATCCCACAACTGCTTTGTTTTAAACAAAATGACGATTGTGAATGTGAATACCTTATGATTTCTGTAGGATAAGTGATTGATAAAAAAAAAAAAAAAAACAAAAAAAAAAAAACAATGTTCAATTAGTAGTGAGCCACATTCTGTAATATGTAGCTCAGTATGCCCTTAATATAGTTTAAATCTATGAAATTTCCAGCACAATCTTTGATAGAAAAGTTTGTCAAATTTTAAAATAATTTTAATAATTGTTTACATCATCATGGCCATTCGTTCTGATCAATTTATGTTAAAAACAAATGTAGCCATAATAGGTTATGGATGAAACCTTTTGGCAAAACACCCCTGTATTTAACGGTTAACATTATACAGACTATTCTCTTAATATTATTTTACTCTTAATCTTGTTATTAAGCTGTAACAACCCCCTTTAATCTCTAATACCTGGTTACTGGCTTGAGCATATCATATTTTCATGCTAATTCAAAACAGAATATTTGCATTATTTAATCATTCTATTAATCCATCAAACAATTAACATACAATCACCACTTCATCCCCACCGATGGCACCCATGGCGGCTTCTCCAATCACTTACTCTGGTAGGAGGTACGGATCCGTTTCTTTGAATCTGAATAAAGGTTAGACAGGCCACGCATGCAAAAGTCTGTGACAGTGCCCCCATGCCCAAGCACCGCCACCCACGAGAGAGAGAGAGAGAGAGAGAGAGAGAGAGAGAGAGAGAGAGAGAGAGAGAGAGAGAGAGAGAGAGAGAGAGGTGAGGACAGGAGAGAAGAACAAAAAAGGCTCCGAGTGAAAAAGTGGAGTGTGACCACGGTCGCAGTAAGACCAAGTTCACTGTTTAATGAGTGGGTGAGAAAAAAAAAAAGGAACAGAACTGTGAAAGGGAAGAATGAGAAGCCTGTGTGTGTGAAAAGGAATTATAGGATACAGAGAAATACTAAACTCTGTCCCTGACTTTAGACAACCTGCACACTCTTCCAGACTGATGTGTTTTCATCTCTACTGTCAATGTAACTTTTTAACAACGTTCATTTAAAACATAGAAGGAAAAAAAAAACAGTAAGGTAAGATGTATAACTCTTTAAAATAGTACTGAAGGAAATATTAGCGACATTTTCACCGTATTATTAAAGACACATCAATTTAATTCTCAGTAGCAGAAAGGAGGACTTTTAATCTGTCACAACAATGCATCACTAGCTTCTATTGATTCCTAATGATGTTTCAAGACTGGACTCACAGTGACATATATAAGTGTAAACAGCTACAAGAGCAGAGTATCATACATGGAGAAGAACATGAAACGAAGGAAGCATTCTCTTATCCTTTATCTCCTTATGCAAATAAATGAAAAGATAAAAGACAGCACAGTGTTCTCATTTTATGTTGGTTTCTGTCTTTCTTTCTTTCTCGCCTGACTAAAACGTAGAGGGTGTGGGTGAGTGCTGAACCAATGTCCTTCTTTATTTAAGAGCTTACATAAGCAGAGGATCAAAACCACCACTTGCCAGGACTAAATGACCCTTCTGCCCACCTCTGCATCTCCACGCTGAGCGCCATGCCGGCTCTGGCTCTTCAGTTTCTAAAGATGCGGATGCCTGAACAAACAAATCTGAGCTGTGAAAGGAGCCGCTTCTCTGCAGCGTCCTTTTGATGGATAGATTCTTGAACTTATTGTGTCTTCTTTTCCGGTGCTCTATGAGCCTGCGCACAAGTGTTGTTAGCATGTGAGATGCGAATGTGGGTGAGTGTATTAGTATGTGTGTCGGTGTGTGTAATGAGGGTAGGGACGAAGAGGAGGAGCAGAGTGGTAGAGGATCAGTTTGGATTAGTAGAAGTGTGTCCTTGTGACAGCATGAGCTTTTGGCTCTGTCAGAAGTCGTGCTCAAGCAGAATATCAAAATGGACAACATGCACAGAATGCAAATCTGTAACTGCGGCCTGTCTCATGCAGTCAGAGAGTGAGAGAGTGTTTCTGATTGTGTGTATGTGAGTGAGTGTAAATTGTGTGGGAGTGTGACGGAGGGAGACAAAGAGAGACAGAAGACTGACAGAAAGCAGAGAGACAAGACAGTGAAGTGACACTACGTATGTTTGTTATGTAATTGAATGTGAGCGTGTGTGTGTGTGTGTGTGTGTAAGTGTGTGTGTGTGTGTGTACCTGACGTGGACTGGCGGTTCTTGCGGGGGGAACGTGTGAGGCGTTGGAAGGGGTCAGCTGAGCCATACAGCTCCAGCGTGCTCATGCACACTATTACTGTCTTCTGCTGATAATCCACCACTGCCAGACCGTTACAGTTACCTACAGCTAACCTACACACGCACACACACACACACACACACACACATGTGCACACACACACACAGAGACACATGACAGCCAAATCATCAGTAAATAACATAGCAATTCGAATAGAGGCACACCAACAGATGTCTCTGTCAGCAGGCTCCACCCTCTCCTGTCACTCTACCGAAATGATTGGCTGTTTCTCAGCTGCTCCTCAAACAAACAAACAGTGTTTATGTCCGTGGTTTGTAAATGGCCGTGGGCGGCTGAATTTGCTGAGCGGAGCTCATTTAAAATCAAAAAGCCTTTTATATTGGCTGCCATTCCAATAGCTCCATCCTTTGATCAAGTTTGACCGATGAATATCTCATGCTTTTATGGCTGATTCAAAGAGAAGGTTAAGGACAAGTTCCTATTCACATTCAATGAGAGTACGGTGTCCATTTTGTAGATTACATCAGCTTGCAGCATTTATTATATTAGCAGTATAAATTATTGGACAGGGGTGCAGCTCCAAGGGCCCCGGTTCCATCTTGACTTCAGGTTATTGTCTGTGCTTATTGTCTGAGTTCTGCATGTTCTCACCATGTCTTCATGGGTTTCCTCTGGGTTTTCCAGTTTTTTCCCACCTCCCAAAAACATGCCGGTGTTAAATTGTGGTCTTAATCGCCCATAGTGTGAATGTGTGTGTGCATGGTGGCCTGTGATGGACTGGAGTCCTATGTCCTATCTAGAGTGTATTTCTGCCTCATGCCCCATTTTCCCACATCCCTGACCAGGGTAATGTTCTTACTGAAGATGAATGAATGAATGAATGAATTATTGGACATCTCAGTGCAAGAGAAAGACTCAAGGTAAGCCATGTGTTAATGTGCTACTCACAGGCCATAGGCGGAGTTTAAATCCAGGCTGGTGATTTGCTGAGGTGGCTCTCCGTCAACCCATAACAACTGGATAACAAGTTCGGCCTGGTAACCAGGAGGCATCCAGATTATGCGATCTTTTACCCTGAGAAAGATAGTAATTGTTAAATATATATGACACAAATAAATTGATGGTGAAGCGCCTCCACGGTTGAACTGTCACAGTTTGAAACTGCCTAAAGCTTTCCCTATTTGTCAGGAGATCATGGGTTTGAATCCCAATAATGCAACAGCCATCTGTAGCTGTGAGTCCCAGATACCACAATAATTGGCCCTGCTTTCTGGGAGGGAAAACTCTGTCCTTGTTTCTCTTTCCCTCTGTCAATTAGTGTGACACTAGCCAATCACAGGCACTTAAAAAAAGGCAGTTAGAGCCTCACCCTTGGTTTGTAGCTGTCATGTGATAGGGTAATGGGATGGGACGTGGCAACAAGTAAATTAGGAGAGCGTTCCAGCTAACATGCTACCCCTCATAAAAGGTTAGGTGAGTTGTCACTCACTTTAGGCAGGGGATGCTGTCTCTCACACTATCCGGAGTGTTACTGCGCGGGCTGGGCGGCTGGGGTGAGTGAGCGCCCACATCTGTTACACACACCGTATTTTCTGTGTCTGATGGTGAGATTACATCCTCCACGTCACACTGCAGACGCACTTCCAGAGCCTACGAGAACAAAAACATATCCAGCCATGTATAAATATAAAGATGCAGTGCATTTAAGCAAGTAATGTACCACACGTTTTCTTGAAAGAGACAGATCATTCATTAGCTGTTTGAATTCATCGGTGTAAGGTAAGAACACACACATCCAGTTTGAACAAATTTACCCGGTTCACACGCAGTCTCACCGTGATACTGGTGTTGGCATCATGTTTGCTGAAGCGGTACAATATGACATGGGCACTGATGCCCACCACACAGAAGATGCGGCTTTGGGGACACCAGCTGACCATTTGCACTGCATAGGGGTCCTCCTCCACCAGCTCGGCACTGCGGCCCCCCTCACTGCCCTTCACCTTCTCAAACACCTTGGACGTCTTCAGCTTGTAAAGCATCTGCAGCGTGACTGACCAAGGGAGAAGTCATTAATAAGGCTTTATAATCATCTACTGTGATGGGCTGCTAATATACTGTAAATATAATGATTAATAAGGAGCTGTTTTAGGTCACACATTGACATCTTTTTATAAAAGGGTAAATGTAGTATAGACAAAATAATGCCTTAATGCTCTCACATGGACCAAATTGTTTTGGTTCTTATATAGTCTTACTGTTATATACACACACAGTATGATGTTTTATAAAAGTTTTGCTTTTGTTGATTTTGTAAGGAGAACTTTCTTAAAAGGTTTGAAATGGACCTCTAAGTGTGAGCATTTGACTAACATAGAGAGGTGACATTGTACACTTAAAGGGTAAGGCACTTACTGGCTGTGGCGTCCCAAAACTTTATCGATCCGTCTGCATGTCTGCGCAAAGGCAATGAAGAGGTAGGACAAAGAATAAGTGAACAAGCTGGAATGTGTCCTGATTGGTCTCGGGTAGAAAGGGGACAAAAAAAAAGGCAGAAATGGAGGCTGCGCAGCATGCATGGTCGATATCACTATTGAATTAAAGCTGCCAAATGTGATCCATTTTCCAATAAAGCAAACTGGGAGGGCATTTTATTGACTTCATATGAAAAGAAACAAAATCCATAGACACTTAGAATCATGCTATTTCTTACCACAGAGGGTTTATGTGTGTGGTGAGTCACTTTAATCGTAATTAGAGCACTGTGTACCTAAATAAACGAATGCTTCTCTTCATAGTTAATATTGTATATATGAGTTAGTTGGTGTACACACGCGCACACACGCGCACACACACACACACACACACACACACACACACACACACACACACACACACACACACACACACACACACACACAGACTTACCCTGTGATAATAATCTCTGGATATGTTTGAGAACCGAGCGTCCATGTGCCACCACTGACCGGCCACTCCTGACAAGCAAAACACAAGCAAAGTGAACAGCAGTGTAATTATTATCACTATCAACATCCACGTCTAACCACCTTACCCCAGTGTGTGAAATAATGACAACACAGTCTTACAGTGGTGCGTAATTACAAACAAATTTCAAAACGCAGCTTGGTGTTTCAGCCTACAAGGCAGAGATACTGAGAATATAATCAGCAATGAACTGATGTTAACCCTTTCAGACCAATAGTGTAGTTTATGTTAAGTTTCTTACACACATTTCAGGATGCATTCTCTCTCTTTACACATGTTAGTTGCCTAACATTTTTCTGTAAACATTACACCCATCTGTATCTATTATAATATAATGAAATATTATTGAAAAGATTTACCCATTAAAATTACACACACACAAAATATATGTGATATGTGTGACTTACTGAAAAAATGAATGTAAATGAGATCCTGTAGCACAAAGTTTACCCTGAGATTGATATAGCACAGCAGAAATAAATAAAGAAACAAACAAGAAAATATTTCTTTATTCCAAAAAAAAGAAAAAACACATTTTTATTCCCATTTCCCCAAAGAATCATACGTTACATCACATGCAGTATTCTTTAACACTCAAACCATGTCTGACATTGTCAACCAGTGCAACTTGAATTTCAGAGAGAGAGCCTTCCTTACTTTTCCTCATCCTCCTTCTCTACCTCCATCAGTCTTTATTCTCTCTTCTTCCTCTCCCTCTGTTTCCTCCAAATTTTTCCACTATACTGCAGGTTTTCTTTACTTTTACTCTTTTATTGATAGTCATCTTGTTTCAGAATTCATCAGATGACACAACTAGTCATTGCATATAATGCATTTATTGTATGGCTTTTGTCAATATAAAAAAGTGAAATGTAACACTTTCCTCAATGCTTCTATCAATGCTTCTTTGCATTATACTGTCCATAGAGAATGATATTTTAACTTTATTCATTTGGTAGACAAAGACAACAAATTGTAGAGAGAAGGTCTGTAGTGTTTGTCCTGGTGATGTCAGTGTTTTCTGTTGACATGGAATTTATTCTTATAAATGGAGTGATGTTTGAAGTGTTTGGGATAGCTCATGTAAGGAGTTTGTAATGAGAATCTTTTTATCCCCCCCAGTTAAATGTATTTAGAGTTTTGTGGCACAGGCAAAATGCTATTGTGAAAAGTATGCCGGTCAGTTATAATAAAATGGAACCAACAAATCGACTTGCTCCTGTCAGGCATAAGGACTCTGATTCACTATAATGTGCCTACTAATACCATATACATATGGTGGTCATAATTATGAAAATGTCAATGTGATTTGTTGTGGTCTGACCTACCAGAGCTAGAAGATTAAAACACATGTCCAAATCATCACTCCCCAACAAAGACACTGAGTGGTACAAAACAATCTCCAGATAGCGAATGAGTGATGGTCCAGTGCCTTCCCACACATGTCCCACTCATTCATCTACATTTGGCCGTGGAATGACAATCAATAAACCCATCTGAATTTGGCTGCCAAAGCTCAAGCATTATCTCCAGTATGATAGGGACCAGGACTTTTCAATTCACCCACTTCAACCCAAAAACAAAATGCTGTACAAGCATTATATATGGTTGGTTGCATTTAGACCTTTTTTTTGTCCCAGATCCTAAATACCGTGGAAACCTTAATGGCTCTATTTTCAGGATCATAGTGCACATGCAAAAACAAGGCATAAAGGCCAGTATTCAGAGTTGAATTACATACGCACTGTGAGGAGTTCAAACTGTAATTGCACAAATACCGTATGGTATGGCTGATCTGAGAGGTCTAAGAGGGTTAATCATACAGTATTAGCAGTACCTGACAGAATAGAAGTAGTTAAGCTCAGTTACCTTGTGGCTATAGCCAGTCTTTTTGTGTTTTGCTCCTATGGAGTACAGCACGGGGATGATGTCAGGGGGACAGTCGGCAAAATAAGCTGTGCATGTGACTGGAGACTCATGGACATCCATGGGGTAGGGGTTCTCAAAAATAGGAAAACTGGTAAAAATATAAAAACAGAAAACAAGCTGTAGTTTTATAGTCAACACACCACAATTAAGATACAGCTCTGATTATAATGCTGATGAATGACACAAATGATAAATGATTAAAGTTCTAAAATGTGATTGAATGCCTGCATCATATTAAAACATGTAGCAGAGACAAACAATATCAGCCTTGTGAGTGGTGATGGTAAAAGCCAAATAAGATATAAGCAAGAATATGACTTCTACACTTTACACAGAAAGGAGAGAAATTCTGGTGAAGTTCATGGACACAATGGGGAAAAAACATCAATTATTCACACTTTGTACTACACATTATGCCCACAAGACCAACATTAACCTAATTAGAAAGAAGCCACGGATTTATGTTCCCTAGAGCTCTAATATACACATGAACAAAAAGGACTAAGTCTAAGCTAGTTTGAGGCCGGCTGTTGCACAAAGTAATCATTTCTTTGCATCACTGGAGTAAAGGAAAATCATAGGTTTCCTCAGAGACAGTTCATTTGAAAGGATAAAAAACCAACTTAAAACATTTTCAGATGTAAACGTTTGTGTTTAATTATGTCCCGTAAGTAGCTTTGCAGCAAAGTGAACAGCTGGTGTTCTAGAGTGCAACTTAAAACACTGTGTGCGCTGGGTTGACCTTGTCTCCATCTCATAATAACAGCATGTTTAATTGACACCTGGGGCTGATGCTGAGTGACGGATGACTTGATGAACTGGCACGCACACTTGCGATCATGCCTTGCGCTGTGATAATTTATGAACATGTCAATCACACCCACGTGAATTTCACTTGGGTGTTATGAGATGTTACTGCAGGTCAGAGGTGTGTGAGGCGAGATGTGTGTGTACTTACTTGCTCTGTGTAAGATCAACCACGATGAAGTCCTTTTCCAGTAGCACGGCCACTGCAAATGGCTCCTGCACCTCTGTGAGCACGCACAAAAATGTTTCAGAGCATGTAGTTTGAAGCCTTGATACAGTTTAGGAAAGGTCATGCTGCTCTACCAGTTGTAAGTTGAGTGCTATGCCTCACTTAAACAGCATCCGAACACCATAAAATCACCAAACCAAAAACTAAACTGCATTTTCACCCTTTCGACCTTTCGAGTTTCACGAAGGTCACTATTTCTTTATATTCTATTTTTGGGCACGTTTCACTTCTCACGGATATACTACATAACTGTGTCTTCTATGTATTTTAATCCCCTCAGAGAAAGCTTGCTAACAAGTTGAGCCATTGAAATCAACAGGGGGGAAAGGCTGGTGTGTTAAATGCAACATGACTCAAGTACTTAAAATGCCTAAAGTACTCAAAGCCCACCCAGCCACTTCAACCGTAATTATGAATCACACTTCATCTTCTTTGCAATTTCTAGTCACTTCTTACTTTCAGCTTGTACCCAATCAAAAGAACATTTTAGAAAGTGAAGAAAGTGGGAAAAGCGCAACACTTCAGTAAAATTCTTCAGTCTGTATGTTCCTGTGCGTGTTTAACAGCGATGAATATGACTCTGTGATTTTTATGACACTACAGGTCTTGCTGAGTTTTCTATTACAACACAGTGTCGGTCTGTTATTATTATTAAACACATGCAAAGACGTTTATTGCGCACGGACGAGAATGACATCTCCTTTCATTTCCTCAATATAATTCATTACAGGCATTCGTTTCCTCCCATAATCCCTAATGAATATTTAAGTGTAATTGCACTTTCGTGAATGTTCCCAGATACTTCAGATTCAGCTCTGAAGCCTGCGTTCTATCTCCACCAATACATTAAAATCACTTACAGCTTCATTACAAAATCCAGTCACATTACCTAACATCGCCACTCTCGACTGGATACGAGGACCACCTCACTCAATCGCTTCAGTGAAGACACTAGAAACTAGGGTTGGGTCTAATGAATTGGAAACATTTTTCTTCCATGCGCCACTGGTTTGGAACACAGTTTATGGCATCCTCAAAATGTTCTATTCGCAAACAGCATGTGTCAGGACTACCTGTGGTTCTCCAGAATGACTCATCAGGACTGCACAGCAACATCCAGTATTCATAGAACAACTACAGTGTTTGTACAAGTCCAGCTGGCCACAAATAAACACTTTAAGAGTTCATTTAACACTGCAGGTGCTAAAGACACTCTGGGGATTTGGTGCTGTATGTTGTTCACAGTTTACATTACAGTGGATATGAGGTTTACCCCTTTACAATTTTGAGACCTTTAACATGTGTAGCAATACTTTGGAAATGCTTTTGTTTTAGTGTGCAATCTCAATAAATCTTACTTTATGATGCCATTGGAAAACTGAGGTAATTAGGAAGCTGCTAATAATTTTTTTTTATGTAAAAGCTGCAAAGTAAGTTTTCTATGCTTCATCCCATTACAGATAATTACTATTCCGGCTGCTGTTTGTGCCACTGATCATTTCCATTTCTATAATCCATTAACAAATGTCTTTCCCGAGCCAAGCATTTTAAACAAGATGGAAAGAATAAAAACTTTGAAGAAATCAATGCAGTTAAATTAAGACAGTTCTATTCAAGAAGAAAGGGATATAATTAGTCCAAAGAGACGCAGAGGAAGCACAGGAAAGAACTTTGTAATTCATCTCTCAACTCTCAGCTCTCAATTCCGCTCTCAACAGAAAAGTGTGTGTGTGTGTGTGTGTATGTGTTTGTGTGTGTGTGTGCATCACCATTGAGATAGGGCGTCTCACAGAGCACAAGGAACTCCACTATAGGATGGTCCATTTCCAGCACTGTGATGGCTTTGCCATGCATGATGGTTAGAGTGGGCCTCCTGCCTGCTTTATCATATGATAGACCTCCAGAGAAGATGACGAAGGGCTCGCTGTTTAGACAGAAAAGAAGAGGGAAAGAGAAAGAATGAAGGGTTGTTTGACTGCAGGATGACACTCTCTTTATATTCTTAAAAATAGGAAGACTTTTACCCCTGCACACAATTATTCAATTATCCAATCACATGGCAGCAACGCAATGCATAAAATCATGCAAATATAGGTCAAGCACTTCAGGTAATGTTCACATCAAACATCAGAATGGGGGTAAAAGTAATGTCTGTGTACTTTAAACATGCCAGGCAGGCTGGTTTGAGTATTTAAGAAACTGCTGACCTCCTGGGAATTTCACACAAACACACACACACACACACACACACACACACACACACACACACACACACACACACACACACACACACACACACACACACACACACGAGCGTAAACAAGAGTATATTGATGATTGGAAAGACATTGCCTGGTCTTTTTCCAATCTCCAACTGTTTCTTTTGGTGAGCCTGTACCCACTGTAGCCTTCTTCACTGACAAGAGCAGAACCTGACTTTCTGAACTCAAACCTGATGTTCTATCTGTTGTAGCTCATCTGCCTCAAGGTTTGATGTGTTGTGAATTCTGAGATGCTTTTTTGCTCACCAGTTGCCAAAGCCTTCCAGTGAGTCTGGCCATTCTCCTCTGTCCTCTCTCATCAACAAGGTGTCTCCTGCTGCTGCTCCCTGGATGTTTTTTTTTTGTTTGTTTGTTTTTGTTTTTTTGCCCCATTCTGTGTAATCTCTGGAGATTATTGCGTGTGAAAGTTTAAAGCTAAGAAGTTTCTGAAATATTCAAACCAGCTCTTCTGGCACCAATAACCATGTCACGATAAAAGTCACTGAGATCGCTTGACAGTCCATACAGGATTTTGCTGAAATTTTTTTTGTGATTGTTGCAGCCAAAAATGCTTGATTCTGCTGAATTTTTTTCAAAATTTGCAATGCAACTTGCAGATTTTTCATGCTTTTTCTGGAAAACTACTTGTATTGGCGAAATTGCAATTGCACGAAATTGTTTTGCACGGTCTTGATGTTTTTTGGTAAATGAGACCTTTTTAGCTATACTTATGTTGAACACACGTGAATCAAAGGGGGCTTTGGCTGATGACATCACATGATGTGTCTTGGCCCAAATCTGTGGAAAATCTGCAGTACTTTTGAAAAGTTGCAAGCTCCTGTGAATATTGTGGAGTTTCCCTGATTTCGCATTAATTTCTGCAATCGCAAAATCCAGGAGGTCTTGCCTTGATTGTATCTACATGATTTTATGCAGTATGCTGCTGTCACATAATTGGCTGATTAGAATGTACAGGTGTTCCTATTAAAGTGGCTGTGAGTGAGTGTACATTCCCATATTGTATCTCTTGTCATAATTCACTGCACAACAAAGACAGTATTTGGTGACGTCTGTCTCCCTGGCTGAGCTCTCAGTGCTTCTGAAACGCCTCTGCCTCATTAAATGTGACAGGGATTTAAGTGAGTAATTGATACCGTTAGCACAGATGACTCATGCTGACATATGCTAGTCTGAATTTGCTGTTTCAAACACACACACACACACACAAAAAATACACCTCCTCCTCAGCAGCGGTCATGAAACCTCCTTGCTGTGACCTTCTATGACCCACATGTGACCCCAAGCTGAAAATCTGTATGAAGAACCACAACCACATTCACATGCTTTACAAATGTGGAACCTCATTAAAACACAATCGTCAACCTCATTCCCTCTGTAACTGCCTTCTCTCAATTTAATACAACTATGGACTGAACTTATAAATCTCCCTCATACCAAGCTTGACATTTCCATTTAAGGAAAAACCCAAATCCAAAAGCCTTTTTTTTTTTTTTTTTTTTTTTTTTTTACCACTCAGACATCAGAGCCTTTTAAAAGTAAAACCATACCTTTTACAGAGACAGTAAAATCAAAAGCAGCATAACACAGATAAGCTATAAAAGCAGAGGAGGGAGATTTCAAAGGTTAATAGCTTGTATCAGAATAAGCCAGTGATAAAAGAAAATGCTGCTTATATGTCTCCTAAGAAGGGAAAAACATGCATTTCAAGCCAGAACAGGGAGTTTTAAGTGTCTTGTGACAAAATAAAACAGCAGGAAGAATCTTGAGTAGGAGGCGGATACATCTGCCTCTCACTATGTGCAGGCATAAATCCTCCCAATGACACCCATAAACAATATATCCCATGATTCACTGGTTGCTAAAGCTTGGGCTCCCATGTCTGCAGTGTATAATGTGCAAGCTCGTGGTTTTTCATAGCATGCTGGCAGAAAAAAATGGTGCTGTACAGGTACATTTCTTTTCCACAAAGTTCAAACAATGTAAATGTGCCATCAACAGTAACAACAGTTATGTAGCTTAAACCATTTATTCTATTGTATCTATATCTGTTTAGTGCTCCAAATATCCATATCTATATCTCTAATTAGATTTGATTGAATTGAAAGTGATAATAGTATAGACAAGAACCCTGCCACACACTGGAAAACACTGAAAATCCCCAGAGCTTGTGAAAGAATTAAATTTATTTTGAACTTCTACTCCTGAACTTCTACTGTTCCTCAGC
>CM042569.1:7614432-7646932 GCA_023630585.1 Cranoglanis bouderius
TGTCCCTGTCCAACTTCAGAAGTGAAGACTCGATAACATCTAATTACAGAGCCATCATCTACAGATCCATACATCTGTCAAATTTACCCTGTCTATACACCCCTTTAGTGATAAAGAGATCCAGCATAAAAGCAGAGCAAAAAGACCCGAGTAGCCTAGCAACCTAATGCCCCTCCTGAAAAAAAAAGAAAAAAAAAAAACAAAAACAAAAAAACAATAGAAACCATCACAGAAATTCTACTGGTTTCCACTACAAAGACCATTACAAACCATTTAAAACCATTACCATTACCATTATTGGTTCATAATGGCATCCTCTAGAACCCACAGGGACCATTACTGTTTCCATTAAAACAAATAAAATTCCCATTATAACCATTACAACTATTACAAATTCTGTGCGGGTTTCTGTGGGGTTTTTTTTCAGCAGGGGCTACTTGGTTACAATCTGACTGAATAATCTATCAAGAATTTTTACTTAGTAATTGGATTGGCATTAGCTAAAATGTTTATTATATATTTTTTATTATGGAGCAGCACTAAAAGACAGGGAGTGATATTTGGCTAAACTAACACTTTCAAATGGTGTAACTCTAGAAGATATTCATTAAAATGCATTGGTAAGCTGAAGAAAGTTAGCTAACTAAACGTGTCCATCATAAGCAACTCCTCAGTAATAATGTGACCTAGTTACAGTGGGTATAGAAAATAATCACCCCCCTTTAAAATAAATGAAGATGGACACAGTTTTTGTTTTATCCAGCTGTTTTATCCAGCAACTTATAGCATCCAAGTGAAAGATATAACACCAATATGTCAGAATAAAAAAAAATAAAAAAAACAGAATCACTGAGTTGGAAAAAGGATCACCCTCCTCCTAAAAATGACTTGTAAACTTAATATGATGTAGCTAATCACCTTCTCAATGGCACACAAAGCCATTTGACTTTCAACTGTGATCAGCTGTGGTCATTTTGATTAGCTCAGCATGAAAAATGCTTTCCTGGAGCATTTTGTAGTGCAACTGAAGCAAACAATCAACTATGGGTGGCAAGGCACTGTCAAAAGATCTCCGGGATAAAGTTGTGTACAGGTGCAAGTCAGGAGATGGATACAAAAAAATATATATACAAAGGCTTTATCAATGCCTAGAAGTACAGTGAAGTCTATTATTAAGAACTGGAAGGTATTTGGTACAACACAGACCCTCCCTGGATCAGGATGTCGCTCCAAACTGGATGAAAGAGCCAGGAGGTAACTGGTCAGAGAGGCTACCAAGAGGCCTACAGCAACTCTGAAGCAGTTGCAGGAATTTATGACAAAGAGTGGTCATTGTGTGCATGTGATAACAATATCACAAATTCTCCACAAATGTGGCTTGTATGGGAGGGTTGCAAGAAAAAAGCCACCCACGACTGAGCTTTGCCAAAATGCACCTTGAAGATTCCGAGGCCACATGGAAAAAGGTGCTATGGTCAGATGAATTATTTGGCCTCAACACCAAACAATATGTCTGGCGGAAATCCAATACAGCTCACCATCCAAATAACACCATTCCTACAGTAAAGCATGGAGGTGGTAATATCCTGTTATGGGGGTGTTTCTCTGCAGCAGGGACTGCAGCACTTGTCAGGATAGAAGGAAAATGGATGGGGCAAAATACCATCAAATTCTTGAGGAAAATCTGCTGCCCTCTGCCAGAAAGTTGTCAATGGGAAGAAGGTTTACCTTCCAACATGACAATGACCCAAAGCACCCAGCAAAACTGACCACACAGTGGTTGAAGGAGAAAAAGGTGAATGTCCTTGCATGGCCTAGTCAGAGCCCAGACTTAAACCCCATTGAAAATCTGTGGAATGACTTGAAAACTGCAGTCCACAAACGGTCACCATCAAATTTAACTGAACTTGAGCAGTTCTGCAAAGAAGAGTGGGCAAATATTGCAAAGTCTAGATGTGCAACGTTAGTAGAGACATATCCCAACAGACTAAAGGCTGTAAAAAAAAATTAAGGCAAATTAAAGCAAGGGGGTGATCCTTTTTCCATCTCAGTGATTCTGTTTTTTTATTATTTTTTTCTGACATGTTCGTGTTATATCTTTCACATTGGATGTTATTAACTCAAGTTGCACTGAGTAAATACAGCTGGATAAAACAAAAACTGTGTCTGTCTTCATTTCAGTCTGCAAAGCAACAAAATGTGATTATTTTAAAGGGGGGTGATTCTTTTCTATACCCACTGTATGTAGTGTTAACTACATATTCTTGATGTAGATTTGAGGCTTGTTAAAGCAAAATAAATTAGGCAAGCTAACTAGTATGTTAACTAGCAAGTTAAATTCTTAGTTAGCAAACCAAAGACCAATTATCACTCCAAATATGTTGTAAAAACAAATGTATTTATGAACACTGGCTTGCTCTTAAAAATCACTACAGTCTCCCACTTAGTTTTTGCAACCAGGAGGCATGGCTGATGTCAGAATGACATCTCACACTCAGGGGTCTATATCATAGTCGGATGTGTTTGATGTACTTGATTTGTTTGATATAATGAATTTCATACCAAACTATGAATATAATTATAATATGAATAGGACGAAGGACTCAGGTGTGAGGAAATGAGTGGAGCGAGCCTGTCGCGCTACTAAGAGAGACACAATGGAAGCACTGTGAATTAAAACTGTGCGTGATGAAGCAATTGAAAAAAGCGCAATAGAATCATCTGTGTGTGAGTTCCATACTATTTCGCATCAGGGAGGCATTCGGTTTCCAGTCTGCTTTCAAATCCCATAACGCCTACTTTTGATCAATAGACCCAACCCCAGATCTTTGTTTTTTCTTGTGTAACAAATGTTATTTCCTGTTTAAATGCTGAGGCAAAAAAATCTTCTGTAATCTCATTGAACCAATAAGAACATGAGAAGCTGTTTAACAGCACAAGAACAAATCCTTTTATTTTCCCTCCTTGGGAAATAGATCTGCATGTCCTTCCCAGTGAAGGATTTAGGTGTGCTTGTCTGTGGCTTTGGCTGTAATCCATGAATGACTCCCTGCTCTGGATCTTCTATCCGCCTCTGTATATGAGGTTTGTTTAGAGAGTTCCTGTTGAAATTAGCACATTGAGGCTCAGTAATCTCCAAGGAAGAATTTGGAGAAAGAGCTATGACATTTGTTGGTCTTTGCGTAAACACAAGAGCAGTTCCCAGCTCCCAAAAGACCTACTCGGTACATCTCTCATCTGTGTTATCATCAACCAGACAGAGCTCTTCCATAACTATTAAAACCAGTAGTCCCAGGGATCAGTGTAAAATATTAAAAATGCTTGTATGATGAGTAAATTTATCTTCTAGCAAAGCTTTAATGAAAAAGAGACATGTAATAACAGGGCTTAAATACCAAACAGAGAACTGAGTAGGCGTGACATTTCTAATATTCTAATTAGCATGCTTGATTGACATTCCTCTGTCTGCTACACCAGTCAAGCACAACTAAAAACAACAACATAAGCAGACAATTGTAGAATTATCATATGAGGCTCCACTTGCTAAGTTAGCCTTCACATCTTCGGTTTCTCAGGCTCAAAGAGAGCATTCATGCAGTAACACACAGTTTCGATGAAAACACTGTTAAAGGGACAAGTGACTTAATGTTTGTGAATGATGAAAGTAAAGCTTACACAAGCTTTACCCAAAACTAGTGATACACACTTTACAAAAGACTAAATGTCTGATGAGGAAAATGTAGGCACTGAGAAGTGAATATGCAGTAATTACAGTATATATATACACTATGTACTGCATATTATACTTACAAGACCAGCATTAATCTTATACAGGGACTCAGAAACTAGGGGTCATGACCCTATGCTTGATTTCCAAATGGGGTCATGAGAGAGACACAATCTCCTCTTTTGTTTTATTTATTTATTTTACAACCCCATTTCCATAGAAGTTGGGATTTTTTTTCTAAAATGCAATAAAAAAATCTGTGATTTGTCAAGTCTCTTGAAACTTTAATTAACTTACAAAAGTACAAAGAAAAGATATTCAATGTTTGCACTGACCAGCTTAACTGTATTTTGTAAATTTAGAATTTGATGCCTTCAACACACACAAAAAAAAGTTGGGACAGACACATGTTTACCACTGTGTTACATCACCCTTCCTTTTAATGACACTTTTTAATCATTTAGGAACTGAGGATACTAATTGTTGCAGTTTTGCAAGTGGAATTTTTTTCCTCATTCTTGCTTGACACAAGACCTCAGCTGCTCACCAGTCCTTGGTTGCCACTGTCTGATTCTTCTCTTCATGTGGTTATATTTATCACAGTAGCATGATGATTTCTCAGACAATGCCACCTGAGGGCTCGAAGGTCATGCACATTTAACAGTGGATTCTGGCATTGCCCTTTATGCAATGAGACTTCTCCGGATTCCCTGAATCTTTTCACAATATTATGCACTGTAGATGGTGAAAGACCTAAATTCTTTGCAATCTTGAATTGAGCAGTGTTCTTTTTGAACTGACTGACAATTCTCTCACAAAATTTGGCACAAAGTTGGCATTAAAGTTGGGGGGCGATGGCTTAGTTGTTAGCACGTTTGCGTGGATAGGCGCTGCGCTCCCCTGCAACCCTGTGTAGGATAAGCAGTATGGAAAATAGATGGACGGAAGTTAGACAGGTGAACTAATCTTTGTCTGGCATGTTCTTCCACTACCTAGAAAGGAACTGCACTTGAATTCAACAAGCACTAAAAGACATGGAACATTTGTTCTACAACTGACCAGGGAACTTATTTGCTCCATGCTTATTTGCTGTTTGTGGTGAAGATAGCCAATTCACAGAAACACCTCTCCTGCTGAGTGATCTATCATCTTCTTGAACTGTCACCCAAACTGTGATATGCCATCAGCATAAAGTGAAGAGCCTGCCATGGAAATATCTTCTTGGTTTCTTTTTATCCTATACACAAGGTTTAGTAAATGTCTAGAGTCCGTTTTGAAATTAGATCACATCACTTTCTGCACTATTGCAAATATTTGTTTTACATAACATCCAATATTGACACATTTGTCTTATCACAATTTAAACCAGATTTTCTTCCTCATTCCTACAGTTACATGTTTTCTTAATTACAATACTCTCTACTCGTTTATAGTTATGTTTAATGCTTAACATGTGGAACATGGTTCTATGGAAATGATAATGTGCACATTTATATAAACCTTGCACACAGAACTTCTGTCAGAGGTGCTGACCAATCAGATTTGAGCAATCAACAGTACTGCTCAATGCTCAAATCATAAATCAATCTTAAATCTGCCGTCCTTCTACCACAAGTTAAATAGGATGTACCTCTCAACAGTAAAATGCCAATAACTCTTTACTGATCTGGAAATCCAACCTGGTGAATTAAACACATTGATCAACCTGTACATTATTTGCAAAGAAAGACACAGAGATGAATTTGAAACTATTATCAGGAAAAAATCAACTAGCTTTAAAATAAATAATGCATTACAGACCAACAATATTTTTTTGCAATAGTAAAATATTAGTAGCGAGAGCACTGCCTAATCTCACTGCACAGTGATCACTAATACAATAACCTGTATTAGTTATTTTCTAGAAAGCCTCCAGCATACCATCTGCTTTTGTTTTTAAAGTTTATCATTTGTGGCAGCACAGTGTTGCTGCATTAGTGTCACTGGTCATGAGCTTGGGTGCAAGCTTGGGTTGTGTGCATGTCCTCTGTGGGATTCCTCAAGGTTCTCTGTTTTCTGCCCATTTTCCAAAAACATGCCAGTAGGTGGATTGGCTAAGATAAATTGGCACTATGTGTTAATGAGTGTGTGGTCTCCAGTGTTTGGGAGTTTTTAGAGAATGAATTGGCAACTAAGGAATGCCATCTAAATGCAATTTCAATCTCAGTCTGTAAGATGTGTCTTTCAACAAACTTACACTCTCAGAAATAAAATTGGGATGGGATGGTACCACTGTGGGTATATATTATTTATACCTTTAGTATGTATCTTTCACCTGGAAACATGAATATAGTATACAGTGCCCTCAACTAATATTGGCACCTTTGGTAAATATGAGCAAAGAATGCTGTGAAAAATTGTCTTTATTGTTTAACCTTTTGATATTTTGTTTAAAAAAATTCACTAAAATAGTCTGCTCTCATGCATATCAAACAATTGCAAAAACAACACAGGTTTATCAAAAAAGAAATCGTTGTTAAATATAGGTGTGCCACAATTATTGGCACCCACTGGGTGACTGGGAACAGGAAATTGTTCAACCATGACTTCCTGTTTCACAGGGGTACAAATATGAGTTAACACATAGGCCAAATTCCCTTAGTCATTCATAACAATGGGTAAGACCAAGGAATATAGCTGTGATGTGCGGAAAAAGGTTGTTGAACTTCACAAAATGGGAAGTGGCTATAAGAAAATAGCACAAGCATTGAAAATGCCGATTTCCACCATCAGGGCAATAATTAAGAAGTTCCAGTCGACTGGAAATGTTATGAATCAACCTGGAATTGGACATGTGCCTATATTGTCTCAACACACTGTGAAGAGGATGGTTCGAGTGGCCAAAAAATCTCCAAGGATCACAGCTGGAGAATTGCAGAAGTTAATTGCATCTTGGGGTCAGAAAGTCTCCAAAACTACAATCCGAAGTCACCTACTTCACCTCAAGTTGTTTGGAAGGGTTTCAAGAAAAAAGCCTCTACTCTCATCCAAAAACAAACTCAAGCATCTTCAGTTTGCCAGACACTACTGGAACTTCAAATGGGATCGGGTTCTATGGTCAGATGAAACCAAAATAGAGCTTTTTGACAATAAACACCAGAGGTGGTAGCCATATGGAAAAGTCCCCTGACATGAAACCCATAGAAAAAAATGTGAGGTGAACTGAAGAGGAGAGTCCACCAGTGTTTGAAGGATCTGGAGAGATTCTGTATGGAGGAATGGTCTCAGATCCCTTGCCATGCATTCTCCAACCTCATCAGGCATTATAGGAGAAGTCTCAGAACTGTTATCTTGGCAAAGGGAGGTAGCACAAAGTATTGACTAAAAGGGTGCCAATAATTGTTGCACACCTATATTTAACAAAGATGTTTGGTTTTTTTTATAAACCTGTGTTTTGTTTGCAATTTTTTAATATCACTGAGAGCAGAGTATTTTTGTAGTATTTTGCAGGTTAAACAATAAAGACAATTTTTCACAGCCTTCTTTGCTCATATTTACCAAGGGTGCCAATATTAGTGGGGGGCACTGTACCTTTGACAATAATCTAAGGTACATAATTGGACCTTAAGGTCCACAACATGTGTCTTCTTAGATAAAATAAACATACACTGAAAAATGACAAAACGTGTTACAATTCCCCCTCGCGCTGATCGTCGAAGTGTGTGAGCAGCGCACTTCCGCTTTCAGTGACTTTCACTTTGTTTACTTTGCCACGTGTGTTTTGTCTTGGTTCAGGTCTTTTCTCCGCCCCTGTGTTTTCATTGGTTATGTCCTAACATGGTTCAGGTGTCTTGTGTTAACCTCCCATTTTGTTCATGTATTTAAACCCCCATGTTTCTTACCCTCGTCGCGAAGTATTAGCTCAGCAACCCCGTGTTCTGTCTTTTGCTAAGCCTTGTGATTTTGTTACGTGTTTGCCCGGTTTTGATCCTGTTTTTGTCTCGTGTTCTTGATTCTTGCTTCGCCTTTTCTATTTCTGAGTTCATCATATAATGAGGAACACTAAACTTTTATGATTCTCTTATGAGTCTTGGGATCATTTAGGCGACTTTCTAATTTTATTTACAGTTGTTAGTGCTTTATAACTGAGCTAATGATGGTCACTCATGTTTAAGCACAGCTGCAATTGAGGATATGTTTGTATATATTTTTTTGAACATTGATAATGAGAGAGATGGTTGCTTGGTTCAGCTCTGCATGCATTATTCATCGTTTTGCTCTGCAGCCTGAGGACAGCCTGTGTTTGGTGTAACAAGTCTTTATATTGTGTTGTGTGAGGGCATCACATGTCATATGACAAATAAAAGCTCAATAACTCAATAATAGTTTCCAAAAATCTCAATTTCAATTTGATTTTTAATGTAATGAATGAAAATGAAATTTATGCTTTCACCTTTGGATCCTCAATGATGTTTTCTCTGAGACTCTTAATTAATTAAATGTTCACTTGGAACTGTTGCCAACTGTGAGGTTTGGGCGTTTCCATGGAATTGAGATCTTTATTGTAAGATTAATATTTTGGCTGTGCTCTGCGTCTGTCTTCCTCTCTCAAGTCCTCTCTTTCATTATAAAAAACACTTCCACACACGCTGCTATGCCAGACGCACATCAAAACTAGCAATTACCAGACCCCTAGATGCTTCCACTTAGAGACATCAACAATCGCTCGTGGAGCTCCTCTACGCCAGAAAAAAAAAACAAAAAAACTTTCTTTCTCTGCAAGAACTGACAGACGACCACAGGGCCCTGTCACCACATGGAGCTTTCTGATGCACACATTACAGGGTTGGAGAAAGACAGCAAGTTTGGAAAACTCATTGTACAAGTGAATGCTTGACTTGTGGAAGAGAGCACTGATGGTTCAATGGGAAGTGAATGGCAGCAGCTTGTTGTACAAGGCAGCCCTCTTTCAGAAATGAAATACAGTAAAGCCACAGACACGTGCACAATACAATCAGGAGAATCAGAGTCGGAAAAAGCGACCTCCATTCAGCAGTGTTTTTGAATCCATACCAATAGCTGCTGCCAAATCTGCATGGCTGAGCGCATGGGATTATTTATTCAGAAAGCAGGAATAGAAATGATAGTAATGGCTTCATTTTTTGGGGTTTTTTTTTTTTTTTTTGCTTTGCTTTTGTTATTTTTTCCCCTCTGTACTCGTGTTTATTTCATCTGAACTTGATCTGAACCAATTTCATCTGAGCTTGATCTGAACATGTTTTAAGACAGTATGCTGGCACCGACACTCTCACCTCATCATAGTAAATTCTGAAGTCAGCTCTTTTTGATCGCAGGTCCCACATCACTATAGTGCCGCACTCGAAGCCAATCAGCAGCTGAGAATGAGAAGAATACACGGAAAAAATTAAACAATAAATGGACCAGGATCAGGCAGGATGAAACATCGAAAGGTCAAAAATGTCAATTCATCAGCTTGAGTAAAGCTGAAACAGACTGTTCTCAGAGATAAAAAGTTTAGAATCTAGCTAGTCTGTTTGGTACCAGATTGTGACAGAGATTTCATTAAAAATGAAAAAATGTCTCTCGTACCTTCCCTTCATCTTTTGGGCTGTCACTCAGGTGGACAACAGGCCCTGGGTGTGTCTTTGTCGATCTGTGACAGACAACAAAAATAAACAACATTTATAAATATATATATTTAAGATGTCATATAGTATGTGATGTAATGTCTCTGTTTTTTTGTCTTCTGTTGAGAGAGGGAAAAAAATTACACCTACATACATATCTACTTTAGTAAGTACATATATTTTAAGAATGTTGCCAATGCTTAGCTTCTTAGTTTGACCAGGTCCACCCATGCTGTGAAGATGTAAGAGAAAAGACTTGTTTCAAGAAATGAGAGCTCAAAGAAACAACTGGTTTTGACCTCTCTCCCACACTTATACACATCTCTAGTTTGACAGTGGAAAATGAATTGGCTTGTTTTTATGTCTTTTTAAGAGACTCTTAAAAGGTACCACAATAAAGGCCCAGCATTCAAAACAGCTCTTATTTATTTATTTGTGGGGAAAAAAGAAATGAATAAGAAAAAAGTCTGAATTAGAAATATTCTATAACCCGAACACATTCATGAAATCTTAATCTGGCAGGTTGAGCTGAAATGCAGTTTATAGTTTGAGAAGCCCTGTGTCCTCATGTCAGTGAATTACAAGACCCCTAAAGGCTTTAGAAATTTCTGTGTGTGATAAAAAAAAAAAACATTCCTCCAATTACATTGTATAGCAGTCTTGCCTGACCTCTGAAACATAATTTCAGCACCTTTACAAACAACTTACAAACCGAGATATGTCAGCACAGAATAAGTTGTAGAGCAAATAAATCTAATTGTAAATATTATTATGACCCACCAGCATGTACCTCTGCTAAACTTAAGCATGGGCAGGTTGTACACAGTGTCGCTCTGGGCTGGCTGTATGATGGCCAGTGAATCACATTGCTTTTGTGTACAACATATGTCAAGGTAAAATGCAAGAATCTGGGACTGTAGTCAAGACTACCATTGTCAAGTCAAAGACAAGTCCAAGAACAAGACGAGCTGAGATTGAGTCAAGATTGAGTCTTAAGGAGGTTAAGGCCAAGTCAACATCAAGTCCAAGTCAAGATCAAGAACAAAGGCAATGAAATCCTTTTCAAGGTCGACTAGTTGGCTTCGTTCTTGTGTTGTGTCAATGATTATGCCACGTTTTATAGAAAAAAGAATTACTTTTTGTCAACCTTTGTGTATGCAAATTTATTTTATTTTTTATTATTTATTTATTTATTTTTGTTTTTACAAATTTAGCGAGACCAATGCTCAAGACTAGAGACAAATCCACGTTAATACAGAAAATATCTTGAGACCACTGAGACTCAATTCCTACAGCCCTACAAGTACCTGCTTCAGACTTTCATTCATTCAAGGTGACTATACAGTAGATCTCGAGTAAGGGGTTAAAATTTAAAGTTCGTGCAAGAAGCAGGAACACCAATAAACCAAAAAAAACCTCTCATTAAAAAAAAAAAAAACCTTTAGACTGGGACCCAATGATATTTTAAACTGATGCAGAATTTAAGTGTAGATTCATTTTAGGATGTACTCAGAAAGCTACATATGGATACACCAGATGCTGAATGATAACTTCATCTCCATGTACATCTGTGTTCCCTTTCGAAACTCTAACACAGCTCAACTTGACCTACCATCCTTTAAAATACAAGGATGACATTCATTAAACCTCTTCTCTGTCCTGGCACACTGGTGCTGGAATAGACTTCCTTTGTCCAAACAGCTGAGTCACTGGCTGTGTTAAAAAAAAAAAAAGACTGAAGATATATCTCTTCACCAAGCACTTAAATGAGTGCTCAATTTAAAAACCTTGACTTGATCCGTTTTGTTGCTGTACTAACTCCTCTCTAAAAGGAGTTTTAACTTAATATTATTCCTAGAATCTGACCTATCTGTGCTATCATGATATGTTTTGGATGGAGACTATAAACAGTTCTTTAGGTCACTCTAGATAAGTATGTCTGCCAAATACTGTGTCTGAAACTTCCAAAGTTGCACTTCCATGATCCTTAGCCCACAACTTCATCAACTGACCTCCAGTCAACCACCTATCCTCATTCAAAGTCACCTGATTACTTCCCTGTTTGCAATTGCACTCTTCATGGACTCTCAGTGTTATTGTGTGAAGTCTCGCTCCAGCAATGTGTCTGTGATGAGACCAAGCTTTTGTACTCTTCCTGTCTTGATTAGTGTTTTGACCGTAGCCTGCTTCACATTTACTGATTTCGTTTTCTGTCTGTTTGCTGATTGCCTGACCATTTGCCTGTCTCACGTTTATTAAGTATTGCCTAACCCATTGGTTTGTCTGCTATATTGGTTTTAATAAAACCAGAAAACCTGGGCTTGTTTGCTTCATGACACAATGTGAAGGAAAATTGAATGCTGAAATCCATTGTCCAATCAGATACTTGGTGGCAACAGGGAGGTATTTTCTCCCAATACTTGTTCCAGTTAAGCGTGGGCTATTTTTCAACTTGAACATTATGCTCTATATTTTTTGACAGTACACCTTGACTATCTAATACTTGTCCAATATCGTAAATTGAACACTAATGCTTTGAGCTAAACAGAAGTGACAAAACAGAAATGATTGGCATCCTAAACCTGTGTCAGAACAGCCTCCACTAGAATAAGTACCCATTTTAAAATCATAAATTGTCACCCTAAACCTTTTACTTCTAATTTGTGTCTGGGACATAGCAGCATTCTTGCTGGGTCTGTTGCTTTTCTTTTAATTGAAACTGCAGTGTTCAATTATGACTCCTTGCAATCCATTATTCAGAGCACAGCTGCAATCACATCATTCCCAACATTTTATTTTCATCCTGGTCTAAATAGTACACTGCTCTATTGTTAAAAAAAAAAAAAAAATGTATGTGTAATATGTAATATGTGATATGAGACAAAGCTACAATATTGTCATAAACACTTCCTGTTTGTTTCCTGCTTTTCTGATTTACCAAATGCTCGCACATTTGTGTAGTTTATGTGTCTTTTTCTGTTTTCCCAGCATGTGTTTGTAGTTTGCTTTTTATAAAATCTAGCTGTGGAAAAGTTCTGAACCTTGTTCCATGGTGGTTTTGTTTCCTCAGGTCTAATTCCTGCTTTTATCAGACTTCTGTCAGGCTGTCTGGATTATGATTATGGATTTGCCTGCATTAACCTTTTCTGCTTGTGATTATTGGAACAGCTTGAATAAAAAGACTGAACCCTGATGCCCATACAATACAGAGTGTGAGGCCCACTTACATTAATTCCTTATTATTTAAAAAATGTATATCAAAAGGCTGGTAACACTTTACAATAACGGTACACGAATAATCATGCACTAATACCCGAATTAATACTTATTTAAATATGAACTAATGATGAGTTAAGGCATGTACTAATCACAAAGTAATGAAGAACTAACCTCAAATACGACATGAGTCTTATGAATTCATGCGTGTACTATCATTGTACTATCATTGTAAAGTGTTAACAAAAGGTTTAGTGGCACCTTTTAATGGAAGCCAGAGATTGAGACAAATATTAATGATGAATAACTCAGTATTAGCTGAGATGTCTCCTTTCCATACAGAGTGACACAGGTCTGAATTTTAACAAGTACCTTAATGATGACATTGGATATTCTGACATGCATCCTATATCCCAGTAGATTATTTAAATTTATTGTCACCCTGTTAGTGACAATGATACAACGGTGCAGCGAGAGGATCAGTCATATAATTGAGCAGCTGCGGGGATTTGTGTGAGTCTGATAATGCAGTCAGGGGTTCTAAGAGCTGCACCTAGCAGATGCCGTGAACCATGCTGAAATATCACTAAAGGTCAGGAGCAAGGGGATCTGTACATCTCCTTTTCCAGTGTATTTCAAGACTGAGTGTTCAATCAAAAACAAACATGCGTTTATAAAACTTTGAAATCTAGACCGGTTATTCAGAACTGTCTTGTTTTACAGCAATTATTTTTTATTAAATTTTTATACACAGTTGAACTCTCAAATCTGATTGGTCAGATGGTGTTGATTCATTTTCAACAGCAACTCTGAATGTAGTGATGGCTATAATTCAAATGAAATGTTTATCAGTCCCTCCAGGATTTTGAGATTTTGTGATCACAGAAATTAACTCAAAATCAAGCAAACTCTGCAATTTTTCAGAATTACCACAGATTTTCCACAGACTTGGGCCAAGAGGCACCATGTCACGTCATCACAACGTGTATTCAGCCAAAGCCCTCTTCGGTTCACGTGCGCTGAACATGAGTACAGCTAAAAAGTTTCATTCACCAACAAACATCACTGTAAAAAAATGTGCAAAACAATTTAGGGCAATTCAAATAATTTTCTGCAAAAAAAGCACAAAAAACTAAGTTTGAAAGAAGTCGCAGCAAAATCAAGCATTTTTGGCACAAAAAAACTCTGTGAAATCCTGTATGGACTGGTTTATAATCAATTATGTTAATTAATACTTTGTATAATAGAATGTGCCAAGTATGATGGACACTCCACATAAGGCTAATAATGAACAGATTCGAAAAAATGTTATTTAACAAAGCATAATGTCTAATCTTTTAATATGGAGACATTTTCTCTAAGATGTTTATTTATCATTTATAAAAATAAAAAAAAAGAGTATCTTGCATTGTAACTGTAAGTATGTTTTGTGCCTTCAGGACAGAGGACTTGTGCCTCTGTAAAATACAGTTTCTTTGTAAAATAACAAGCTGTGTTTCATTGTCTTATTAACTTAAAGAGAACGTTAATGTTAAAGTGTTTTCACAAAACTGAATCGTATTCTATACAAACTACTGTTTATAGAAGAGTTTGCTCTCTCTCTCTCTCTCTCTCTCTCTCTCTCTCTCTCTCTCTCTCGTATACCACTGCAGCTCCTCTGACACACGGTGTTCCCCTGCAGCAGGGAGGGGTCGTCGCCGTGGCAGCATGATAAAGTCCTTCTTGCTGACTCATCAGTCTGATGCTGCAAGGTGCTGATGCTGCAACCGATGCAGTTACCGATAACTGGGAGGAAGTAGAGTAGAATAATGTCTTTTTTTTTTTATGCTGTACTCACTTTCGTTGCCAGCGGTTTAGACATTAATGGCTGTGTGTTGAGTTATTTTGAGGGGACAGCAAATTTACACTGTTATAAAAGCTGTACACTCACTACTTTACATTGTAGCAAAGTGTCATTTCTTCAGTGTTGTCCCATGAAAAGATATAATAAAATATTTACAAAAATGTGAGGGGTGTACTCACTTTTGTGAGATACTCTCTCTCTCTCTCATATATATATATATATATATATGAGAGACACACAAGTCCTTCATCTCAGTTACAGATAATAGCAGAACTGTGTCATTTGTTTGTGTAGGAGGAAGGAAGAAAGGTAGGGGAAATTAATTTCCTTAAAAGATTAAGCTGCTTGAAGGCAAGATGTTTGAAGTCTCTCCTTTTCATTTCAAATACAAAAACATATTTGATACACTGCAATTACCTTTTATGTTTTTCAAACAAATAAACAATGGAATTAATAAAGCTTCTGTCTGGAAAGACAAAGTTAGACTAAGTCTACTGACTAATATGCAGATAGTACAACTCTCTTTTTCAAACTTTGAGTAAATGCTAGTCTTCTCTGAAGTTTATTTCAGATAGTATTTTGGCTTCATATACAGTAGATGAGATATTTCATAGTACTGCTTATGTAGCTAACCTTGTAGCTATCGACTGTTTACCTCGTCTACTTCAGCAGTATCTCATGCAAGCCTACTTTTTCCTAGCAAATTCTAAATAATACTAATAGAGAGAGAGAGAGAGAGAGAGAGAGAGAGAGAGAGAGAGAGAGAGAGAGAGGGACCGAGGAAGACACAGAGTCTTGCCGTTAACAGGTGTCATGGATAATGAGATGGTACAAGTGTGTGGAAGAATAAACGTGAGCAGTAGACTGAAACCTCAACTGTGGGAGCGTCCACCTCAACTGTTCATCCCTGTCACAATGAAAGAGCAGATCCCCTGAACCTCTCTCGCTGCTCGCCACACAAAGCATATTAATGCTCTCTAAAACAGTGAGGCCCAGTGTTAGCCAGCATAATTCATCCCAGCTTCCTGCAGCTCTGCATATCTCACGAACACATGTATCTATTTTGGGCCTCCCTTTCTCCTCAAGCCATCTCCTCATTTGAATATTTCTGCCCTTTTGTTTAGTCAGTGTTTTCATTTTCCCCACCACTGAGTCCTTTTCACACATAAAACCCATCCCTACACCCTCTTTCTCCTGAAGAAGCTCAGTCTGGTTGAAATAGCATTTGGTAGCATTTGTGGATGTTTTTGTGTATCTGTGTGTGTGTGTGTGTGTGTGTGTGTGTGTGTGTGTGTGTGTGTGTGTGTGTGTGTGTGTGTGTGTGTGTGTGTGTGTGTGTGTGTGTGTGTGGCCTGCCTATTGCTCACTGCCAGCGCATTGCTATTTCAGGGCGGCACTGAAATACTTGCAAAGACCAACTGCAGAAGTATTGAGGCCATGATTACCCAGCGCCAGCTGCAGTGGCTGGGCCATGTGATAAGTATGCCCCCATGTCGGCTACCCCGCAGAGTGCTGTATGACCAGCTACATCATGGTCGACGCTCAGCTGGAGGGCTGAAGAAGCGCTATAAGGATCAAATGAAGATTGCCTTAAGGAAATGTAAGATCAGACCTGAAAACCTGGAGTATGTTGCTGCTGATGATATCATCTGGCGACAGCATTGTAGGGATAGGGCTTGTATGCTGGAGATGGAGAGGACAACCAGAAGACAACAGGAGAGAGCCAGGAGATGCACAGCCATGGCTGCCATCACTACCACCAATACTACCACATATAGATGCCCCACCTGCAATGGATCTTGTGGGTCCAGGATAGGACTGTTCAGTCATCAAAGATCTCACCATTAAATGAGTGGACGTCATCATCAGATTTGGATGGACAACCGAAGAAGTGTGTGCGTGGGCACACATGCATTCCTAATCATGCTGAGTACTGAGAGAGCTTGACAAAAAAAACACCTACAGTATATTACATAAATAATCAATTTCAGCTACATTATACAAAACAGCTGTGTGTGTGTGTGTGTGTGTGTGTGTGTGTGTGTGTGTGTGTACAAATATGTCTGAATGCCTCACTTACTTATTGTGCCTCGCTTCCTGTGAAATGCCACACGCAAGACACAAGAGTCAACAGAAGCTCTCCAGAAGCTGTAACTATGCTAACACACTCCATACCCACGATGTCACCAGGCAGCAGTGCCACAAACACAGCAGTGTGAAGTGCCAGAACCACTTGGAGCTCTCCACATTGTATTGGACTGTAGCACTGATCAGTGCAACAAAAAGCTGAAGGTCCACACAACACATGCTGAGAGCAATCAGGAGCTGAGATTGACTCTCACAGAACAGGTCCAGAAGATGAAGGCCGGTTTTACAGGCTAAGAAATTTCACTGCTCAAGCTTGGACGTGTCTGAGCTCTGCAACTGGGAGAATAGATTCATCTGCCAATCAAACCAGCTTCAAAGATAAGACGTTTGAATTCTCAGCTTCTATTTTTTTTTTAATCCTCTATTTACATTTATAGCATTTGGCAGACACCCTTATCCAGAGCGACTTACGTTTATCTCATTTATACAACTGAGCAGTTGAGAGTTAAGGGACTTGCTCAGCTTAGAAGCTTGGTAGTGCTGGGATTTGAACTCACAACCTTCTGATGAGATGCCCAACATCTTAACCACTGAGCTACCACTGCCCTGTATTTCTTTTTTTATTTCTCAAAAATGCTATAGAGCAAAGATGGCTTCAAAATAATGAAATTAAATGTTTCTACATAAAAAAAATACAGTAAAGAGCAGTAAACAGTAGTAAATGAAACAAAGTCACTATTTGGTGTGACAAAAAAAATAAAAATAAAAATAAAAATAGTAGTTTCCTGTACAATATGTGCAGTATTATAAGGAAATGAGCTGGTAAGTTTTATTGAACATCTTGCAGAACCAGACACAGTTCTTCTGGAGACTTTGACTTTCACACTTGTTTCTTATTTTTGCAGCAAAACCCAGCAGCCTTCATTGTGTTTTTTTTGTCTGAAAAGTGTCTCTTACGTAATATGCTGCTTTCCTTACTGACATACAAACATTTTTCTGTAATATTTAATTTTGTGCTAGAAAACTAACGTTTGGGAATCTAAAATGTTTTTTTGTACTGACTTGATAATGTACAAGTCATAAAATAAAAAATCTATAACAAAGTTTGTACTAAAAAAAATAGGGTGCCTAAAACTTTTGCACAGCACTATATGTTATTTATATGGCAGGAAATATTTGCGAGAAAGTTGATACCAAAAGATGAATTAAAAGTGCAAAGAATATAAGGTTACAGTTGTATACAAAAGTTTGGGTAACCTTGGCCAAATTACACAATGACATAATTTTAAATAATGTTTTTCTTCAAGTTTGAATACACTTCATATTTGACTAACTTAAAAAAAAGTAATTGTGGCATGTGCACAATTTTGGACATACTAAGCAGATATCACAGCTTGCAAACACTTTTGGAGTGTTTTGGAGCTATCTAGGAGTCTTTCTATTCTTATTTAATGATTTTTCATTAAATTAGTGTCATCTTATTTTTATCATCTGCACAGTATGTTTATGATCTAACTACAGATTTCCAGGTGACTGTAAGGACAATTCCAAAAGCTTCAGCATGCATTTCTTGAAGTAGTTCATGTCAGTGTCCTGTGTCACTGGCTGCCACACAACCCCAAAGCATAGCAATGTCGTCCCCATGCTTAACAGTTGACAAGCTGTTCTCTTCATCAAATGCTACTTTTTTATTCCAAGCAAAACTTTTTATTGATTGTGGTCAAAGAGTCCATTTTTATTTTATCAGTCCACAATACTTGTTTCCAAAACGCATCTGGCCTTTCTACAGGAGACATGGTTTTGCATACATGAGACATTGACTTTTGTGGTAAGGTCACAGGTGAGTTTTCCTTCTGCTGATTTTTCCATACAGATCGTATTTGTCCAAGCAACACTGCACAGTAGAATGGTGCAATACCACTCCTGTGTTGGCTAAACGTTCCTGTACATCCTTGCTGTCATTTTTGCTTTGCCTTTCTGTCCAGCAAATAGGCAGTTCCATCTGAGAGTTTTCTAGGTCTCCCACCTCATGCCTTGATTCTCACAGTTCCCCTTAACTGCCATTTCTTAATGACATTGCAGACAGTGGAAATTGTGAGCTGGAACATGGAAAAGTGCTTTGATATCTTTTAATGGACTACCTCTGCTTTGTAGACATCAATTAGCTTAATTTTCAGATTCTCAGTCAGCTGTTTAGAGTCGTCCATTGTTGTTGAGTGTTAGCACAAGGTGTGAAGACTTCCTTACCGCTCTGATGAGTCCTAATGAGTCAATTAAGGCTTAATGAGTTCATTAAATTCTTAGGGAGTCCAAACTTTTGCACATGCCATAATCACTATTTTTTTAAGTTCATTAAATATAAAGTGTGATTTAACATTTGCAGAGAAATGTTTAATTTAACAATTTGCTGTATTGCTGTACAAAATAAGTTTGCGTTTACTTTTGTGTTTATATCCAAAAATCAAACATAATTTGGCCTGGGGTGCCAAAACTCCTGCATAGCATTGTATAAAGTTAAATCTGCTTTGACCTTATTGAGAGTCGAACCTTCATGGCTCAATATCTTACAATTATCGAACTAATACACACAAAAGATGAATCAAACAGTGAAAACAAACAAAAGACAATAAAAAGAAATGAAAATTTAAAAGAACATAGCGTTTGCTTGAAGTTTGTAGCTTCACCATCATCGTATACTAGAGTCAAACAAAGCAATCACTGAAGGAATTTATTATGCACCAATTTTCTTGGTAAACTCATTCAGGTACCTACATTCAGTTTGTCTACATTCATGATTAACTGATTCTTTGGGATGGGTTAGCAGATGTTAAGGCTTAAAGAAGCTGTATTAAGAAGCATGCTCGGTTTTACATGACATGTAAGCTGCATGCAAACATGGAACATGTCCTAAAACATCATGTTGATTTTCCGCAAAGGATTCAGAAGTGTTGCGGGTGGACAACAGATAACTCAGATATGTGGGCGGATGGTTTGCAGACGTGAGAGGTTTTGCCTTTCTATGTTAAGAATTAGGCACATGCAGCATGATCAGCTAAGTTCTTTTAGTTAGCTCTGCCACAGGCTTAGCAGTTTGGAAGCAAACCATGATCAGAGCACATGCAAATACCATTGTGTCAAGGGACGCTTCTTCTGCTTGAGGTGCACTTCTGAATATTTGAAGTACCTCATATGACACTGTCAAGGTGTGTGCCAAGAAATCTTACTCCTTAAGAAGGCTTTTGTATCTAAGATATATAAAAACGTGGCACATGTGGTGCTCTAGGCTGACTGAAGGGCCCTGAAGATCTCTGTGTTACAGAACTGAAACAGAGCAGTTTTGTGAGCATTTGTGGGTGATGGAACTTTGATTAGTTTATATCTGTCACTTTTTTTAACCACAACTGAGATTATTAGTTTAGTCTCAGCTCAAAATATATTTTTTTTCCTACCTGTGCCCTTAATTTCTATCTGTGGATCCATGTTTTGACACAAACTAAGACCTTGTCTGCTTATTAATTTACTTATTATGAATGTTGTTATTCGTTTGCCTCGCTCCTCCAGGGTTGGGGGTTCGATTCCTGTCTCCACCCTGTGCGTGCGGAGTTTGTGTGTTCTCCCCGTACTTCAGGGGTTTCCTCCGGGTACTCCGGTTTCCTCCTCCAGTCCAAAGACATGCGTTGTAGGCTGATTGACATTTCTAAATTGTCCGTAGTGAGTGAATGGGTGTGTGAAAGTGTCTGTGTGAATGTGCCCTGCGATAGGTTGGCCACGTCCAAGGTGTGCTCGCCTTGTTAACCGAGTTCCATGGGATAGACTTCAGGCTCCCCTGTAGAATAAGCGGTATGGAAAATGGATGGATGGATGGATGGAATGTTGTTATGAACAATGTCCAATGTCCTAGTTAAATTTAATAAAATGTTTTATCCTGGTTGGGATCATGGTGAATCTGGGAACACAAGGCGCAAGGCACGACAGTGCACCATGCACACTAGGGATGTAACCAAAAACATTAATTGGATTGAACAGATAATGAGTCATAAATGAATACAAATAGAGATATGAATATTAGACAGACTATTATTGTTATTGTTGTTGTTGTTGTTGTTGTTGTTGTTGTTGGTGTTGTTTTAGAAAGCTTGCCAGAAAAAAAAGCAGCAAAAGTGTGCAAGTGCACACTTTTTCATTTTTTATTTCATATGGAGCTTCATAGGTACTAAGTATGATGCTTACTAGCAGGGATGCCAGAATTCAGCACAATTTCCACCCCAACTACATCTCAAAAACACCACAAACACTCTGCCCAAAACAGTGGACACTGGAAAAAGACTAATTTTTCTTCTTTTTCTCAGTGGTGCACACACATTTCTGAATAATGTATAGAGCCACTTCTGTCTATAGTGCTGACAGTCTTACCCACAATCATGTTTTTGGGAGGTTAAAGGAAACTGGAGAGCCCAGAGGAAACCCAAAGACACAGAGAGAGCATGCACAGAACCTCTGCACATACATACCGAGCTCAGGATTGTATCTGGGACCATGGAGCTGTGAAGCAGAAACACTACCCTCTGCATGACCAGGCCATCCTTAAGCTGTTTTAAATTTGTGCAACTGTATAATTTTTATTTTGGCACAACACCATGATACAAAGCAGCAACAGCTGTTCTTTTTTAGGAAGCTAAAAAAAAATCACACTTCATAAGAGTGGTTGTTAACCTCAACAATATTCTGCATGTCATTTTGAACAAAAGCATCTCACAAATGAACAAATACATCGCATATGTGGCATATGTTCTGTGTGCTGTAAATGATAACTGCTACTAATGCAACTCAGTTACTTCGATTCAATGCAATTTTAGTCACATTATATCTCCTTGCCATTCACTATAAGCTCTCACTCTCCCTCCCCCTACACACACTCCTTATAAGACTACTGTGTAAGGCTACATCATCACCTCAGTCCCATGTGTTACTCTGACAAATAAAGAGCTTGTGAATGTCAATCACGTCTCCTTCTATGTAAAAGACTCCCAGATGACATCCGTTAGTGACTGCAGGATGTTTAGAAACTGCATGCCCTGCTTTCATGACTCGCTAGCTCTTCTACCTGCAAGGCTTTCTTGCTACTTATACCTCCTTGTAGGCTCTCAGCACCGTGTCAAGCATCTGAAAGTGTAAGTTAATTTCTCAAACCAAGAGCACTTGTGCTGCTTCTGATTGTTGTGAAATGCTGTTGAGGACTAAAATAATGGAATTTTTATCCTCTCAACACCTTGCTGTGCCTCTAACTGACAAACTATACAAAACTATATTTCGATACTGATAACAGACTTCAGATAGGCTTACAGTACTTAGTGAAAGCTTAGGTTACTGACTACATATCAATCAGCTCTTCATGCATGGTATTATTTCAGTATATATTTCGGTACTTAGCACTGAGTCTCCAAAAAAATCTGTCTATGTCCCTTCTGTTGTTTGGGTTCACGAGTGGCCTGGAACAAGGGTGTATGTATTTAAATGTATTTAAAAGTCTACAGTTCCGCAGAAATGTGGAGCAACAAGTTCTCTTAGGCTATATCCTCATTAATCCAGATAAATTTGAAAGTCTTTTTCTCTATGTTTTGGTCTTCTGTCCATACGAGAAAGCGTTTTTGTCCAGCAAAAATTGAGCTTTTCAAAGCGCTCTCCCAAGTTTTTGCATTGTAGTGTGGAGAAGATGGAGATGTCATGTGACCCATTCAACTGGTGGTGGACGATGTTGTACTGCGGTTGTTGACCCTGCTATCCAGTTTGATAGCGTCTTTAAAGATTAATGTCACTTTAAGTAATAAGTGTCAGTTTAAGTAAATAAACACCTGACAGAAATGACACAGGCCAAAGCTTCTTACGTTTTTATGCATGCGCAGTATAGGGATGTAAGCGTTCTCATATGTTTCAGTGTAGATGAGCAATTTTTGGAAAACGTTTGAAAACGTCAGTGTAGACAGAGAGTGTTTTAAAGCAAAAATGCAGTTTTCAGATCTATCCGGATTAATGTGGACATAGCCTTAGCATAATCGTGTCCTCTGCGATTGATAGAAGACAAAAAATGTCAGATTGCCAGCAAAACTAACTGTGTAGTTCAATACAATTTTCTTTATCACTTTAATAACTAAATATATTAAAAACTAATTAGTTTAAAGTTGTCCTAATTTGTCATAAAATAAATCAGTGACATTTACATTTACATGTCTGTAAAATGTACAGCATGAAGAACAACAGCTAAGGAGGGTCCTGGACTCATCTGTCATTTACTACACCCACAGTGCAGATAAGGAGAGTGTGCTAATATGTTTATTACCATCACTGATTTTAAAAAATGTGTACATTAAAATGCTGGTACTCACAGTTCTATGGCCTTGTTCCACATAATGACATATCCGGACAAAATAAATGACTCAACGTTGACAATGTGTGTGTTTCCCCGCTCCGTTCCAACGTAAAGCCATTTACTCTGGAATGGAAGATGACAAAACGTGATCCTAAAAGGAAGAGGAGAGAAAGCATAAGTATGAGTATATAACTGTGAGAGAAGGGAACTCTGTCAAGACAGGTAGAGCTCATCAGCTACATTTAAATGACTATAATTAATATTTCACCTTTAGGAAAATACCAGGCCATAATTTGCCGTTCTTTGTTTCATGGCATATGGGTTTCAGTTTTACCCAATTACACCAACCTTATTCTTGTTCTAATTATATGGTAGTATCAAATTTGCATGAACCTGTTTGGTAATTATTAGGAACATGTTATCTTAATTTAAACCGGCACAACTGTTTCTAATGACCTGGGTGCAACAATTGAAGACAAAACATTTCAATACAAAACAAGCAGTGTCCAGCACTGCTCCTTTTAATTACAACTATGGTGCATTTGGCTGCAAATAAGGTGTCATGTTAACTTAATTCTACACAAATGCATCCAGAAAAAAGTTACAAAGAACACAGATTCTCAATTCAAGCCGAACTTCTTGCAAGTATTCACCACAACATCTCAAATGAACAACCCATTCCCAGTGAGATGTGTCCCATGTCTCTGTCACAAAAGATTTAAAGCTGACTGCAGCAGCTCTTATCTTCTTCCTAATCAACACAACCAGGACCTTTAAAAGCATCACCCAAATCCAACCTAAGTAACCAAAGATCTCAAATTATTTCAGAAACTGTACAACTGTTGTTGTGCAGATAATGTAAAACTACTAAAAGTACTATGTTCCTATGTGAATCAAGTGAAATTGGTCACATGAGTAAAGAAGAAAACACGTTGGGGTCATACTGTTATAGTGGAATGCTTCTGTATGTTTTATTCCTCTAATAACACAGCAATTTGCCAATGATTATAATGTTTTTAATAAAGGAATGACACTTTTTAGAATCAATTTATAGTTACTTTTAATGCAGTGGCCCGTACACCAAACATTTTAGTTCCTGTTATCACTTATGTCATCAGCTATAAACAGTTGTTCTCCTTATAAGCCTCACTTCTTTCGCTCTCATGAAGGTAATAAGACAGTATAATGTAGCTTGCCATGTTACTAATAAGCACTTTCCCTGTGCTGACACTAGAGACTCATTCCATAAATATTAAATAAGCATCTCCTTACAGAAAACCATATCCAAGATGATATGCTTTTAATCCCATTTATTACTAGTTTCAGTCTCTGAGAATTAGTTGTTAATATAGAAATGATATGGTAATAGAATGAGTGCATTAATACAGTCCCCTCCAAAACTATTGCAACATCAAGGCCAATTCATTTGTTTGTTCTATACACCAAAGACATTTGGGTTCGAGATCAAAAGATGAGACAAGAGTTTAGGATATCAGCTTTTATTTTCTGGTATTTATATGTAGATGTGTTAAACAACATAGAACATAAAACCATTTGTATCAGACCACCCAATTTTTAGGTGAGCAAAAGTATACGATCAGACAAGTCTTGAAGTAAATTAAAGTAAATAACACTTAATATTTGTTGCATGTCCCTTGCTTGCAATAACTGCATCAAGCCAGTGACTCATTGACATCACCAAACTGTTGGTTTCTTCTTTTGTGATGCTTCTCCAGGCTTTTACCATGGCCTTTTTCAGTTATTGTTTGTTTCAGAGGGCTTCTCCTCTTCAGGAGGTAAAATGCTGCTCAACTGGGTTAAGGACTGGTGATTGACTTGGCCAGTCTAAAATCTTCCACTTTTCTCCCTGATAAAGTCCTTTGTTAAGTTGGCAGTGTGTTTTGGAAGTATTCGTCAAATGGTGGATTGTGATACCTTCACCCCTGCCCTGTGAAGGTTCTTGATGATGTCACTGACTGCCGTTTTTGGGTTTTTCTTCATAGCTCTTACAATGTTTCTGTCATCAGCTGTTGTTGTTTTTCTTTTGCCGACCCATTCAATGTCTGTTGTTCGTGTTGGCTTATCCTTTTTAACAACAAATGCTGTCTTCACAGGTGAAACTGCAGGCTAAAACGAAAAGTATGTGTTCAGAGCCATTTATTGTTCAAACTATCTAAAAGGACACACCAGGGTAACAAGAAACACCTGTCATTCACATATTTTAATATTTTTGCTCACGTACAAATTGGGTGGTCTGATACAAAATGTGCTATGTACTATGTCTTTTAACGCATCTACATATAATAACAGGAAATAAAAGCTGAAATTCTAAACTCTCTTCATCTTTTGATCTCAAAACCCAAATATCTTCAGTCTACAGCAAAATCAAATGCATTGGCCCTGCTGTTCCAATAGTTTCAGAGGGGACTGTACTGTATCAGCCTGTGATTTGTCTTGCAATCGGCACTACTGTCAAAGCTGCTGTTATAGAAAATTAATCAGTATCTTTTGACCAAAATCAAAAATCAATAGAGCGATAGTATAAATTTGCTTAAGACTCATACAGACAATCTTTATACATGATGTATTCCTCTAAAGCTTTCTATTTTCTTTTGTGCAACAACAAAGCACAATGTTTTGTCACATCACTTGTGGTGTCAACACATTTGGCTACACTCTATGTCTTGTGTCAGATGAACGTCAGTCCCAGTTGGGTACGGGTGTGTATATTTTTAGGATGCTACAATTAATTAGAGCGCCATTGCCCCAAGACAAACTGGAGCTAATGAGACATGAGCAAGACACAACAATAGATGAAACTTCCAGAAGTAAAACTTTCAGAAAATAGCCCATCCTTTACAAAAATATTAGCCCTGCAAATGGATTATGTTTAAGCAATATCGGACGAGCAAGCCTGCTGTTGTACTGAATATCAGCATGAGTGTAATTCAGCTGTTGGTGTGCTGATATTCAGTACAAGTGCACACTTATAGCGCATAAGTGTGATATTACTTTTATAAACAAAAACAAAAATTTTATATCGACTAACTGATATTTTAGACACAATATGGCCAAATCCATCCATCCATTTTCTATACCGCTTATCCTACACAGGGTCAAGGGGAGCCTGGAGCCAATTCCAGGAGACTCAGGGCACAAGGCAGGGGAAACCCTGGACAGAGAGCCAACCCAGGGCACAATCACACACACTACAGATAATTTGGAAATGCCAATCAGCCTACAACGCATGTCTTTGGACTGGAAGAGGAAACCAGAGTACACAGAGGAAACTCCCAGAGCACACAAGCATGCAAGCTCCGCACACACAGGGCGGAGGCGAGATTTGAACCCCCGACCCTGGAAGTGCAAGCCAAACATGCTAACCAACTAAGCCAGCATGCCCCCCTAATATGGCCAAACATTTTGTCTAATTTTGCCCCATCAATGAAAACAGTCCCAAAGAAACCACAGCTGGATAGAGTGGTGCCTGTTGCCATGCAACACACAGACTGACTGACAGATCATAGTAAGTGTAGTAATGCTTTCAGTGTAATGAACTATTGCTAGAATTGGAATTTGATGTAGCAAACACAGACAAGTGGAGTGATACAAACAGTGAAATGTCCAGTGCTGTTATACTAAATACTCTTGGAACACCATTTGTCCAATCAAATTAGTGGACTGGAAAAAAGTGTTGTATAATGACATACATATATTGTACTGTATATTCAAAGTATTATATTTTTTGCATTAGATGTTCTTTTTTTACTTTAATGTTTCACACTGGTATATTTGCTATAACTATATCTATTTTCTTTTAGCCATCTCTCATTTCCCAAACGTCTCTTGTCTCTTTCAATTTGGTAAAAACATTTAGACCTGCAGCCTCAGGCCTTGGAGGGCAGTTCTGGGAAAAAGCATATTGTGAATGATGACTTCTGTCGTGAGCAATCACTCCAGCAAACAACAGTACAGTCGGGACTTCAGGAATTGTAAGGGACATGTCAGCCTTGCTGGCGATGATGCAGCTCTCTGCTCTTTCTACACTTTATACTCAAGGTTTACATAACTAGAGAAGTGGCGATAAATAGCATTGTGTGAAATAATGTAAAACAAATCTTTATCTTTCCCTTTTAAAATAGAGTCACATATTAGTCAGTGTTTTTCCTAAAATAAATAAATAAAAACTACTGTGAATTTTTTCATCACTTATCCCCTTTGTGACTGCAGTTCACATGAGCTTAATGAGGAAAGTAAGATACACCATTCCAGATATACCATTATGTACGTTTGACGTCAGAACCGTTATCTGTGAATTGTATGCTATATTTAGGAACTACTACCTGTAAAGATATTCTTTGCACTATCAAGAGCACACAAAGTGGATTACATTAATATAGAGCATTGACCAAGTAATTACGATAAACAATCAATAAGCCAATCATGCGGCACACAGTGAGTCGGTGCAAGGCATATTAATTTGTTTGCCAATTGGGCCGGACTCTATCTGCAATCCATACAGTGGCATCATCCATCATCCTTATAAGCAGGTTAAGTAGAAAATAAAGACCAACACTGTGTAATTTACTCATGTCTGAGCTCATCATGTCTTCCTCCGTTTCTCTCAGCTCGCTTCGCTCCTCTCATAGAGACCTCTGGGAGTCTCGGACAGCCGGGGTGATTAGATATGTGGCATGCGAGACACTGCACAGACAACTTTGCCTTGTCTGGATAGGAATACTAATAGAGCATAGGCGATACCAGTGTTTAAATAGTTGTCACGAAATGGCATGTGTATTTCATGCAAACATACTGAGCATGTAAATATTTTAATAGAGTGACTGAGCATTCAAGAACTTCCTCATTTTTAAAAGGTATCCCTCGGCGTTAACATTTACATCCCTCAGCCCATTAACATTTATAGCCAATACAATCAACATCAAGTTGAAATTAATTCAGGGTGAATGTATTAAATAGTCCGTCACCGCAATTACTTTGATACAGGTTAGTGTTACATGGCAAATAATCTTGTCAAAAAGTGTCAACAGCTTTTCTGAGCAAATTTGAAAATGTGAACTGTTTCATGGACAATATTTAATTTCTTAGCCTCATAACTCTGTAGTAAGTCACCATGGATACAGCTTATTTTATAATAACACAGTAACACAGTAATATTTTCATCTCCTCAAGGATTCAGCACTACGCTGGTCATTTAAGCAAAGTGCTTATTTTAATTATATGTGTAGCCTGAATTGCCTGTATATTAACCTAAATTGTCATGTGTAATGAATGCATTTAAAAGATTTGCAGTCCAGGTGGTTAATATTGGATCACACTTATGAAAAGAGCTTTTTAATAAAACAGCCACGCATAGAGTAAACAGTGTCACAGAGCCTTAAAACTGAACACACTCATGCACTCACTCACAGCCCTGATTGCAATCTAGCTGGAAACAAAGCAATAGTTTTTTTTGTTTTTTTTTCAGATGCAGATGAGAGAGGCTGTGTTTGTTATGCGTGTGTTTGTGGCAGCTGTCAGCGGCTGTGACACTGAGAATCATGGGCTTTATTTGTTTGTTCCAGCCAGGATGATGAGGTGATGATCGTTATCATCAATTACTGGGGGCAGGAAGGAGCTCATTAGCTCCACAGGGACTTAGCGGCGCACACAGTGACGACCTCAGCCTTGTAGCTCCACTGCAGCATGTGTGCACCGCAGTGACAGAGAGCAAGAGAGCTGGGAGGGGTTCAGTGGGAGGAGTTTCTCGAGCAAACATTAGCAACAATACTAGCCAGTAATGCACACTGTCCCATGACATCATGCCACACGCTAATATCATAAGCATTGTATTCAGTATGACTGAGGGAGATGTGGAGGGGTTTGTAAGGTAATATAAGCCCTGAACAAAACATAAACACACACTTGCTCTCTCTCACACACACACACACACACACACACACACACACACACACACACACACACACACACACACACACACACACACACACACACACACTGTTGGTAGTAAAAAATAAATTTAAAAAAAGTTAGATAAAAAAAAAGGGAAACAAAAAGTTAGATAAAAAAAAGGGAAACAATTAAGGCAAAGAGGTTAGTGATGTGGGATTTGATGTAATCATTTTACATCTCAATAGGAGACATGCCGTCCTGAGATAAGCACGCACGCACACACACACATACACACGCACACACGCACACACACACACACACACACACACACACACACACACACACACACACACACACACACACACACACACACTGCAGTAATTTTTCCTGGGACACATTGCCCAGGCTATGTCAACGCTTGTCAGCGCTCTGTCATAGTCACAATTTCTCTCTCTCTCTCTCTCTCTCTCTCTCTCTCTCTCTCTCTCTCTCTCTCTCTCTCTCTCTCTCTGACATTGCAACAATTTTATCCAATTTTTGGTTTGCCTCCATAGTAATTCCATTTCACCAGGAAAAGCATCCTTCTTATCCTTTAGTCTCAAACACACACACACACACACACACACACACACACACACACACACACACACACACACACACACATTTATTAATTTATTGATAATTACACTTAGAAGGAACACACACACATACAGAGAGAGAGAGAGAGAGAGATGGAGAGAGAGAGAGAGAGAGAGAGAGAGAGAGAGAGAGAGAGACGGAGAGAGAGAGAATGGTTTCCCAAATAATTGCATTTTTTAAACCTATCTTTGGTTATGCTTATGAATGCCTACTTTTTTGTTCATATTTATAAGTACAAAGTCAAAAGTCATCATGTATGTAAATTTGCTGGACGTATAATAAATAACAAAAACAATAGGGTCCGGTTATTTCCCCTCACTGTATGTCAGAGTAGGAGTTAAAAACATCTGAAAGATCAGTCTTCAGGAACATCATGTCTGAAAGGATTACTACAGTTGAAATATTGTAATTTGCCCAAACACCCTGGGGATGAGACCTAGTGTCATACCCTCTCTACTGAACAGACACATCAACGGGTGACTCAGATTTCAGCCGTCTATAATCTCCAGTTTTTCTTCAATAATCTACAAGGAGGCTTTCTTCACCACCGTAAAGCCAGGCTAAGTCGAGGTCATCATCTCTTATATAAAGGTGAAGTGATGGGCTTAAAGCCCAGTCATGACTTTCCTGACGTCTTTCCTTTGCCATCAAGGCCAATCCGTTTGTCTGAGATGACTCAAAGTTTCCGTCATAGCTCTGACTGGATTACCCATAGTGCTGTTCTTCCACAAAACCGCCAGCATCCACAACACAAGCAGCATTAAAGCTTTGATTTCATAACAGCAAAGAGTCATGGCTTTTATCAGAACTGTGTCTGACTCACTCAGCAGTGCTGTGAAGGAAGTTTTGTTCTTATTATATTATGTGAGTAGAAGTAAATTGCTGATGATGGTGGTGGTTATTTAATCAGTTACTCTTTCTCCATTTTCACTCCTAGTCTGAAAAACTTCATTTGGTGCTTTGACTGGGAATCTGTGCATTCCACTAAATACTGTATATTGCCTGTGAGGATTTAATTAAAGATGGAACCTCAGCACTACATATTAATAAGAGGAAGATTAATAAACTTGTACCACAGTGCGGTTAAATTTTATGAACAGCTCATTCACAGGGACTTGTATGGTGGACATCCATCCATCCATTTTCTGTACCACTTATCCTACACAGGGTCACAGGGACCTGGAGCCTATCCCAGGGATTTGGGGCACAAGGTGGGGGACACCCTGGACAGTAACTATAATTGGATAAAAAGTACAACGTACAAAAAATTGCTTTAAAAAAATCATTGTCAGATTGCTGTGATGTAAGTGGAATAAAACTCTTCAGCATGTGCTTTTATAAGAAAAATAATAAACTTCACGGTGGTAATGAATTATTTTCCTAAAGCAGCACACCCTGAAATGTTTAGTCCTTACGTAACAGACTCAGATACTTTGGGTTGTATTAATTCTGCAACCCTGAGCTACACTATCTTTATTTCATTTTATATTTATTTCAACTGAAAGTCTACAACCTTGAGCAGCTTCTCATCAAGCTGAAAAGTGAAGTGAGTTTCTGGCTTTGAGCAGTAGCAGGATACAGCACACACACATATCCTTGAGATTTGAAAGCATATGGGTGTGTGCGCGTGTGTGTGTGTCCAGAAGTTTGTGTAGCTATGTTGATTAGATTGCATGTATAATAAAACTTTTTACTATTGACTGCTACTTTTGTGTGTGTGTGTCCGCTCACCGCTCTCTGTTGAATTTGAGCGAGTGCAGTATTGCTGGACGTCTCTGCCGAAGGTTCCAGAGGTGCAGAGTGTCGTCTGCACAGGCTGTGACCAACGCTCCCTACACACATACACAAGAAACAACATTATCAAATGTCATATCATAATCTTATCCAGAACGACTTCCATTTATCTCATTTATACAACTGAGCAGTTAAGGGATTTGCTCAAGGGCCCAGCAGCTGCAGCTTGGCAGTGCTGGGATTTGAACTCATAACCTTCCAATCAGTAGTCCAACATCTTAACTACTGAGCTACCACTGCCCTACACTGACAGGAATTATTCTACAAATAGTTACCTATGAACTAAAATGTTTTGAACACATTTCCGAGCCATATTTCATGTCAGTCAGTTACATTTGTAATCCAAAGGGAATACTATAATAAATAGGTTCATCATTGAAAGCTAATAAAAGCCAATTAGCATCGTACCATTAACAAAACACTGAGCTCCAGCCACCACTCACAGTTAGTCCCATAAAACATTCAGGTGATCTATTCTTGTATATTGAAGTTGGATGAGCTTGCATCACCTCGGGACTTAATCTCCTGTCTTTAAGCTACGTGAATCGTGTTAATGGTCAATTAAGCAGAAGCATGTGGCTGAAATAAGGTTCACAGTCAGAGATCGACAGCTGGGTGTCACAGTGAGCCGACCTCTTGAGACGAGACATTATGTCAGAAGTTTAGAAGTGAGAGCTGAAGCTACTTCTCAGTGCCATTTACAGCCATTTAGAGCAAGGAGTCCAAATCTGTCGTTGTTTACATCCTTGTGTAATCAGTACAGCATTTGGTTTGGCTTTAAGCCACTGTGACGGAAAATTCTTCATTTCTAAACATATGGACAGAAAACACATAGGTTACACAGCCTGAAATTTCACCCCTATGTATAATTATCTGTCTAAATCTGTAACCGAATATAGATTATTGCATTAGACAGTTTGAACATTGCTTTTCATTCAAATCAGTGATCATACACCTGCTCCTTTATTTCATGTCCTGTGTATGAAAGAGAATTGTAGAAAAAGACTAGCAGTGGCAGCTGGAAATGATATCTTTTGTGTCATTTTATATGTGGAGAATCACATGCATGGTGTCTTGTTATGATGAACTTCAATTCAAAGAACAATACGGGCTGTATTGAGGATGATTGCACTCTTACATGGGATCTGTAAGATGCTGTTTCATATGCATTTCATACATATTTCATGACATGTATGCAGAATGAAGAATAGAGGCAGTAGGAGGAGCTGAAATCATCACTTATTTAAAAAAAAAAAAAAAGCATTGGGCACAGCTGTCTAGGTTTCATC
>CM042569.1:7651932-7686932 GCA_023630585.1 Cranoglanis bouderius
TAGCATACTAAAACAAAAAAAAACCAAAACATAAATATACAGTATATCAACAAAAGGATGTGGAAATGTTTTTATTTACTTTTTAATTTAGCAAATTTTCTTCTTTTTTTGCAAATCTCCTTGCAAGGATCACATTGTGTAAGAAGCCAGTTTAACAAGTGTGGTGTTAAAAAAAAAAGTCAGTCTGCTAACTAAGTGTGCTTACCTCACACAGTGAATGTCATGCTTTGATCGAGTTGTTGAATGGATATATGCAGGCATTAGCCAGATTTCAAAACGCTACAATTTTACTTGTGGTTGAAATACAGTACATGCAAAAGAGAAACATATTCCAGTTCAGGAATATGTTTCATATATTCATATGTTTCTCAAGGCCACCACACAAATGCATACGTATGAAAGAAAACTCTTTACGTATTACCTTGTACATTGTGTTTAAACTTGTACAACTGATTTTAGGCCTGTATGCCAGTTGTGTAAATTTTTCCCCACAGAAAGAGATATGGCTATGCATAACAATGCTTGCAAACAGCTTAACAAATCAGGAGCTTGAAGTGCTAATCATGCGCAGGCTCTAATAAAGAAAGAAAAAAATATGCCCAATGGTGACTGGTTTTAGCTGCATTTCATTTACTCTGTCCATTTTCCATATTCACCATGTAAAACAATCTGCCATGCTTCATCCATTGCTTTCTGTCTCTCGCTTTCATCTGTGGAGCTCTATGAGGCAGGTGACCAACACCTGTGTTTCCATGGTGATGGTGTTTACATAAACATGTTTACCATCGCCGAACCCCAGAGACAATAGCACTGTGTGAGATGAGGAAATAAAGAAGGAAGAAAGAAACTAGAGAGAAATAGCAAGAGAGGGAGGTAGACAAGGACTTTTGATCCTAACTGAGGACAAATCGCTAATGTTCAATGACCTCATGTATTTTTTGGTGACCGTATGTCGGTATGTTGCAGCACTCGCATTGCTGGTTGTATATACTGTATATAAGAGGTGTGTGGATGAGCTCTGAGGTCTGTCTGCCACCAAGCAGCTTCTTAACCAACCTGTTGCCATCCCCTCATCCAAAATACAAACCAGCAGTGTGTGTCTGTGCACTAATGTCATCCCATAACACAATTATGATTCACATGCTTCCTCTCTCGTGTCACTGTAATGTTTCATTATGAAATAATGAAACACACACACACACATACACAGCACACTGCACTGGAAATCAATCCCAAATCTTCTTTGGAAATGGTCAATGTGTGTGCACAACTCTCAGCCAATCAATGCATCTTAGGGAGTGTGTGTCAGTCATATCTGTGGTACTCATGGGTTCCAGCATGTGCTGTAAAACAGCGAAGCATGAGAAGTGAAATACAAGGGACGGAAAGAGAGAGAGAGAGAGAGAGAGAGAGAGAGAAGCCTTAGATCTGTTCCATTTGACAGCACTGCAACAAAACACTGCTTACTGACTGCCTGCGTGACTAAGATGAGGCCAAACAAATACACTCTACTCACTGTCTCTTCCTGTCCTTTCATTTTCAGCCTTTACGCCCCCTTCACCTTGATAACACCACTGTCATGTGTATACGTGTGTTTGTGTGTTTGTGTATGAGAGACTATATCATAAGCTCTTCATTTCTTTCTGTTTCTTTTTTTTTTTCTGTTTGGTTGATTGTTTTGGTAGCCAATATTCTCCCACACTGGTCATAATCCTCATTCACACATGCATTTTTCATCTGAAATGCAAGCACAAGCCTAGTGGAAAATAGGACAAAATCATGATGGCTACTTAAAACATTAGCACAGTGAAGCGACAAAAGGAGTCATTGAATGAAATAAAAATATCTGGAAATTCAGAAATGAGGGGGCTGTTGGCATTCACACCAAGGACGAAATTCCTCATCAGACGAATGGTACGGTTGGGGATGTGTCATTTATGAGAGAATTTCAAGGCAACTGTGAAATGTACAGTATGTGTGCGCAATATAATACTGTTTGAAGGCTGCATGTGTGAATATAAAGCCTGAATAACCCCAGTAAATGTATGCTGATAATAATAATAACATTCATATGGCATACTTATGGAAGCCCTAAGCAGCCTTGCATTATTTTTTTTCTTTGTATTTTTCTCATGATCTCGACATAACAAAAGTTGTTTTCTCGTGATCACGACTTTTTTTGTGTACTTGACATCCATCGTCCCGAAGTCAAAGGGTATTTTGAATGGGTTTTTGGTTAAATGCCTGAAATAAGGTCTGTGGTTAACACAAGCTCAAGATATTTTCACGTTTTATTCTACGACATAAAATACATCAGTAATACCCCACTAGCGATTTTGTTAAGCTTTTACATGTCTTGAAAAAGGCGGCTGCTAACAAGTGGTTAAACGGGACTTAAAAGGGACAGGGACATTAAACATCATCACGCCAAACAGGAAAACGCACCCAATACAGCCTCGTTGTGTTTATACTTGCGCTCTTGCAAACTATTCCAACTCAAACTTTCCAACTTGTAGATTTATGAATTTATAGTATTTTCCAATTGTAGTGTTTTTTAAATAAAGAGTTGTCAGAAGCTTGGTGGTGGTGACGTTGAAGGATAAAATGATGTAACGAGAAAACAGGTTTTTGTTATGTCGAGATCACGAGAAAATTAAGTTGAGATCATAAGAAAATTAAGCCATGATCACGAGAAAAAACAACAAAGAAACAAAATTAATAATGCATGACCTCTTAGGGCTTCAGTACATAATATAACAAAGTGATTATGTATGATTTGCACAGGATAAATGATCTCCATCACCTATAAATCACAGAGATGGGAGTCTTTTCGTAATACACACATGGTTGGCATACACCGTATATTAATACAAACTTTATAATAAAAGCTTGTTATGGTTGTGTTAACGGCCATTATATGACTGTAGTCTTTATCTGTGCTAGGACGTCGATAGATTACCTAAAACCCCTGCAAGGGTTGCTTCTCTGACAGGTCTTTTAAAACGTCATCTATATTTTATCATTCTGGTTTTCAACTCTTAATGTCAACACTTGATTTTGGATTGATTTTGGCAGGAGAAGATAGAAAAGAACGCTTCCTGGAGGGTCTTTATAATAAAGAAAGCGCAAAATATCTTTTCCCACAGGATATATTTTAGCAACATCAGTTTGGACGGGATATATAATATATTTTCTGAGATTATTTCTACTGGTCATTATACAGTATATAAGGTCAAATACGGTGCAGTTCATATAAATGAATGACATGACAGATTTGTTCATGACTAAAGCAGCAGTAATAATTACATCACCCCGCCTCCTTACAGTATGTACAACTAATCTAATCAGTCTAATCTGTCCTAGGTTATAACTGGAAAAACACGAACTGCTAATACTCACCTTCTAGCTAGTCCCCTAGGAGGGTGAAATCTAACACATACATTCTCTAGCTCTTTTTACCAAAAGAATGGAATTCCCACCAGTAGTGAGTGGTTAATGGCTCATATGAAAGTAGACACTCAGGGCTTTAGGTTTTTCATAAGTTTTTTTTTTTTTTTTTCTGCACCAATGTTATTGTGGAGAGGTGTGAATTGTTTGCCCAGCACCGGGCTCACGCTCCTCTCCTTTCCCATCACCCTGCTCACAAGCAGCTAAACACAGAGTCATGATACTCTACATACAGAAACCCAACAGTGTCCTGACTAATCTTATTAGTCAAACAGCTTTGTAGCAGTAATATAATTCACTTGTTTATACTGATTGAAAATATCCGATAAGTGGATTTCTATTCTGGCAGCGGAATAGAATGCCAGTATGCTAGGGCAGTGGTGGCTCAAAGGTTAAGGTTCTGAGTTACTGATCAGAAGGTCGAGGGTCCAAACTCTAGCACTGCCAAGCTGCCACTGTTGGGCCATTGAGCAATGCACTTAACCCTCTCTGCTCCAGGGGTGCTGTATCATGGCTGACCCTGCGCTCTGACCCCAACTTCCTAACAAGCTGGGATATGCAAAGAAAATTAATTCGCTGTGCTTTAATGTATATGTGGCATATAAAAGCTTCTCCTTCTAAAAAGGGCTAACAAGCAAGCAGCTTGAAATCTCTGAACAGTTCTACCCAGTTCTAGTAATATCATGTGTTTACTGTTAGATGCTAACTGGTCTATACTTCTCTACATGAGCTAACAGACAACAACGATTAGCTAAGTGGAAAATTTAGTCACAGACAGATGTGGCACCACTGGAGTCAAACTGTTCATTTCCAATTGACAGTTGTGGCACTCAGGAGTCCTGCTCATGACACTTGTAAGAGTAAATAATGAGTGAGTACATTATCTCTCCTAGACTGAGCAGGCCTGTGCCTCTTGACCTGATCCTGTTTCCCAGCAGTAATGAGTCCACATTTAGAATCAGCATGTGATGCATGCACACACACACTCAAGAGTGTGCATGTGAATGTCCAAGCAATCGCTGTGTGCAACGTGTATGAGGTTTATGTTCATGTGTGTGTGTTACCTCATTTATAAGGAACTGCAGTTGCAGTACAGCCGCTCCGCTCTCATGCTGACAATAGCAGTCCACTCCTGGCCGTCCCAGACTGATGACATCACAGGGTTAAGTCAAAGCATTTAGTGATAGATTGAATAATCTATATTTAGAGCCATTTATAAGAGCACATACACTGTAAGCAGCCTTGTGAAGAAGCTCACGGTTAAAGCTAATGGCTCTGGCCTTTACAACAGCACAATCTGAACATGTTTAAGGTCTGAATGATGCAGTGTGATGTGTGTCATTTACTGATGATCCTCATAGCACCCAATTAGCATTGATCACGTCACAGTGACCTTTTGCAAAGAGGTAGAAGAATGGCCGTAGATAAAAGAATATATTTTGAACTGAAATGAAGCAGATAGAATATGGTGGTTGATCACTGATGATTTACGGCTGTTTTGTAGCTGATGGAGCAGCGGCTCTTTTGAAGATCATGACTTTTGCTAAGTAGGGATATTTTATTATAAAACATGGTTTCCTCTCTCAGGAGGTTAAGACTTGTCTGCTCATTCAAGAAACATATCAGCAAGGGTATCAAGACAGAAATGAGTAAAGATGTTGTCTGAATCGAAGACGGACGTCCACGTGTACAAATCTAAGAATATATTTTTTAAAAAGATTAAAATGTGCTGCAAAATTGTTTGAAAAATAATAATATATACCGTGCCTGCATGTACAGTATTCTAGCTCAAAATATACAAATAAAGGGAAGACACAGCTGCACAGCTACACTGTCACTCCAGTGTGTGTTACAAAATATACCACTAGCCTGTGGAGATGCCTAGAAACAGAAGCAAACTGTCTTCTGTAGCGCAGCCAGGATGTGAGCTTTTCCCTGAAAACAAACACAGTTTCTAGGTAAGAGTAAATTACCTATCATAAAGCCCGCCGGGCCGGATAATAAGACTTTCTGTGTATCTCTCTCTCTCTCTCTCTCTCTCTCTCTCTCAGCTTTTATGTCAGAAGAGCATGCTGGAGGCAGAGAGCTAGTGAACCCAAACTAAACCCAAAGAAATCCAACTAATGATTCCACTGTAATGTGTCCGTCTGGTCAAGTGCAAGCACACACACACAAACAAACACAGTTGGTCACAGAGCCTGGGAAAGAACAGACAGCAAGAGGAAGCAGCATCTAACACTCTTTCTTCCTCTCACACACACATTCATATAAAATGTATCTCTCCAGTTCAGCACTCTGTGCTGAAACACATTAAACGCAGTTCTATCTGTCTATCTGAATTCATATTGCTTCTTTGTTTCTCCTCTCCCCTCCACACAGCTCTGGCGACATTGATGCATTTCCATTTCAAATGCTCTCAGCAGGTGATAAAACACCAAAAGCCTCAAACAAGGTCAGATCTCCTACAAAAAAATAAAATAAAAAAAAATAATAAAAAACCAAACCACGCCTCCATTGTGTGAGTGTGTGGGTATCTTGAATATTGAAGAGTACGCTCAGTGCGTCTGTCATATGTGGGCACAATTTCAAGGACATTCAAGAACAGAGCAATTAAACTTTCATCTGTCACACACGCCTCCTTCATTACAGCTTTCATTAAAGACCGATAAAGGGAAGGGAAAAAGATGCATTGATGTGCACCACTGACTGCATCACCTTCAAGTGCACTTATCACAATTCTAAACTATTCTGTGCTAAATTAGCCTTTTCTCATTTTCCAAACATTTGAACACTTATGTTTTCTTACACCATTAAATTCATAATTTACACCAAACTGTAGCGTCTATTATTCATACATTTGGGGAAAAAGGACATTGATGAACATTGTCAGCATCAAGGACATGCCAGAGACTGATGGATGGTTGTGTTGGTGTTGTTGGTGGGGGCTGCACAGGGGGCAGAGGGGTAATTGTCTTGCATGCATGATTGCACCTTAATTACGCTTGGTTAAATTACTTTGACCAGCTCTAATGCACGCAGGCATCACACACACGTCCTTAGCTAAATGTTCTTTGAATTCTTTTCACACACAATCTGAGATTGGTTGACATCATGAACTGAACCCCTGAAAACTTCATGGGGAAAATCTCAGCCTTGTGATGAGTAAATGTTTACTCACAGTTCACCTCTCCTCCGTCACTAGCAGCAATACCAGAAACTAGAAGACAGAAATATGATGAGATAATGCAAGAGGTGAAGAATGAGGGGGACGAGGGGGAGGAAAAAGTCAAGAGAACTCTAAAATGAGTGGAGAGAAACGAAGAAACAGAGTGGAGGTGTGAAATGAATTGAGTGGTGAATCAGACATCATGAAACGAAGGGATGGCAGAGTGGAAGGAACGATTAACTATATGGGGTAACAATGAGACAGCGGGAGATGGAGAGGTGAGTCAGAGAAAGAAATCAAGAAAACAGGTATATTTGACTCTGTGACTCAGAAAGAGTGGGAGCGAGCGAGGCCTAATGGTGTCCATGTCACATAAGCTACACACACAACCCAGGTAGAGCAGTGACTCACTGCAGTGTGTTTGACATGTTGCCTGATGTAAAGCTGTGCTGCTATTAGGATGACTAATGGTCCCCACCAAGTATAAAACGTCAATTGAGGGTGATGTCAGCATTGGTTCAATATTCAGATGATGCTGGAATGAGGCTTGCTTTGCTGTACTATACATCATGCACCAAAAATATGCTCAAGATTAGGAGCTCGGTGTTTTAATGGACGTCATCAGTTCATAACTGAATCATGCAGGGTGGCTTATTGGTTAGCACGTTTGCCTCGCACCTCTGGGGTTGGGGGTCTTAATTCTCTGGAAGGGTTTACACTAGCATAAGCAACATTTTTCATAAAGTATAAAGTGACATTAACACACAATAGTCTCAGCTCTCCAATGAGTTACTACTAACTGAGGCAGGGACAATAATCTATCTCTCAACATCAATGCATTTACAGCATTTGGCAGACACCCTTATCCAGAGCAACTACATTTATGTCATTTATACAACTGAGCAGTTGAGGGTTAAGGGCCTTGCTCAAGGGCCCAGCAGTGGCTGCTTGCTGGTGCTGGGATGTGATCTAACAACCTTCCAATCAGTAAGCCAACATCTTAACCATTTAGCTACCCCTTCCCAATAAGACAAAAGAGATGACTCCACTGCACATCAACAGCACAACTGTGGAGAAAGTCAAAAGTTTTTTTTTAGTGTGTACATCACAAAAACAAAACCCAATAACAAGTTCATGTCCTGCAAAGGATGAGAGCAAACCTCTACACTGTTCCATCCTCACAATTTGCAACAGTGGAACAACAGACACCTCCTACCACTGTTGCACCATATTCCTGTTGCACCATATTCCTGACATTTTGCTCAAATGTATAAGTTATATAGAGGAATGGCAATACAACCTCACTTGACTAGTGTAAATAAAAGATGCAGCACCTCAGCTGAGTCATTCATTGTGCAAAAGATACAGCAAAATGAGTCATGCATTAGCCTTAATGAAAGTGCAAATATGATGCATGACCAAAGTATTAGAGGAGTATACTGAAGGAATAAAAGAGTGCTAGCTGTAAATTAGATTGAGGAAACAATTAGAATGTGTACATGTGTTATTAGTGTGTCATTGTAAAATCTGTTATTTTGCTATTTGTACAGAAGTCAGCCTTAAAAACAAACAGACCCATGGCAGAAGAGAGAAAGAGACAGAGAGAGAGAGAGACAGACAGAGAGAATGAGAGAGAGAATGAGAGAGAGAGAGAGCACATTTGTTTTCCTTCTCGCGCATAAACATCACTTTATCTATTGCAACTAATTAAAACACTGAACATTGCTGCAGCCTGGCTAAATTGCACTGCAATCTGTTTTCCGTGAGTAGCCAGAGTTAGAGATGCGTGCGCGTGTGTGTGTGTGTGTGTGTGTGTGTGTGTGTGTGTGTGAGTGTGAGAGAGAGAGAGAGAGAGAGAGAGGGTACGAGTTCAAGTGTGTGCATGACAGAGCGTGAGCATCTGTCTCCGAGCGAGTGGTGAGAGAGTGGCTGATCATGCGTGTTGACATTTCACTGCTATCTGTGTGATAGTAGCAGACAGTCAGTCCCATGCCTTGTTGCTTCAAAAGCTTAATTCCTCAAACAGTCTAATGAGTCTGATGAGACCTGGAACATTACTACAGCAGAAAGCTGTAGTGAATCAGACTGTCTTGGTTCAGTATGTTTTTCTAGACCTAGCCATCTCTTGACCTGTGCAAAAAAAAAAAAAAAAGGTCTAAATTCACTTGCGGCTCACTGTGGAATCGAGTGAAATGAATGTGATCGCTGGAGAAAGACTGGACTCGACAGCAGTAAATTCAGCCGCAGCACGCTTCTGTAGTTCTTTGATTTGATAGATGAAATAGTTGATTTGTGCTTGAAACACAACCACCTGTTTTCCTCAGACCTGGTTCAGTGAGGCAGTATGTCCAGGTGATGCTATCTAATGCTGCAATACAGCACTGCTGTATTTTTGTATTTTTTTTTTTTTTTTCTGTATTTCAGAAATTAGCAGAAAATAGGGGATCAAGCTCTTAATATCTCCAATCAAGTTGCAAATTGAGAAGAGAAACTCAGCATTGCAGACAGAGTGACAGTAAAAAATGTAGTCTTATTATTGAGTGAATATGAGGAGATGTGGCGAGGAGGAGGGCGCTTCCAGCCGCTCCTTTATCTCGCTCTCCCACTGATTAGACAGATCAGTGCCAGGTGTGCATCCTCACCGCCTGGCCACGCCTACTTCCTCGCAACAGGAGACTTACAACATTCTGAATTGAAAATATTTCTTTGCCAACAGGGATTAAAAACAATATATTTTTCATTTCTGAACAGCAATGATATTTTCAATATAAAATATTGGTTCTTTACATGGGATAGTCTAGTAAGTTTGCATATGCCTTGCAGAATCTGCAAAATGTTAGTAATTAAAAAAAGAACAGAAAAGAAAAGAAAAGAGGGATCATTAAAATTGCATTTAGTTTTTTATTTAGTAATGCCCTGAATAAACTGTTTCACATAACAGATGTTTACATATAGTCCACAAGACACAACAATTTACACAAATGAACCAGTTCAAAAGTTTACATACACTTGATTCTTAATACTGTGTGTTGTTACCTGGATGGTTCAACGACTGTTTTTATGTTTTGTGATAGTTGTTCATGAGTCCCTTGTTTGTCCTGAGCAGTTAAACTGCCTACTGTTCTTCAGAAAAATCCTCCAGGTCCTGCACGTTCTTTGGTTTTCCAGCATCTTCTGCATATTTGACCCCATTCCAACAGCGGCTGTATAATGCGGAAATTCATACTTTCACAATTGAGTGACTCGTACATAACTATTACAAAAGGTGCAAACATTCACTGATGGGGGGTGTAAACTTTTAAACAGGATGATAGGTGTAAAAAAAAAAAAAGTTTTTTTCATTTAGTACTGCCCTTCAGGAGCTACATAAAATATTTACATTTCCCAGAAGACAAAATAATAACAATTTACACTGAAAATCCTGTTCAAAAGTTTACACCCCCCTGGCTCTTAATGTATCATGTTACCTTCCTGAGCATCAGTGAATGTTTGCACCTTTTTGTAATAGTTATGTTTGAGTCCCTCAGTTGTCCTCAGTGTAAAAAAGATGGATCTCAACATCATACAGCCACTGTTGGAATGGGGTCAAATATGCAGAAGATGCTGGAAGACCAAAGAACGTGCAGGACCTGGAGGATTTTTCTGAAGAACAGTAGGCAGTTTCACTGCTCAGGACAAACAAGGGACTCGTGAACAGCTATCACAAAACATAAAAACAGTGGTTGACCATCCAGGTAACATCACACAGTATTAAGAATCAATTTATATTTAAACTTTTGAACTGGTTCATTTGTGTAAATTCAGTTATTATTGTGTCTTGTGGACTATATGTAAACATCTGTTATGTGAAATAGCTTATTCAAGCCAGTAGCCAGTACTAAATAAAAAAAAAACAAAATGCAAGTTTTATGATCCCTCTTATAAAAAAAAACCAAAAAAACAAAAATGAACATTCTGCAGATTCTGCGAGGCGTATGTAAACTTATGACCACAACTGTAAATAAATACGAACAATGCATTTTACTAGAAACATTTGTATTTACTTTTAGCATTTACGAAGTATCGTTCATCTTAGAAAATACAGCAATAGCAGCTATATAATGTCATATCTTCCTGTAGCCAGGTGTGCAGAAATAGACAAATTCTGGACAGGAATTTCTTAAAATCACTGGAAACACTGGAATGGAAAAATAATGCTATTACTCACTGAAGCACTTCCTTAGACACTTGTGTAAATAACATTTTCACTCTGGAACAATTTATAGTGATTTTGTTTGCATTTTCAAAAATGTTCAATGACAAATTCCATTCATTTTCAGTTTTCTTTTTCGTTCACTGTAATGTTTCTAATTCCTGATCGCCAACATTGCAATATAACTAAAAATACCAACTTAGCTATTTTTGCTACATTCACCAGTATGCGATGTGATATCCCACTGTGGCTGTATACAGTCAGTTCACACAAGAAGGAACTGTTTTCATTTTCCTGCCTCCAAAGATACACTGAAGGCAAAGAATCTCCTCAATCCCAGAGTTAGAGCAATCTTTATTTCATCTTTATTACTTGCAATAATATATCTAATCTAGATGGCAAGTTAGGCTAGTTACTTAGAGGACACTAGCTTGGACTGTGAAGTGTGGTGTAATGGTTACAGTGTGTGCATTTTTTTTCTCTTATCAACACAAAACATAACTCTGACCAGCATTTTTCCTGAAATAAAAAAAAAGTCTGAAAGCACCCTAAGGCTTCAGATTCAAAACATTCAGGAGCAGCTAAAAGTAAGGCATTCACATAACACCTGTGACCCGAGACATCCAGTTCAATAGTTCGATATGATATAAAAATAAGTGTTGGAGGTGGATTTAACAGGACTAGACAATGCTTAGTCTTTGCTTGACCACATTACATTGATCGGGCATCTGAATACTTAGCAAACATCGCAAAACTACAGAACTCCAGAAGCATCAGACACCTATTTTACTTTTTGTCCTACTTATATCTTGACTAATCTCTTTTACTGGATGATCAGCATTCTGTTGTTGTGGTGACAGAGGTCACGTTGGTGTGGTGCTGCAGTAAGTGTTCGTGTCTGATTTTCCAGCCCCATACTAATGAAGTCATCATAAGGGAGATGATTAATGTAGATTAACACTTCCCTTCTGTTGTATTATGTTAATTCCACCTTGAAGCGTGATTCAGCGTGTGTGTTTATTGTTGTACCCGGCTGAATTAGCATGTATTATCTTTCCCCAGGTGATCTGCATATCTCTCCATTATCATAAACCATACACAGTGCTGGAACACTAACAGACCACTGCTGTGTGCTGGAACGACAAACCCAAAACTTCACTACTTCACTGCTGACACTAATGATACAGCACATCTGATCATTAAACAGTTCATCATTGTGTGTAATTGCCCGGTTTTCAGTAACAAAAGCCAATGTCTAGCGTCAGTATTGTTCATGAAGAAAAAGAAAACGGTATTCAAAGGAAAAAATGGGGGTTGTCTGCTTTCTCAGTGTCAGAGCAGAGTGTCAGAAAAGTCTCCATACATTATGGGACTATGTTTGCCAGCATCACGTTGGTTGTGCCTTCATCAGTGGATGTTCGTGGACGTCCACTTCTCAGGTTGTCTGCAACACTTCCAGTCTTTTTGAATTTGTTAGTAAGTTTGGCGGCAGTGTCGTGTGTGATATGCTTGCCATGTTTCCTGTGATAGCTTCCTGATCCGTCCAGGAAAATGATTTCAGTACATTCTTCTTTTGTCAAAGGCATTCTTAAAGGCTATCTGAAATATATTTATATATAATATGAATTAAGTATGAAATATTTTGGAAGACATTTTGCTGAAAGGTGTTAATTTCCTCTATGTATGGAGACTTTTTGGACACTCTGTAGATTCCCAGATTTAAAAAAAAAAAAAAAAAAAAAAAAAAAAGCCAAAAGCTCAGAAACATGGATTGTCATGTAGTGTCTGACTCCATTTCCCAGAGTGCACCTCTGACTACAAATATGGCTACCATGGACTCCAGCTCCCAGTTCACACGCTCAGGTTCACCTAATTACTGATTGCACGCACCTGGATTCAGTCACCACCACAACGCACATAAGCACGCTCCCCACGTATTCGTGACATGCCAAGCCTTTATTTTACGTATGTTTGCTCATTTTGGTTTTGATCCTTGTTTGCTTTCTCATTTCCTGATCATAGTCTCGTCCTCTGAATACCTGTTTGTACATCACCTGACCCTTTGCCTGATTCTGGATTCCGACTTTGATATTGTGCTTTGGATTTGTTTGTGCTTGCCAGTCTTTACTTTTAATAAAAGCATTCGCTGTCACGATCTATGCCACCTGACACAGATACAAACTTATGTATGAAAACTTTTTATTAAGACATGAAGTAACCTACACCAAATCTGCACTGACTAACTGATCTCTCGCTCGCTCTCGCTCACTCTCTCTCTCTCTCTCTTGTAAATTATTCAATACATGGTGAATGTGCTGAGTCTAATTCAAGGACAGAGCTTTCTGAATTTCTGATCTAAACCTCTGATCTACATTTTTGCAAGGACAAAAGAAATTTGCACAGTAGAATGGCAAATAGATTTCAAACCAGTTTGATATATTTGCATTGAGCAGGGTAACCCAGGGCAAATCCATTACTCTACAGTGATGACACAAGACCTAATGCAAACAGCACTTTACAACCCGGCTACCATGTTAATCGCAATGTAGCAGATGTGCTTTATTATTGATTTATCGGATTACATTTTTTCACCCTGTTCCTTTTTGTACTGAAGGACTTTATGTTCATGAAACATTTAATAATTTAATAGGTTTTACAGACAGCAGAGAAATCAGGAATTTCAGCTTGGAGACATGTTGCTTCTTGAAAATTAATTCAATCAAATGCAAGAACACAAAAATGGCTCCTAGAATGAACAGTCAATGACATTAATAAACCATATTTGAAGATAAACCAGCCTAGAACATGTATTCGGAAAATATGACGTCTAAAAGGCATAATATGGACAAGAGCATTGGGTCAAATTGATGAAGCCCAGGGTTTAGTCCTTAAGATGCAGCAGTTAATGAGATGTTTTGAAAAAAACATGGCTACATAAAATTGCATATTAATTAGAAACCTATGTCAGAATTGTATGCCCCTCAAAATTTCAGTCCATTATTTATGACATAAATAAAATCTAGTGAATATTATGGTTTTAGTCACACTACTCTACCTGAAGTACTAATTTGTCATTCTTTAGTGTAGAAGTATTCAGTATGGATCTGTCTTGCATAGCTGTCTGTCAGTGTATGAGTTGTCATCACCTTGGTCCAGACACACTATGTCTGGTCTTTTAATTCCGCTCTGTAATTAGCCCACTGCTTCACACTGCAGCCCTGAGGATCCAGGTGTTGTTGTTCATGGCCAAACCAACTCTGACAAATGACCTCAGCCACCGATGAACCAGCTCCCTCACCCACAAACACACACACACACCCAAATGCATACACATATAAACTCGGATGGCTGCCAGACGAGCAAAATATAGCAGAGAGAAAGGAAGGGTGGAGGAAGAGCTGTGAGCTGTGGCTTATGTCACAATCTAATAATAAAAGACAATGGAGAGGGAGGGAGCGCAGGTGGTCTTGCTGGGAAATTACGAAGCCTAAATGCACAGCGCGAGGAGGGAGCAGGGTTATTGATAGAATCTCTCGCGGCTGTTTCCGAACCAGTTTCCGCGAACCAGTTTCTTGCAGAGGCACGCCCGCTGATGTGGCCCGTCCTGCTCCTTCGCTGCTTGACATTTTATGGTTTATTTCACACGGAAAGGCCAACAGTTGTGATAAAGAGCCAAGCGTCATTTACATACAGCAGTCGGTGATGGCTGGCAGTTGGTTGAAACGGCCTCCATTGTTCGTAGGGATTATAATTCGGTTTTGCATAACACACAATGACTGACGTGTGCTGTCTGCCTGCGCGTGGTTGTGCGTGGGCTCGTTCAGGCCTGTGCTTTTATTTTTCCATCCGCATCTGTGGATTTTGGCTATAACTAGTGATTATCATACAATTGTGATTACATCTCTCTTCAATGCACATTTTTATTTTCTTTCCACAAAATCCTTTAACTGTGTTTTGCATTTTTATTGCTTTCAAGTTTCAAACACTGTTTTGCACATTTGCATTAATTTGAATCTTTTAAGAATATAATGATTTAGATTTGGTTTATATTATAACTCTGGTTTTGGCTCTTGGCTTGGTAAACCTTAATTAGCTCAGGACAACTGGGTACTGGATAGACAGCTGCATGGAGCATCAAATTAAAGAGAGGATCACTGTTATTAAAGAATAAATAACCACCCTTATCTTTCACCCCTTTCATTTACTGTCTGTCTCCCCCTCACTCTGTCTCTCCTGTGCTTCAGGGATGCTGTATTTGGAGCTTGGCATGTCACACGCTGGGTAAATATCAGTGTTTGTCGGCCACACTTCATTTAATGAAGACGAGCTGAAATGCAGGACTGATGCTTGGGGTTAGACAGGCGGCATGACGAGAGCTCTGGGGTGAGAGTGATGGAGAGAGAGCGGAAGAGAGAGAGAGAGACAGAGAGAGAGATGTATGGCAGAGACAGGGCCTGATCAATAAATCCAGTTGTAGCTTGCTATCGGCATGCGCCAGAACATGGAACTCACCAGAGTCCATAGCTGATATAAAATATATTTGACTGAATCGCACAATGATATGAGAAATGTCACATGACCAAAAAAGGGACAGTTATAAACAGCCCAAACCCCCCCTGTCACTCTATGTCTCTATCTTTATTTTGCTACAGTGTTCCTCAAGCAGCAGTCATCCTAATCCTTTCACTCTAATCCCTGGCTGAGCACACACCTGTGTGCCCCAGATAAAGAACGCTCACAAACGATGTCATCCTGCTGTTCGGCAATGCCACACTCACTTTCTTCACTCTGCCTTCATGCGGCCACCCCCGCATGCAACCGCGCTTCCCAGGAGGTGAACATTTTTGGTTCAGTGTTATCCTGTCACTCTCCAGCTGGCTGCGGGACAGTGAGGTGACAGGCTATAATTACTCTGAGCAGGATGCTATCATTACCCGTGCAACAGAAAGGAGTGTGAGTCATGGGGAAAGAGGGGTGGAGGAAAAAGATGGATGCAGTTTCAGGCCAAACTTCTGGCCAGGCATTTTGATTAGTTAGGTTAGAAATTGCTAAGGGGAATAAAGAATCTGTTAATTACTCTGTTGGCACTACTACAGTCTAAGGTTTGGGCTTATACAGTATGTGCCTGCATGTGTCTCCATGCCAGGTGTGTGTTTTTCCGTGCCCATGCGTGTGTGTGTAAGATGAGGGGATGGTCAAGATTTGAGGGGCGAAGCTGCGAGCATAATAGAGATTTTCACACTTCTATTCTACTCCTCCCTCTCAATTTGCGCTCTCTCTCTCTCTCTCTCTCTCTCTCTCTCTCTCTCTCTCTCTCTCTTGGTCAATCTGAAGAATTCTTCCTAAAATGAACAATTTGCTCTGTCTGCTTCCAGATCAATTACTAACCCCTCAGGCCTTTCTTAGCTGCAGCAGAAACAACTACTGGGAAGTGGAGATATAAGTCCGGCCTTAATGGAAGTCAGGCTGTTTATCATGTCATTTCTTTATATGTATGATGTGCAAAAAGATTACAAGAATTGAAATAAAGACAAGAAGAAGAAGAAGAAGAAGAAGAAGAAGAAGAAGAAGAAGAAGAAGAAGAAGAAGAAGAAGAAGAAGAAGAAGAAGAAGAAAAAGGAAACTTATCCCCATTCATTTTTGGACTGTTCCCCATTTTTCTCATCCATTTAGTCTTGCCAATTCCCACCCACCAGCTAGCTCCTCCTATCATACAACAGCTTCTAAACATGCTTCCTCCAAGCCAGCCAACCACATCATGCTCATGCTGCATCATAGTACAGCGTAACACACTCGTAGGAAAGCGCTAACCATCCTCTTCTGCATACATTAGCTCACAGACTGGCTAGTGTTGGGGAGAGAGAGTATGCCATCCCTCCCACCCTGCTGTACCATCACTGGGATTAGAAAGCGAATGCTTTTCTGTTGGAGCTATCCTCATTTGCACTTGCACTATTCAACTTTATTCTGCTGTGGTTAAAGCTGAAGTTAAACTCATCACACAGAAACATTCACTGGCTTGGTGAGACAGATGCCATGATGGATGTGCAATAGAGTGTTGTTGTTTTTTGTTGTCTATCATCAAAGCATAAGAATGGCGATAAAAAAAAAATAAAAATTCCACACACAGATAGACAGAAAACAGACACACATTTACAGAGCAAGAAATCAGGGGGGGGGGGGGGTGTAATTACAGAGGTGTAATCCAAGCAGACAAGTAAACACAGCACAAATTTCATCAGTGTGACAGACAAGAAGTTACCCTTAGAGAGAGAGAGAGAGAGAGAGAGAGAGAGAGAGAGAGAGAGAGAGAGAGAGAGAGAGAGAGAGAGAAAATGGCATAGAAATTGAGAGAGAGCGAGAGAGATGGAAGAAATGAGTGAAGTTAAGGTTTATCAAATTATAGACAGGAAGAATGGAGAGTAATGGATGAGGAAAGAGAAAAGTAGCACCTTCATTCTGCTGTTTCATGAACCGTGCATGAAAAAATATGAACATGCATCTTTCTTTATTTCTGACTATCTCTCTCTCTCTCTCTCTCTCTCTCTCTCTCTCTCTCTCTCTCTCTCTCTCTCTCTCTATCATAGATCTCCTTTATCTTTCTCACAACAAACATCCACACACTCACACACAACACACCCACCCACCCACACACCCACCCACACACACACACACACACACACACACATACACACACACACACACACACACACACACACACACACACACACACACACACACACACACAAAAAAAAAACACACTCTCTCTGATCATACCCTCAGCTTCCGCTATGCACTCAGTTATGTGAACAAAGAATACTACACTAAATATTAATTTTCCTTCTGCATCTGATCTGCATGCTAATATGGACAACAAAGAATGGATTAATATGCATCAATGACGGACCCTCTCTCATAAATCGTTTCAATTTGCTTATAACAATGAATGACATTTGGCACCTGCTGCTAACACAATCACGCCTCCATCTCCAATCGTGAAATTAATCTCATATGAAATTACTCTTTAGAGCTTTAACCCACAAAGAGAATACGAGATAATCATCTGTGTCGCTCTTTCCAAAAAGTACTTATTCATTTATTTATTATTCATCCTCTCCCTGCAGGGGTGGTACTGGTTTGTTTTGTTTTTTTGTTTTTTTGAGTGTATACACAAACACAGTTAGCACATCTGGGTATTAAAGAATTCGGTGACACTTTACTTGAACCTTCATCATAAGACAGGGATGAGTTCATTATAAACACAATATGTCAGTTTTCATGGCAATGTTGTGTTAGCTATTAATTGCTATTACATTGATGTCATGATCACTGGCATAATGTCTGATCCCATGATAGTATCAAGTCTATTATAGTTAACAGATGTTACACTCGTCCTCGTACCTTTAGTATGTATATATTTTTTATATCTAGAAAGGTGCATGTAGTGTATATTTAAAGCTTTACTCTTAAAACTAACTATGTATCTTAAAAAAGTACACTATATTCACATTTCCAGGTGAAAAAATACATATTATATGTACAAAAAAGGTGAAAGGAAAAGATACAGTTTAGTACTATTTTTCTGAGTATACTTCATGACAACTATCATAACACGTGATGATGTAGTGAAACTTGTGAAACTTGTCAGCAGTTTAAGGACAGAAAGAAGGCAATGTTGTTGCCTGAAAAGCTATAAATGCTAATACTGTATATTAATGATTTTCGAACCAGCATTTACAGTCCTCTCTGAAACTGTTGGAACGGCAAAGCCAATTCATTTGCTTATGCTATACTCCACAGATATTTGGGTATGAGATCAAACGATGGATATGAGACGAGAGTTTAGGATTTCAGCTTTTATTTTCTGGTATTTATGTTTAGATATGTTAAACAAGATAAAACATAGAACCTTTTGTATCAGACCACCCAATTTTTAGGTGAACAAAAGTATAGGAACATATAAGTCTTGAAGTAAATTAAAGTAATTAAGACTTAATATTTGTCTGTTGCTCAGTCCACCAGTGGTGTATTTCTTTTTACGAACATTCCAAATTGTTGTATTGGCTAGCCCATTGTTTGTGCAATGCCTCTGAATGATTTTCCCTCTTTTCTCAGCTTCCAAATGGTTTGCTTTTCTCCCATAGGCAGCTCTCTGATCTTCATGTTGGCTTATCCTTTTTTAACAACAAATGCAGTCTTCACAGGTGAAATTGAAGGCTAAAACCAAGAGTAGCTGTTCAGAGCTAATTATTGTGTAAGCAATCAATCTAACAGGACACACCTGGGTAACAAGAAACACCTGTCGGTCATGTGTTCCAATATTTTTGCTCACCTATAGACTGGGTGTTCTGATACAAAATGTGCTATGTTCTAAAACATCTACCAGGAAATAAAAGCTGAAATTATAAACTCTCGTCTCATATCCATCTTTCGATCTCAAATCCAAATGTCTTCAGTCTACAGCAAAAACAAATTAATTGGCCTTGCTGTTCCAATAGTTTAAGAGGGGTCTGTATGAGCTATCAGTTATGAAAGATCTGCTAAATAGAGATCCATTTTACATCTCATTATGATATCCACCATGGAGTGTGCCATGGCAGGATCATGTCAGTATTATGAAGTGTTACAAATTATCCATACAACATTGACTGTTATGACTCACAGTGAATGCATTATGAAGGTGCGTAAAATTGTCACTTCGCAGTGAATACATTGTGTTTGGAATTCTCACTATACATTACTGTGTTTAGCACCATGCGCCATGACACCAGGTGGAGGAAGCAGATGTTTTGATATCTGATACATTAACAGCTGTGCGTTTTCCATCTCCATTCAAAGCACGCATACAGATGTATGGTGGCAAGAGACCAAGTTACTATCAAAGAGATTGCGGATCATGCTGACTATAAGCGCCCTAAACTGTGTAACATGCTCGTAGGATTGCTAAACACAAAGCTATACAAATCATCTCAGTGATTTGACTTTCTGTTGTGTCTCAGATCTATGTACACTGAGGAGATAAAGCAACGTTATACACACGCCTCTTTACGCAGTTTGGCTACAAGTCTAAAAAATTCTGCTGCACAAAGAGGCACACCCCAGTCCACACACTCACTCAGAGCTTTGTGTGTGTGTGTGTGTGTGTGTGTGTGTGTGTGTGTGTGTGTGTGTGTGTGTGTGTGTGTGTGTGTGTGTGTGTGTGTGTGTGTGTGTGTGTGAGCAAAATATGAACATTTCCCTGTGGGACAGAAATGATGTTGGATACGATTTCTGCTTCAGAGAATTAAGTCCAGCAACCTGCTGAGATCTACTGTAGCTTAGCTTCCCACTATCTATCTCTCACTTCTTTTTGCTTAACCAACCCCCTCAACCCTCTCTTTCCATTCTTGCCTACTACACTCTCTCTGGCTTCTTTTTATTCCTTCTCCTCTCTCCACTCATACACATACACATATACACACAGATTGCTGCAGCAAGTTAGGAGAGCCAATTCCCTCCCTTTTACTTCATTGCAACCCCTCCTTTCCTCTATTTCCCTTGGTCGGTCTCTCTTAGCCATCAGGAGATATTGATTTTGGAGCCTAGTGTCCTTTTTTAGCAACATAACCAGCAAGCAGATAAGAGCAGTGGGCTAAAGAGAGAAAAGGGAAAGCAGCAGGGGGGGGCTTTCTCAAGGACTGAACAAGGACTCGCTGTGCAAATGTTACATTTCCAGCCAGGTTTGGACGAGTTAGCCTAAACATCATGCTTTTTTTTCTCGTCATTCATGAATATTTCTGTTCCTAATACATTCCTATGTCTGCTACAACACTGCATCCATTTTCCCCCATCCCTCCATCCACAGGATTGGTAAGCACAATCATATAATGGGTCCTGTCAAATAAGCTGGCCTGTCCACAGCATTGTAAAGTGAATGCACACACAAACACATGCTTGAATGAACATGATGAAATCTACATACGACAAGGTCTTTGTACAATGTCTGACATTGAAACACAGGCTACTTCTTTAACATGTTCATGTCCAGTATGTGACACGATCACAAACAGGAAACTGAAGCTCAGCAATCTTACACAGGCTGTGTGGCCACATTCATGCCATTATCCAATCCACCAATCATGTGGCAGCAGTGCATTGCATAAAATGATGCAGATTCAGGACAAGAGCTACAATTAATGTTCATATCAAACGTCAGAATGTGGGGGGGTGGGGGAATGTGATCATGGTGATTTTGACTGTGGCATGGTTGTTGGTGCCAGACGAGCTGGTTTGACTATTTCAGAAACTGCTGATCTCCTGGAACAGTCTCTAGAGTTTACACAGAATGGTGTGAAAAAAAATAAAATCCAGTGAGCAGCAGTTCTGTGAGCTCGTGTTAATGAGGGAGATCAGAGAAGAATGACTAGACAAGTTAGAGCTGAGAAATCTACAGTAACTCAAATGAGCACTCTTTACAACCATGGTGAACAGGAAAGCATCTCAGAACGCACAGGATGTCATACCTTGAGGCGGATGGACTACAACAACAGAAGATCACATCACTGCTATTGTTCTTGGCTGACAGGAGTGGAACCTGATGTGCTCTTCTGCCGTTGTAGCCCATAGACCTCAAGGTATGACATCCTGTGCATTCTGAGATGCTTTCCTGCTCACAGAACTGCTGCTCACTGGATGGTTTTTGGTTTTTGCACCATTCTGTGTAAACTCTAGAGACTGTGTATGTAAAATCCCAAGAGATCAAGTGTAGTCTGTCACCAAAAACCATGCCATAGTCACATTTTTTCCAATTCTGATGCTTGACATGAACATTAACGGAAGCTCTTGACCTGTATTTGCATGATTTTTTGCAATGCTGCCATGTGATTGGCTGATTGGATAATTTCACAAATGTGCAGATGTTCCTATTAAAGTGTGTATATGTATGCACTGTGTATATATAGTATAGCCAGATAAATCATCCCCCTCAACACACATTTCTGAAAGTCTGTGTGTAACACTTAACATTGCAGAAATTGTTACATTCTCAGTGTTTATTAGACCACTGGTGAAGGCTGGAACCTGGCACAGAGTGGTGCAATGGTTAAAAATAAATAAATAAATAAAAGACTGAGTCAGAATGATCCAGATTTATCCAGAAGTATGGTTAGGTGCTGTGATATCTGATGAAATCAGCTCCTCTGTGTGTGAGAGAGATGAGATTAGAAGTTTAGATTCCACAAACAGGATTCAAATCTATATATTAGTGATAGAAATCATTGGCTGGTGTGAAAAAAAACTTATAACACAATAAATGTGTTGATTTTGTGTATTCTCTGCATATAGATTTCATGTCATTATTTTACTGGTAGCATCACAAACGCTGAGATGTGCAAGTATATTCATTTTGAAAGGCAATCTGAAAGCTGATATTGCATGTTAATATGCATTGGTTTTGAACACCAACTTCCAGCGTTCTTCTCAATTTATTTTATTTTATTTTATTTTATTTTATTTTATTTTATTTTTTGCTTTAATGACTAAGAGGGTTTCTGAATTAAAACCATTTTTGAATCTCACTAACATTTTTAGAAGTGCCAACATTAGCATTCACAGAGCATGTTTTTGTTGTCAAATATGACTTGGGGTGTACAAGGTCAAACATACTATCAGGCTAATACAGTAAGACAGCAATAAATAAGAAACATGCAAAAGTTCACTGGTGAATATAGACACAATGGCACAGAGTAGACCAGATAAAGCATATTTTTCCCCACTTGACATGTTGCTGAGTTTAGCTATAACTGCTGCAAAATATAACATCCATGCAATAATGTTCAGTCTAGGCTCATTCCTGATGTCTATGATTTGGTTGCCATCATTGATGGAACAATGAATTCTGAATTATACCTTCGAATTCTAAAGGAAAATGTCAGAAAATCTGTCCTTGAACTGAATCTGAAGAGAAAGTCGGTCATGCAGCAAGACAACAACCTTAAGCACACAAGTCATTCTACCAAAGAATGGTTAAAAAAGAATAAAGTTAATGTTTTGGAATGGCCAAGTCAAAGTCCTGAGCTTAGTCCAATAGAAATGTTGTGGAAGGACCTGAAGCAAGCAGTTGATGTGAGGAAACCCACCAACATATCAGAGTTGAAGCTGTTCTGTGCTGAGGAATGGGCTAAATTCCTCCAAGCCGATGTGCAGGACTGATCAACAGTTAATGGAAACGTTTATTTGCAGTTATTGCTGCACAAAGGGGTCACACCAGATACTGAAAGCAAAGGTTCACATACTTTTGCCACTTACAGATATGTAATATTGGATCATTTTCCTCAATAAATAAATGACCAAGTATAATATTTTTGTCTCATTTGTTTAATTGGGTTCTCTTTATCTACTTTTAGGACTTGTGTGAAAATCTGATGATGTTTTAGGTCATATTTATGCAGAAATATAGAAAAATCTTCAAATTTTCAAGCACCACTGTACATCTGAAATATTTATCTATGACATGTACACTGTTTGTGTTAATGCTAGTTCGCCATGTTGAGGTAATGAGTGTCCTATCAGCAACATACAAAGTTACTACAAAATCTATACATGGGTGTAGATTATGATTATGATCTTATGTAAAGCTCACAATGTATTACAAAAATGTTTGATTCATATGTTAAAGCATCACATATCTTCACTAGGATCAGTCGAATGCATCCACAAAGGTCACATATCCCTATCATCCTAGAAACATTTGGTCCACAAAAACAGCTACACGCATCCCCCGTCCACAAACACACACCTGTGTTATAAATGTGGATGAGTGCCCTCTGGCTTATGTAACACTATGAGGAGATTACAGCAGCGAAGCCTTGCAAATGTGACTCATTCACTAGCTAGCAAATGTCAAGCTTCTAAGAGGGAGCGAGAGAGATGGAGAACTCTAAATCTTGATCAAAATGGATTATATCACCACTACCTACACTGTGAGATCAAGCTGCAGTTCACCACTACAATAAAGAGTTCACGACACATCGGCGCCCACATTCAGCAGAAACATACAGGCGGCGATTTAGACAGCCTACGCGGCCTGAAGCTTGGAACACAAATCAATCCACTAACCAATACACATGTTTCTCCCTGAGATATGGATAAACCTAGTGGATAAATCACAACCTTGTGTAACCCCCGTCTCCTCAGACAAGAACAGCAATTAATTTGTATATAAGCCCTTGCAGATCACATTAGTTTGTTTTGTTTTTTTGTTTTTAATTTTTTTTCCCCCCTAAAACTACTTCCAGTTTGAAGATATTAATTAGTTTCTGTGGTTTGAGCGCTGGGAGGGAAAATATTGGGATAAATATTTTAGCATAATTCCTTGATAACAATTATGTGATAATAATTAGTCAGTTTGTTTACAAACATGTTTAATAGCCAGATTCACGTTATCTTCACATAAGAGGAATCCGTCCTGCTGAGAGGTAGTGACTCCACATTAAATCAGACATATTAAATCTGTGGATGGAGAAAACAAGCGGTTTAGTCAGCAGGAAATCTACCAACTTAAAAAGTATGTTTCCAAGAACGGTAAACCCCGCCTCCTTTTTATTTTCACTGCTAGCAATGCAGCTTACATGAAAGTATTAACAATGTAGAACTTTCAGAAATGTTCATCTTTCTGTGTATGTGTGTGTGTGTGTGTGTGTGTGTGTGTGTGTGTGTGTGTGTGTGTGTGTGTGTGTGTGTGTGTGTGAGAGAGAGAGAGAGAGAGAGAGAGAGAGAGAGAGATGCAATGCTTTTTGAGTCTATGTAATAAAAATGAACACATACACACACACACACACACACACACACACACACACACACACACACACACACACACACACACACACACATACATATGCTAAATGTCCAGACCGAGTGGGAGGTCCTTCTGAAATTGAAAATTGAGGCCATGGCCTACAGGGGAGGGCATCTGAGGATCATACCATCTCTCCATCTCTCTCTCACTCAAGCTGTACAGTCTCCATGTGAGCCAGACACACACACACACACACACACACACACACACACACACACACACACACACACACACACACACACACACACACACACACACACACACACACACACACACACACACACACACAGAAAGATGAACCAGTTTAGTCCTGCCTATGAGAAAGGCCTTGTAAATTAACAAAATAATTGAATTCTCTCTATCTGTGTGTGTCTGGGGGGCGTGGATTCAGCTCTGAGAGACAACCTCTGCTCTGGCCTTATTGGTATTGCTCTATCTGTCTTTTCCTCCATCCATCCATTTATCCATTTATCCATCCACCCATACATCTGTCCATATGTCCATGTGTGTGTGTGTGTGTGTGTGTGTGTGTGTGTGTGTGTGTGTGTGTGAATGTGCATGTGAGCCTCTTCTGCCCTGACTTTGATCCCCAGCTCAGATTGTTCAGACTCACACCCTTCCTCTTAATTATAATAATTTCCTCACAACGCTATCTCTCCTCCTCTCCTTCACTCGCTCCTTCGCCTGGCCTCTTGCACTCTCTCCATCCCTCTCATTATCATCAATGAGCACAGGCCAGAATCAGGCCTCTCGGTCGCACAAAGGGATGAGGTCAGGAGGGAGATCTGCAACTCACACACTCAAAGACTGACCCAGATTGTTTTGAAACTCTCTCTCTCTCATCATACTTTCCTGATCCGCCCATTAGACCCCAAAGATCTACAGAGCAAGGATGCCGCATTACCTATAGCAGTGTGAGTAGAACAGGATAAACTGCATTCTGTCCAGATGTCCCTGCACATGAAGCAAATCAAGACTAAGGAGTCTGTAAATTGTAAATGTGTAATGTATTTCTGGGCACTGTCTATCAGCCTAAATGGTTCTGAGAAGAGCAAATAATCATTTCCTTAATTACGATCACATCTGTGTCGTGTGCCATCTGTAGCTCTGAGGTCTATACCTAGTTAGTTAAATCAATTACGTCACTGAGGCCACTAATAAATGTCATATACAGAGTCATAATAATGCGAACTAGTCATGCATGTGAGCATTCTTGTAACATTTATGACTCAGCAGCTTGATGTAGATCTGCAACCATTTATTAAACAAAACCGCATAGCAAAGTCCAAAACACAGAGCCAAACTGTGTGGTGAAAAAAAAACAATATCATGCAATCATGTCAACATGGACCAGAATCCCAAAGGAATGTTTTCAACCTCTTGTGGAATCCATGCCATGAAGAACTGAGGCTGTTCTGGAGCAAAGTGGCCTTCCCAGTGTTAGTGTGGTGTTCCTCACATTGGTCATCTCTCTCTCTCTCTCTCTCTCTCTCTCTCTCTCTCTCTCTCTCTCTCTCTCTCTCTCTCTATCTATCTATCTATCTATCTATCTATCTATCTACAGTATCTCTCTCTTACTCTCTCTATCTCAAGTTCTCCATGATGCAATTATATTCTTGCTTTACATCACTATAATCTTACTCTTTTCACTTCTGCACCATGCCTAGATAGAATCTGTGCCTGTAATAAAATCCAAAACCTGCAGATTGCTTGGAGTAATGCATGAGATCAACTAAAGAGAAAGAGAGAGAGAGAGAGAGAGAGAGAGAGAGAGAGAGAGAGAGAGAGAGAGAGAGAGAGAGAGAGAGAGAGAGAGAAACCCTCTGTCTTCTTTGACACTATTAATAACAGAATGACCTTTACTTCTTATACAACATCATGGAGCTGTCAGAGTAAACAACTACACTTATTCACCATTATGGAATGAACAGACAATGCAGAATGTGTGCATGTACACTACTCGTCTACTTGCACCTTGCTAATTTGTTTTCTTTGTATTTTTGTTTGTTTGTATTTTTGTTTGTTTGTTTGTTTGTTTGTTTGTTTCAATTTTCTTAACAACCGATTTGTGATTTACTGAAGCACCCCCCAAAGCTGTGCACTAAATCTGCCTATACAGAACGTTCGAGATACAGATGTTTCATTAAACAGTGTGTATGAGCTTTAAATTTTAAAACTTTTCTTTTTAATCAAACCTTATTTTTTCTACTTTGAATAATAGATTGCTTGGCGTAGTGAGATGCAAAACAAGCACCTTTCGTTTTGTTTTGGGTCTAAATATTATTTTCTATATACACCAATCAGCTATAACATTAAAACCACCTGCCTAATATTGTGTAGGTCCCCATTGTGCTGCCAAAACAGCTCTGATCCATTGAGGCATGGACTCCACAAGACCTCTGAAGGTGTGCTGTGGTATCTGGCACCAAGATGTTAGCAGACATTAGTTAAGTCCTGTAAGTTGTGAGGTGGGGCCTCCATGGATCAGACTTGTTTGTCCAGCACATCCCACAGATGCTCGATTGGAGATCTGGAGAATTTGGAGGCCAAGTCAACACCTTGAACTCTTTGTCATGTTCCTCAAACCATTCCTGAACAATTTTTACAATTTGTGCAGTGATCCTGGTGCTGACTCACCGGTTGTCCTTCATTGGACCACTTTTGGTAGGTACTAACCACAGCATACTGGGAACACCCCACAAGCCCTGCCATTTTGGAGATGCTCTGACCCAGTCGTCTAGCCATCACAATTAGGCCCTTGTTAAAGTCGTTCAGATCCTTACGCTTGCCCAGTTTTCCTGCTTCCAACACATCAACTTCAAGAACTGACTGTTAACGTGCTGCCTAATATATCCCACCCCATGACAGGTGCCATTGTAACGAGATAATGTTATTCACTTCACCTTAATACCAATGGTTCTAATATTATGGCTTATTGGTGTATATTGCTATTAATCTTGACTACATGAAGGCTTTGCATGTACACATATCAGTCTGAATGGGTGTGTTTTTTTTTTCCTTTTTGTTGCAGTGGTACAACCTCCATATATCTAATTAGCAATGCTGCCTGGAAATCAGCTTCAGTCACATCTAATTAAAGTGTGTGTGTGTGTGTGTGTGTGTGTGTGTGTGTGTGTGTGTGTGTGTGTGTGTGTGTGTGTGTGTGTGTGTGTGTGTGTGTGTGTGTGTGTGTTTATCTGACTTCTTAACTGAGACTGAGAGACTCAGGGGAATTAGAAGATGTTAAATTATGGTAACGATTAATTTCCACAACACAAACTCGAATTCTTCCCAGGCCACATTGGCATTTTTGTCAGATGTTTGTCATCTAAAACTATTGCCTTTTTTTTAAACTTGTTTTTTTTTTTTCAAATTAACTTTATTTTAACTTTATGTATTCTATTGATTAACACCAATAACCTGGTCTGAAATTAGAATAGGATGTTTCTAGGAAAAAGACAAACTAAAAGAAATTATTTAAATATTTAAACATTTATTACATGGTTTTGTAATAAGAGTTTTTTTTATGAATGTATTCCTGTTTAATCACATTTCATTGGCTACCAGTTGCTATAGTGAGAAATAAGTTTAACCGATTAGGATGATGTATTTTCCCATTTCTGGTCAAAAGTTCGTAGCCTGATAAGGCTATAAGCACAAAGATATGGCGAGAGAATAAAGTAGCCTCCTGCGGGTTTACTGTAGTAAGAGGATAAAGATAAGTAGGTCAGGATTTATAATGTAAGGTGTAATTTCCCCCTATTATTTACGTTTTTTTAACCATGTTCAGTGGAACTGTCATAAAGGTATTCTATGGCAATGTTATTAATATGGCGAGGTTGTCTGATGGTAGATTGTGCCACAAATGAATAAATAACAAATTCATGCCATCACTCCTCCTACTGTTGTCTGACATCCAGCTGAAATCCACAAGCACTTACCATTTTAATTGTATAGATCAGGAAAACAATCATGATTGAAATTTGTATATCCCACTGGAAGTAATACGCCACTGCCAGCACCTCCGAATTGTTTTTAGACAAGTGTGTGACTTATATGAAGCAGCAGAAACAGTAGGCCTTGGTTTTAATCAGTGTTTTAGTACTGAGATGTGAGCCCTCCCTGGCAGTCACTACACTACTACTGGTCTGATGAGAATGTGAAAATGTTGAGTAATACTGTAGATAGTACAAGCCAGAAGGCCGTGTTTGGAGTCAGGCCTTGAGTTTGACATGTGTGGTATAGTACATTCAAAATCTTATACACAAGATCTTATCTTAGAAGCGTATGTCATAAATTGTCTTCTTTATCCAAAACTCTAGCATCTGGACAACTTTAAAGTAAATGAGTGGTCACAGACTTTCAGCATTTGAAATTTCTTTGGAGACCGCTGCAAATATTGGCAGCAACCTAATACAACATCACACACCAAGGCATTTTTTTGTTTTTATCCACACATCATGAATTCCAACATGCTTGCACTGTTATTGCTGCAATGGTGATGACAGTGTCTGCAAAGGAGTAGGATGTGGGTTCACCCTATCACTTTTAATGCTGATTTTATATTCTTCAAAAGCTTTTTTACATTTTACGGCATTTGGCAGACACCCTTATCCAGAGCAACTTACATTTATGTCATTTATACAACTGAGCAGTTGAGGGTTAAGGGCCTTGCTCAAGGGCCCACAGTGGTAGCTTGGCAGCGCTTGGGTTCGAACTCATGACCTTCTGACCAGTAGCCCAACGTCTTAACCACTGAGCTACCACTGCCACTATACAAAACTGGATGGTGCAACACCACTATAATCAATGCATCCTCCAGCTTGGATTTTAAGAGGTCACACCATGATGTGTCGATCTTCTATTGGTCACACATCTTCACGTGATACGAATTTGCATATGAATGGAAGTCAAGTGGAACGGAAATTGTAGTGTGACCGCCCAATAACACGAGTGAGTTTTTATCAGGTTTCTCTTTCTGTCTTTTTATATTTGCATTATGCATAGGAATATGATCACATGACTGTATAATAGATTTATTTACAGAAAACTACCATCATGATATAGAGGCATATGTTCTGTCATTATAATGACCAGTTTGTTCAGTCTTTCTTTTTTTTTCTTCTAACAGACTCTCAGTGAAGACACAGTGTAGGTGATGTAAACCACAGCAACTCCGTTTTAAAGGAATTCTAAAGCATCCATCATTCCATGATTGCTAGAGAGTTATTTATTTCTTTATTTCTTTATTTTTAAATTCCCATATTATTATTTGGCTATTATTATTAATCATTCGATAACTGAGTAACCGCATTGAAACCTATAGATAAGTGTAATCATTGTTGTTGTTTGTTTGTTTGTTTTGGGAGTGCTTGTTTTATAGACAGCAGCTGTGTAGCAGTTATCAGGCATGAGGTTAACATCATTTTCCTCCCTCATAATTCATCATTTGTTCCTGTGGTGAACAGATGAAATAGAAGAGAGGAGAAGAGTAGTGATGATGGACAGAGAGAGAGAGAGAGAGAGAGAGAGAGAGAGAGAGAGAGAGAGAGAGAGAGAGAGAGAGAGAGAGAGAGAGAGAGAGAGAATAAACAAGGGCAACCCCATGACCTGTTAATAGCAAAGCTGGAAAATATGAATGTGCTTTTGTTAGCAATGTGAACCAAACCTCAACACATACACACACACACACACACACACACACACACACACACACACACACACACACACACACACACACACACACACACACACACATCCAACATTACATGACACATGGTGATGCGTGTGTGTGTGTGTGTGTGTGTGAGAGAGAGAGCGAGAGAGAGAGAGAGCATCATCATTCTGACATTAACTAGACAGGAGCTGCAGTGAACTTGTACGTGATACGCCTGACAATAAAACTAGCTTCAGCTTATGTTCTCTCTCTCTCATGAACACACACACACACACACACACACACACACACACACACACACACACACACACACACACACACACGTCAACGTAAATGACTAAATGGTTTCTGTCTCACCGCTGCTCATCTTACTGCTCTTATGCGTTGCAGCATAGTTCATCCTTGTTCAATTTACTGCTTTGACTTTCCCCTTTCCCTTCCTCTGTCTTCCTCTCTTCTCTCTTTCCCTCTCTTTCCCTCCTTCACTCTATTTTTCCCTTTCTCACTCTCTCTTCCATCTTTCATTCACTCTCTCTTTCCCTCCTATATTCCTTCTTTCCCTCTCTCATGTTCTCTCCCTCTCTCTCTCTCACTCTCCTTTCCCTCTCTTTTTTTCCACTGGTGTTGTGCTCTGATGAGAAGTGACTGTTAGTCACACAGGAGATCTCTCTCTCTCTCTCTCTCTCTCTCTCTCTCTCTCTCTTCCTCTCTCTCTCTCTCCTCTCTCTCTCTCTCTCTCGCTCTCTCTCACACACACATACACACACACACACACACACACACACACACACACACACACACACACACACACACACACACACACACATGAACACTCTCACTGCAAAACTTTAGTGCACATGGAATTAAATTACCTGTTTGGAAACACACACACACACACACACACACACACACACACACACACACACACACACACACACACACACACACACGCACACACACACACACACTCGACTACACACTAATTCACAGTCTTATTCCCTGCCTCCTGTTGAAAAAATTAACTTACTATGATTCTCACTGTGATAGAAACTACACTGCGCACACAGGAAGCCTCTGCAAGTTTATGGTGAAACAGATCTCAGACACACCTGCATAAACCCACAAAAATCAAACTCTGTGTTTGCCTACAGGAATGATTTGTAGACTGTGCATACGCAAAGTGGCCAGAGAAGCTGACAATCAATACTGCAGTGTGAATGTTTAAAATGGGAGATTCTAGATCGATACAGTGCAACAAACAAAAACTAAATATACTGTACTTCTGAGAGAGAGAGAGAGAGAGAGAGAGAGAGAGAGAGAGAGAGAGAGAGAGAGAGAGAGAGAGAGAGAGAGAGAGAGAGAGAGAGAGAGAACAATTCTCAGACATTCTTCCTCAAAAAAAAAAAACACATAACCACATAACCATTTTGGACAAAATGTTAATAATAACAAATCATCCTAATAGCACAGGAACCATGAAGAGATGACTCGTCCTTACTACACTTCACCATATTTCATCATCTAATGACAGACCTGACTGTGTGTAAGTGCAGTATAGTGAGCACTAGTGATTTATGAGTTAACCCACACAAAGGAATCCTCATAGCACCTCCCCAGACATGTGTCTGTACCTGTCCTTGTCTCTGTGTCTTCACCCCTGAGAGTTAGTTAAATGGTCAGATTCAGTTCTGGGCTGTAGGGATGCCCTCAGGCAAGAAACACACCACACAGTTTTCTCTTACCTCCAGCAGTACTCATCTCACAGGTACCACGAGTTTACAGAACCCAAAACAATACTATGGATGGAAATGAAGGAAAAGGATACATGCGCACTCCTCCAGAGCGAGATCCAATAGCCAGAATCTTCTGCACAGGGTCGAACGCTAGCGCTGTAGGCTGGTAGGGGAAGCCATGACGCACAGTCTGTAGACAGAGCAGAGAAACATGATCAGTTTATATGCAGACTTTAACCACAAAATATAAGATACAAAATAATATTTATTGTGAAAGATTTAAACATTTGAAGCCCTGAAGTCGAATATTATAAACAGAGTGGAATTGTTTATCAATGTTACACAATTCATGTGTCCAGGTCAGACACTAGAAGTGAATTTATTTACATTGATTTATTTACTCCAAAAGATTATTTACACATCATAGTAAGGTTGTTACAGTGTTATGGACTTGCCCTGAATTATACTACAGCAAACTCCATTTCTCTGTTCAGGGAACTCCACTCCAAGAAGAACAAGCCTTTATATGTCACATATACATTACAGGACAGTGAAGTTCTTTTCTTCGCATATCCCAGCTTGATAGGAAGTTGGAGTCAGAGTGCAGAGTCAGCCATGATACAGCACCCCTGGAGCAGAGAGAGTTAATGGCCTTGCTCAAGAGCCCAACAGTGGCAGCTTGGTGGTGCTGGGGCTTGAATCCCCACCTTCTCATCGGTAACCCAGAGTCTTAACCACCAACTCAGACCACACTAAAAACTCTTTGGCTGTGTAATCTTCTTCTGTTGTAAACATATTACACTGCTACCTCTGCTTCCACTCCTAGCATGTTCCTAACTTTTCATACACAACAGTGATCAAAAGCACATAAGAACATGACATGACATTGCTGAACAAAACAACTGTGTAGTTTTGGCTAAGCAACAGATTTTTTTTTTATTTCTTTCATGTGATGAATACTGATAATGTAAGAGATTTTGTGAAAAGTTGGTCTCATAAATATCTTTCTAAGAAGCATTTAGAGGATTTGATCTTTTTGATTTATTTTGGTTTTTGGTTTTATACACAAGGATGTGAAAAGAGATTTTTTCACCAGCTGCTTGTGTGTGTTTTAAATAGTGGATGAATACAGTAATACTGTGTAACCAATATATTTTTAGACTAGCTTATCATACCATGAAAATTTCAAACAATAACACCTCTACATCGAGTCATCATTGCGATATAGAAGTGATGCAAATCCAATCTGGTTTGTGTTTCTAGTGGAACTAAAGAGGTTCTATGTATACCCATACAACAGAGTATTTTCCTATCCTATCCAAGTAGAACCTCTTTAGGCAGCAATAAATAAATAAATAAATAAAACACAGCTATCCAAAGAACAACTGAGAAACTTTTAGATTACATTTTGGGTTTGAAATGTACACAAATGACAATGATAAAGAATGACAGACTTCCATATGCTCTATTAATGTGGATGTATAAAAAGAATCCAATATGTGGCACTCTGCATATGGGCTTTGCTTTGAGGATGATTCCTGTGAAAAACAGTCAATTTGCTTGCACTGAAATTCACTGCATTTCAGTGAATAAAATGCACACCACAAGTTCTAAAGCTTGTCTTTTCTAGCTTCCAATTCAACCCATCAAAAGTGTGCAATTAGTAGTGCTCACTTGGACTGAATGAATGGATAAAAACTATCAGGAGGAGTTCAGAGGCAGGATTAACTGAGGGCCTTCCAAGCTTTTAGTCAGGGAGCTTTTCACTCATAAGAACTGTCCATAATGCTTAGGAGCTGTTCCTGACAAAAAGTGCAAATATTTGAAGGAACTGTTTCTGGTTTAAACATAGGCTCTGATATGTTGATTTAAGTTTCTGTATGTAAAAACACAACAAACATAAAAACATACATGCACAACACAACATATAGGTAAGTTTCCTGAAAATATGCCTCAGAAAATAAGCAGAAATTTTCATAACATTATGACTTATTATTACCACATGCAAGTTTATATGATTGCACACACACACAAACAAATTGTGCTGAAATCTAAAGGAACGGTCCCTAACACAGGGTCCTGACATCTAAAGGAGCTGTCCCTAACACAGAGTGCTGAAATCTAAAGGAGCTGTCCCTAACACATAGTGCTGAAATGTAAAGGAGCTGTCCCTAACACAGAGTGCTGAAATATAAAGGAGCTGTCCCTAACACAGAGTGCTGAAATGTAAAGGAGCTGTCCCTAACACAGAGTGCTGAAATCTATAGGAGCTGTCCCTAACACAGAGTGCTGAAATGTAAAGGAGCTGTCCCTAACACATAGTGCTGAAATGTAAAGGAGCTGTCCCTAACACAGAGTGCTGAAATGTAAAGGAGCTGTCCCTAACACAGGGTGCTGAAATCTAAAGGCGCTGTCCCTAACGCACGGTGCTGAAAGAGTCTAAGAGTGTTGTTATTATTGCTGGTGCTAAATTCCTCCAGCCTATGACTCCAGGGGGTGGGAGCAATCTGCTACAGATGGTATTGAAATCCTTCCCACATGGGACTTTAGTCCAGTGACGCAAATTGTGACATTGTCAAAAGAGCTTAGCACAAGACCTGATTGTTTAGACGATGTAGTGCTTGTGTTTGTGAATTCAAGATAAAAGGAAATAATGTACTGGTGACAACAGATAAATATGAGTATGTGCTGATTCTTAAATTCTTATTCTCTGTTTCTCAAAGCATCATTCATTTAAATGCTCTGTGTGTGTGTGTGTGTGTGTGTGTGTGTGTGTGTGTGTGTGTGTGTGTGTGTGTGTGTGTGTGTGTGTGTTTTGACTGCATTATGGAGATCCAACCATCAATAATTCATGGATCAGAATAAGGCTGGAATAAGGGTGTGGATGAATGAGAGGAATGGAGTGTTGGATGCTTTGTAAATAAATAAATAAATAAATAAATATGAATGAG